>KZ806983.1:766756-778605 GCA_000696205.2 Oncopeltus fasciatus
AGAAGTGGTTTGGGAATAGATAATAAAAAATAACAATTATTATCAGCTAATAGTAATAATATTGAAATAAGCTGCATTTATTTGAAATATAATTTAAAATGGTTTAAAAAAAATTATAATAAAAAATATTATAAAAGATAAAGCTGAATTACGTTACAGTACATGGATAACATTGGCATAGAAAGAACCAGCTTAATTGAACGAGATATATTGTGAAATTTTTACTCAATTCATGATAGGATTAAACAATATATTTAAGAAAAAAAATTTAATTTATTACAAATAAATATAGTTGTTTTTTTTTTAAATAATAACCATGCAAGAACAATGGTATTGAATTAATAAGTTTTTGTCGAATTATCGATATTTTTAAAGGTACTTTTTTGTGAAAAAAGTTGGTATTCTCCAGCGCCTATATGAAATTCTTGATCGACATTTCTAGCTGTAAATTGGCGAAGCAGGTTATTACGGAATTTCTCGTTTCTGTCATAAAAAATAGCGGGTAAAGGCAGGAATTGGGCGAATGGGGTCACGAACGAGTCGGCCTGTCATAAAACTGACAGCTTTCTTTTTCAGTTTGACGGCCAGTCAGTGGCATCGAATGTACTCATAGGATCCGTCAGGGAATCCTATGCCTGGTCCCACCCTGGCCAATCTCTTATCAAAAAATAGGAGTTTGCCGATTCCAAGGATATTTAGAATAGGGTGGCGACGTGTTTATACTTCCTCTCTTCATGACCGCAAGCAGTTGAACGGGAGGTAGAAAAAAGCAATATACCTAAATCATTTGTAATTCTTAATGTCAGGCTCAGAAGAATGTATCCAAAATGTAGCCGGTTGTAAGAGAATTAAATTCCCTAAAAATTCAAAGACAAAACTTAAGGGACGCTATTATTCACATTGTTTAGTATTTTAAGTCCAATCGAGTCTTGATCTACTTCTAACTGTAGACATTTTACCAATTTCATTAAAATATACTATTCATGTAATAATAATTGCTAAATTTCATTATTAATATATATATTGCTAATACATTATAATTCCATTGGTTGTTGTATAAATTTTAGTGTTTGAATTTCATTCTAATTAATAATTTTTAATGGTAACCTGTTAGAAGTAATCCAACGATATTTGTGATAATGGAAGCTTATTTACCTCTTGGTTAGCTCCTTTATAGGAAATTAAAATTAAATTTTTTTTTACAAATTATCTCATTTGCCAACTGTTCAGGTAAGAAAAAAGTGGGTAGGTTCACTAATTATTCGAGTTATCGTTCACTCATAATTTGGATGTTATGTTAGTTATTTCTTTTATGTTCGTTATTGTATTGTATGTTATTAATCGTCACATTTTTTTTTTCATTTATACTTTATACAACATGTGATCGACTAAGATTTACTAATATTATTAATTAATATGAAACATAAATGTGGTATGTTTTATGTTTTCAAATAATTTTATATAAATTTACAAATATATAATTATACTTATTAGAGATTCATGATTCTTTTGTTCATTGGATTTAATCGTTAAGGCAAATATTCAATTAAAATTGTTCAATTTTTTTTAAATATATATTTTTTTTTCAACAGGCGAAGGAGCAATCGAGGAGTGTGGAGCAGTCGTCAGACGAAGGTGGTCCTCCATTTTCTTCGGAGTTGGGGGAATTCTTCCCGGGCGGTGGACAGAAAGGAAGTGAAGAAGGCTTTTTCCCTGGTGGCGAATTCAGTCAAGACTTCATCCCCTACTCCGAGTCTAGGAACGCCACAAAGTACGTGAGTCCTACCTCCACATACCACTCAGTAAAGGACATACCTCCTCGACCAAAGGAGTCCCGCTCGAGGTCATTCAAGGACGATCCAACAGAATACAGAGACCGGAAGGAAGACCGCGAACCCGATCGTTACAGGAAAGAAGGCTCCTCGTATAGGAGCAAAGATGAATCTTCCTATAAAAAAGAGGACAAATACAAGAAAGATGACGGGGACACTGGATACTACAGAGATAAGGCTTACAGGAAATCGGATTCATTTAGAAAAGATGATTCATTCAGGAGCAAAGGACCGCAATACCGAAGTAACAGCGATCCTTCTTACAGAAGAGAATCATCTTCTTACAGACGAGGAGACGGCCATAAGGTAGATGATGACAGACCACCTTACAAAAGCAGACCGTCTGAATCTCGTTATAGAAAGGATGGATCGTATTACAGAAGCAGTGAAGCCCCTTCATCATCCAGAGACGACTCCGACGATAGGAACTACAAAGGGAAAAGACCCATTCAAACTATGTACGATGACTGGTCACCCGAAGACGACAAACCCAGCTACCGCGACAGAAGCGAACCCGAACTCAGTTCCGAGTATGACGACTCCGATTACAGGGAGCGAGACGACCCACCCCCTCCACCACCTTCCGGAAGCTCTGATTACAGCGACAAGGAGCCCAGGTCGAAGTCCATTCCTACCTCGATGAGACCAGGCCCACCCTACTACAGCACACCGATGAGGAAGCCTGCCGAGTCTCATCAGAGAACACACACAACTTCATTCGGAGTCCGTCACGAGTACCCTCCACCACCCACTCCTCAAACCTTCTATGCGCCTTCCAGCCAGAGAAAACACGATATTTCAAGAGATTTTAAACATAGGAAGGGAGAACCCATTTCCTCCAAATCCCGAGCAGACAAAGAATGGGTTGAATTCAAACCGTCACCTCCGGACCCATTACAAAACTCGCGCTCTAGGTCCCGTGACGAATATCCACAAAGTGAATACAGTAATCCCATACCTAAGAAAATTGGCACTTCGACTCAGAAGCCGATAAATAGGAAAAACTGTGTTAAGTTGAAGAAAACCAACTCCCCTGATGGAACTAGTAGTAAATATATTAAAAAAGTAGCAACTTGTTACGTATGTGTTGATGAAAAATCTGGCATGAATTACGAAGAATGTTCTTATGAAAGTGACTCGCAAACAAGGCCATATGTCAAAACAAGTGGTACAGAGGAAGCTAAGCGATCACAAGTTTCACACAGAGATAAACGAGATCTGACGGCAGTGGTCAAGCATTCTCGGGAATCACCTACCGACAGGCCGAAAAGAGAGAAAGATTACTATGATTCTAGCAAGGAAGAAGGAGAAGGATACAAAGTAGACGAATTCGGTGATTCTGAGCAAGAAAAAGACGCAAGTGGTTCACAAGAAGAGGAGTCAAGTGCGGAAAATTGTTATAAGAAAAGGAAAGGAGAAATGTCTTGTGTAGTCTGTCAAACACCGAACAAGAAAGGCTCTTACGAACAGTGCTCCTATGAATCTGAACCAACCAGAAACAAGTACGAGCACTCAGTGGAAAAGGTTTACGGTTCTCCAAGACTGCCAGAGAGCGTTAAGAAGTCTAGCAAGAAAGATGAATACGGCAGCAAAGAAGACGATTATGACACCAGTGTCGAAGTACCATCGAAAGCTGAGTACTCTTCAAAAGGAGAGTATCCTTCCAAGGCAGAATACCCGTCCAAGACAGAGTACCCTTCCAAAAGTGACTACTCATCAAAGTCCGGTTTTCGTGTAGGAGACTATGGGGAGGACTCAGGATCTAAAAAGAAATTTGACAAAAAATTGTTCGGTGATTCATACAGTTTTGGAGGCTTTGGAGGCGGTTTCGAAAGGGATTTTTTCGGCGACCTTTCCGGAGAGCCTTTTGATTTTGACAGTATCCCCGAGCCTGCTGAGACTGAGGGACAATTTTCAACAAAAGATGAAATATTTAACTTTAAGCCAGAAGAAATAGAAGATATAGATATGTCAAAAAATATTGGTGACTTTGGTCAGAAGAATAGGAGTAATTGTAAAAAGGTAATGAAAAACAAAATGACGTGTTATCAATGTGTAACTAGTAAAGGAACAAAAAACGAAGAATGTATGTACCTTGCTGAGGCCGAACCCGAATCTAAGCACTTGAGTTTCAGTCAAGTACAAGAGTACGGATTCGATCCGCTTAACGCGTCAAGCAGAATTGATACCGATATCGACGATCCAGCAAGTAATTATGGGAAACGCAAGTTTAAAAAATATCACCCAGATTTGGAAAATTTGAAATATTTTGGTAAATTTAAGGAACCGACAAGATGGCCAAGAAGTCCAGGGATCCATGGTAAGTTTGGCAATGCAGCACATATTAATGGAAGCGCAATAAGAAACGAGTCAAGGAGCAAGGACGACATGGCGGGAGAGGCATCAGACACCAGGCATGAAAAAGCGCGGGAAGTCGAGGATGCCGAAGAGGACGAGGAAGACGAGGACTCGGGAAGCCACGAGGAAGAGGACGAAGAGGAGGAATACCAAGCAGTTCCAACAGGGCCTCCAGAGATAGACCTGCGCGCTGCCGAACGTGGGGAATTCCATGAAGACACAGAGCCAGCCTGGGACCCCAAGCTAGGCATATCGCTCCCTCGCTACATGCTGGAGCGGTCCGAGCACGAGGCAGTCTTTGACGAGGTGCTCGCCTCCGGCTGACCTCTGCAGACACCGACCCCAGCGGCCAATCAAAGACTGACTCGCGAGAGAGCGCCTTCTCTTCCGACCTTATGTCCTAAGTGAATATTATGTCGGCGACGAGGAACTAGTCCGCACTCCTCTATACTGTTCAACAAATATATATTATATATTGTATATTGTAAATGGTATTTTGACTTATTCAAAATGTGTTGGACAGAGAATATTGTATATTTGTGTTATCGTATTAATAAAATTTATTGTTTATAAAATTGCTTCTTTTTTTAAAAATCCCACTCTCTTGTTTCCACATGAGCCACCGTCATTTGTCTCTGCAGCTACTTTGCTGCGCCTTGATAGGGTTACACTTCCACATAATCTTGAACTTTGACTCTCTCCCAGCTTACCGAATACGGAGAAAGAATAGCTATGTCGTCAGTCAAACTACAAATCTTTAAGACTAATAAACGCAACCGTATAACGGTCCTTTCTCTCCTTCTTCACCCCACACATCCTTATTTATGACTTACTGAACCTACCAATCATGAAAACATTTCTTTTCTTTAATTTGGAAGGTTATTTTTACTTGGACACAGAAGTGGTTTGGGAAACATAATAAAGAACTGGAAACATTAGATTCCTATTGATAATCAGTTTAATGCTTGTTAATAATAAAATGATTTCTAATTGTTATTATCTTTCTAATAATTTCAGGACAGCTTCCATTTATGAAGAATCAGGAGCTCAAGGTAAGTGAAATCACAGACCCTTTCAAAATGGCAGATTAGCAACGGCTTGAACAAATCCTTATCACTAAAACCACGTCAACAGCAAGTCCGAGTAAAAGGAGTATGTCAAGATCCATTGATAGTGTAAAGAATATATTTATGTTATGATTATTAACTCAGTTGTCCAGAGTCAAGGAAAAGGGCTCCAAGATTCGTCTCTCGGATTCCACTAGGTTTTCAATCAAGCAGAGTATGAACGGTCATTTTATTTCGAATTTCCCTTAGGAAAATGTCTGTTCTACAAACGCACTACTATATAGTTTTATACAATTAATGAGAGGAAATAGAATAAAAAGTCAATCTGTTCCAGCCAGGACTCGAACTTGCTTCAGGTAGAATACCGGTCCGAAAAGCAGGAGATCCAGATTCGAGTCCTGGCTGGGACAGATAGATTTTTTATTCTATTCCCTCTCATTAATTGTTTAAAATTTACGTGAGATAATAAACCACAACTAAATTAATATTCATATAGTATTATATGTCTTTCAAAATAAATCGTATAGTGTTTATAGGCACATGAATATTAATAGATGTAAGAAAACGAAATGTTCGTTTATCAGCTTTCGATAACATTGCAACAATAATAAAAATTTTATTTTTTAATTAATCATAGATTAGAAAAGGCAGTATTAAAACATTCAACATTACAAGTTCCAGACATTACCACTAAAATCCAAAAAATCAAATCATGTAAACTTTTTTTTTAAATTGGTTAGTTTTTATTTGGTGTTAAATATTCCGAAAATGATTGAAAATATAGTAGCATTTTAACATTTCTCATTGGAACAATAAGGGAATATTTATGGAATATTTTCCAGGTTATTAAATATTTATACAAAATTAGGGTCTCACTAACCCCCAAAAGTTATTAGAAAGACAAAATTTTTCTTTATATACTTATAAAACGCTACATTTGGTTGTCTGCCACTCGTAATCTGACATCCTTTTAATTTATAGCATGAAACTGAATTACGAAGAATAAGCGGTCAGATGAACAATAAATTTTTAAAACATAGTCAATGATTTCTAAAATAGTAAACAACATCAAACTCTAAGCATTGCTGATACTCTTAGAAAAATAATCCACCATGAAAAGGTTAAATTACGATCTGTCATGATTAAAGTTAAAGAAATTCTCTCCCTTGAGAGAACGAGGAAAATCACCTTTCTAATCAGAAAAAGTGAAGGCTGTCAATAATCAATGCTAATCAAGACTGATTGTTGAAAGCCTAATTCATTTGTTACAAAATACAAGTTTTCCTCCTCCCAAAATAATTAATGATGATTAATTGGGGGATCCATTATTCAATGAATGCCATAAAGTTCAGTGCCTGTGAAATCCATTGTTAAATGTGTAAAATACACTGTTAAATTAATAAATTAAATTTCCCTTTTATTAAATTAATAATCAATTTTAAGTTCAAAACAAACCGGCCCCAAACCTTCCAAATACACAAATTTCTCTGGAAAATAGAGAAGTTAGTGAATGTCTGAATGTACCAGAGAGGTTATAAGTGAATTTCTCAACCAATCACTTCCGGGCTCGATATTAGAGAAGGTAGTGAATGTGTTACATATCAGTGAGTTTGTAAGTTTAATTCTCAGACTATCATTTCCAGATAGGATTATGAAGAATATAGTGAATGTCCTATATATCATTGAGTTTCTAAGTGTTCTTCTTAGCCTATTAATTCAAAGCACGACACTAGAGAAAATAGTGAATGTCAGTCGTATCATCATCATCTCCAGGCTGTTATCAACAGAAGCTATTAAATGTCTAAATAGAACGTGTGATTGCAATGAAAAGCTTAAATGCCGAATTTGATTAAGGGATGGATTTGAAACTCTTGAAGCATCATGTTCAATGCAGGTTATCTGACAAAAATGTAAAAGTATGATCGTAGATGAATATGCTATTTGATTTTGGGAACGCCCAGATAAGTCACAATTTTCTCTGGGTAGTAACTTTCAAACCTTCAAGATATAAGCATGGGTACCAAAGATTTCTGTATAATAGCTTTCTGCTGAGATCAAACAGTAATGGTAAGAGTCACTTAGCATATCAAATTCAACCTGGTGTTTGACAGGGAGGTTTTCTTGAAAACACACAATAACCCCTTGTTATTGACATTTATTCTAAAGAAATTTTAAAGAAGCATTATCTCAGATAGATTTTGGTAGTAATGTAAAAAGTATAGCCATTAATAACAAAATATATGCAGATAATACAGTCTAAATTAGAGATATATTTCAGTGTTTCCAGACATTTTTTCTTAGTAATAAGAACAAAAATTATAATTTAAATTATATTTCAAAATTAACAGATACCATAAATGGTTTTACAAAAAAAAAAAAATTAATAAATTAAACAATAATTTACCAGCAAGACTTAAGTATGAATACATCTTTTCTCGATAATTCAGAAAGAATATAAGAAGCTACTGTGGTAGTCGTCATGAAAAATTTTGCGAAAATTAATTTAAATATTTTTTTCATGCATATAATATCTCTCTCTCTCTCTCTCTCTGTGAGATGTTTGTCTCTGAGTCTACACTCTACAGATCACAATTTTCAAATTTTCTTAATGAAATATAGCATAAAAATATAAAATGATAGGCTGATTTCGTTTTTGGGCAAATTTGGAGGAATAGAAGAGGGTGATTAGATTAAATCACAAGTGCAGGTAATTTTTTTTTTTTTTTTTTTTTGCAGATGTTATTGTAGCCGGCTTAATGTTTAGTTTAGAGGANTTAATTATTTATAACTGAATTATTTACATGCTTAACATATTCAGTGCGATATATGAAAGGGATAAGGGTAAAATAATCACTTTATAAAAATTAGAATTATAGTAAATTGAAAGGATAAAATAAATTATTTTTAAATCATGATGATAATCGTGATAAAGTAATCCCGCATTTCATTAATAATTTGAATCATATAGGGAGCTAGAAAAAAAAATAGTGTTTTTTTCTAGCTCCCTGTACGATTCAAATTAATAAATTATTTTATTTATGAGTATGAGTAATACTGATATTTACTACATTGTCATACACAACTAAAACTAATTATCAATATCTAGTTTAATTTAATATTAATAGAAATATCAATTGAATGTTTTGGGAGAATGTTATATAAATATAACAGATATAATATAGCCATAGCTATATAAAAGGCATGTACCTATAATGCCTAAGCGAATTGCCAGTAAATATTTGGAGTTTGCACTGTAATACTGGCTTATCTAGCTCTTGTAGAGATGATACGGAAATATGGAAGGTCATAAAGGGAGGAGTGGGGGTCGCCTGACATTAAAGATGACTGATTCTCGATTAAGGTAGTCAGCTGTCTCTGACAGACGTCAGAGCCTGATAACGTGTGGCTGGAGCAGAGTGGGATACTGGAGGGATATCGACCTGTAACTCCACCGAGGCGAGTGGGTTGTAAGATTTACTGCCGACAGGAGGTATTGGGGAACGAAGGGCTTTAAAACGGCCCTTTAAGGGAGGTTCTGGGAGGGCTAATACGACAGTCATTGCTCTGACTTACAATGGGGCTTCGGAGAATACCCAAACCCTCAATATAATGTGGCCTTTCAGGACATAGATTCAGGAACTACAGTAATCGGACGCCGACAGATGCTTGACAAAAAAAACCATATCTACTCCCACTGAAGAAGATTATGTCACCTAACGTTAGATTTCAAAGTCAGCGTATTACCATACAAAAAAAAAAGGAACTTAACTCGATGAAGTACTCAAGTATTACTATTATAGATGGCAACCAGGGGACTCCATCTTAGTCGTGTACCCCTGCCGACGAATTACATAAATGGCCATTTAACACTTCCTCTTGGCGTGAAAGAATCTTCTTCGAGCCTAGCACTGCTCCACTGGTGACGTCAGATCGTACAATTCCTCGCTTTATTCTTGGTGGACTCTGAAGGCTCTTTTCAATGACAAAACCTACATTTCAGAGAAACTCTTGCAGGCTTCCATGCGGATTGAAGAGGATTCTAAGGGCACAATAGGGGCTTGAAATTGTATATTTTAAAATAAAATTGTTATACATCTGATTCTAAAGATTATTGGTCAAAAAATTTCGAAAAAAGGTTGAGTAAAAAATTGTGATAACATAGAAAATAAGGGATGAGTCTTTTATTGGGAATTTTACCAACTGTGACTCTTAGCCGAAGGCTCCGTGAAGTATTTTCTTCTCTTGATCTGCGGAACAGTGAACGACATAAAAAATTGTCTCTTGGCGTTTTAGAGCAAAGAGTCAATATAGGATTATCTTTATAAGAACATTAAGATAAAATGACCAATAATAGTTGGATAACATCAATATGCTTTTGAAATCGGCAATGATCCTCAGTCATGATTGGTTCTTATTCATTAAGTTATTAAACTTATCTTAACAAAAGGAGATTTTTGTTCTATAAGGAAATCAAGAAAAAATTTGTGGACGGGAAAGAGATAATTGACCAGGTGGCATTGAGAACACCAACTTTTAAGATGTAGTTAGAATGGAGTTTAAAAAAAGTTATTTATTTTTCAAAGCTTCTCGAAAAATAAATATGGACAGTATAATTGTTTCTTATAATTTGAAGAATAGACATTTCTCGTAATCTCATACCTTCTATTATCCGTCTTCTTTGGTTTCTGCAAACCATCCTCGAGTTCTATATTCATTGGTGGTAGAAATAATAATAACCCTTTAGTTTTCTCGTAATTGTTAGGGTGTAATAACCTAGATGTTTATCGCCTAAACAAATGCATATCTATATATCTAAAGATAAAAGATAATTTAGTTTAATTTTCTTCCTAGAACACCTTAGCCACTTTCCTGTAATCAGTCACTAATGAAATCAAGAGACAGTTCTCATTAAAAAAAAGCTCAAATGCATTCCTTAGTAGGCAATATCATTAAATTTAGTTTTGAAAATAAATTTTGACCCTTTTGCGTTTTTGTATATCTTTAAAAGCACCTCTGATTGTATCATGATCATATTTACTACTAAATGATCACTCTTAACACACATATATATACAGAACCAGGGAAGATTTTTAAGAATAGAAAAAGGTGAGTGAAAGGGAGATAAGAAGAACAAAAGTTGATTGTACATAGAATCCAAGGAGCTGTACAAATCCTCTTATCAATTTTTTCGACACCTGATAAGAAAGGAATATCCCATCTGTAGACCTTAGTAATCTTTAATCGATTCAGTCAGTTATTTATCAGCAGCGAGTACCTCCAACTATGGGATCATATTATATGATGGAGGCATAGTGGGGCAGTAAAATCATTGAACTATCCAAAAAATCATTAAAAAAACAAGAGTTTGTCACATGCAAAAATTGTCAAAATACAAAAGTTTTCAATATATTAAAATGTGGTATTTTATCGATTAGGATGGACCCAACTGAAACATAATTCAGGATGTTCTTATGGGGGCTTATTGAAGAATGTTGAAGATGTCCTGAAAAGAACGGGTTACGGCTGAATTGGTTCATAAGAATATTTGACAATGAAGAAATAGCGCTTAGTGCCATGGAGGAGATAAAAATAATTTAGGAAAAAAATGAGGGAAACCGTGGTTCTTGTAGAGGTAAAAAGTTTTCAGGTTGAATCTTTGCCATTAGCACGTGGTAAGCATCATAACAGTGTCGTCAGGTCTTTTGCGGAAAATTGGAAAACTTGAAGTGAGTCACAAAAGTTCTACGATGACATGTCACTAAAGGATTAAGGTAATCCGTTTTTTCTGAGGCTTTGAGTTCGTAATTGGCAATCTGAATTAATCTCAAGTAAGTGGTAACAGTGAGTTTACTATAACTAAGAGATAGGTTGAGCAGTGGAAATTCTTTGGATTCCCTCAGCAAACACTGATATTTTAGAAAAATAAATAATATTAAAATTAATCTCACCCTGTAATCCTTATCTATCAACTACGGGAGCAACTGTAGACGATAAAAGACTTCTGGTGGTTCCTATCCAACTTCTAATGTATATTTAATTTCAGAAAATAAGTTCTTTATTTTATACCTCTTTGCAGTTATTGATGCTTGACCGTGTCAGCAAATTCGCTAATAAGAAAACATCTTTTTTTGGGGGTTATCAATTTATCAGGTTTATGTAGGTTTACTTTAAATAATTAGTTTGGGTAAAAAAATACTTTTATTTAAACATGGAAGAAGCTACAAATATTTGTAATAGAGAAAATTAAACAATGTGAGCTGGATTTTTGCATTCGAACATTTCCATACTTCGATCAGGAGAATCTCGCTTGATGTATCTGGCCGAACGCACAGAAGAATCTGTAAAAAAGAAAAGAAACTAATAAGTATGAAGGAGATATATGTTACTTAATTTAAGTAAATAATACCACAAAGAATAGTTCAGTTTCACCATTAATTAGGCAATAAAAATTAATTTATATTTCTTGCCAATCGAATAATCGCAAAATAAGACAAGTCAGTTTTTCTTTTCTACTTATCACGAACAATAAATGCATTTTTGCATTTTTGAAGTAAGCTCATATTTATATTATGAATTATATATATATATATAT
>KZ806983.1:787181-802041 GCA_000696205.2 Oncopeltus fasciatus
TTCATATGTCAACGGCTATATATAACTTTTTTTTTTTTTTTTAACCGCCCAAATTTTAGCTTCCCTAAAAGAAGGATCAGAATTTTTTTCAAGATGTTACCAAAACGGGAGTATCTTGATCTCCTCACAGGGGATCTGCTAGAAATGTGTAAATCTTACCGTGGCAGAGTGTGGTCCGAGTGAGGCTCCTCCCAGAGAGCCTTTCCTTCCTCTTGGAGTAACCGACCATTCTTCCAAAGAGGTCCTTAACGTCACTCTGGAAATTAGAGCTAAAATTACTTCTGTGAGGAAATAAGTGATAAATTTCTGTTGAAAGGATATACTAAAGGGGTGAAACATTTAAAAGAAAGAATGGATGATTTTGTTCTGGAAAGGGAGATTTTTTGAGTAAATTTCATTGTTATTTTGGAAAAGTTATTTCTAACTATATGTATATACTGTAATATATCTTTTTAATTTTCTTTAAAAAAAAAATGTTTAATGAGATACTGATATTTAAAGGTTTCTCAGAGTCAACTCTGGAGTAGAAGCTTCATAAATGAATTCTTATTTGAAAGGTTAGGAAGATAATTTACTTCGAAGAATAATAAAATAAAAAAACAAATTAATAAAAAAAACTCTAAATTTGAACTTAATTTATGATTTCTTTCGACTTGTAGAAAAAGTAAATTTTTACACATCTGTTTAGAGGAGTTGACATTTAAAATTTAAAAGGTAAGTATTTACCAACCCTGAAGTTGTCGCTCATGAAGCTATAGACTAGAGGATTGACGAAGCTATTGGCGTTGGCCAGCCAGAGGCAGAAGAAGTAGGAGAGAGCGTAGCGGTACCGCTCGGCCTCCGTGTTGAAGACTCCGAACTCCGGGTTGAAGTAGTAGAGGAAGAGGAAGACCTGCAGAGGTAGCCAGCAGATGGAGAAGAGGATCACGATGGTCATCAGCATCTTGATTACCTGGGGGGCCATCAGTTACTGGGTCATGTAATGGCCTAATAATAATGTCGGTGAGTCATCTATTGAATTGTGGAAATAGTGGGTGTTTTTAATGAAAGTCTTTTGGTAGAATAGATAATCGCTCTCCACTGAGGCATCGAAAAAAAAAATAGTTCCTTCCTGTCATAAATGCTTCAATTTCTTCGTATGGTTCCTGGGCCTCTTCCCAAATGTTTGCCCAGCATCTAAAGCAAACATTCACCCCTCACCCAGATCCCGATAACTATTCCAATAACGCGGAGGTTGAGGAGTCACTGGATATACCATTACCAATGTCCTTACCGATTCAGGCAGTGGCACATTCTGAGGTCAAGTACATTATTAATCATCTGCCTAAGCGCAAAGCACCCATTAAATTTAATAATTGTATCCGTCATCAAATTACAAGATGTCAAGTAACAGAATGTAATAAATAAAGATTTATTAAAAAAAAAAAATGTCTTCGTTCATCTAAGAATATAAGGATATATAATGAAGGATATAATCTAAGGTTAAGGTCTGAATTTTCTCTAGTGTTAAATTTAAAGAGACTCATGCTTACCATATAGGATGGAGCATTAATTTTGCAGTTAATTTCCTCTCGTTTAGTACGAAATATATGCATGCTTTAAGATGCGTAAAGTATAGTCTAGTCTACACTATACGCATCTCTTCTGAAAGTCCTTACATTAATCTTCTTCAGGTTTCAGAGGGGTCCCTAAACATCTTTAGAGGACAATACATTTCAAATATGAGACTTAAAAATAAAAAGACTAGATCATGTCAATTACTTCCTGATAACTTAATTTGACCATTCCTGCGGAGCATGGTTACATCTAAAAGTGTTATATAGTTGATCTTTGCCCAAGGATGCACAGAAAACTACAAGAGGACCAGAGTCGAGCTAAAAGACGTAGAAGACAAGAATCAAGGGATATAAGCACCGCTTTAAGCTCGGGGATAGGAAGAAAAATAAATTACCCAGAATGGGAAGAAAGGAAGATGGAGAGGGGTGGATAAGGGAATAAGAGAGAGAGAGAGACAGAGAAGAGTGAGAATGGAGGAACAGAACGAGAGAGAGAGAAAGAGAGAGATTAGGCTTTAAACGTAGCTAAGAGATTAGGAGTAGAACTCTTGGTAACAAGAGTATCTCAACTCGCCAAGGCATTCTAATTGCAATACTAATTTATCACCGTTATCTACACTCGGCTAAGTAACAGTTATGATTTATAACAGTGACGGTCGCCGTAATATTTCCCCTGTATTTCTGTCACGTCAGAACGTAATTAGCATTGTAGCACTTCCTTTTGCAGACTCTAGGAGGCAGGTTTATTGCAAGGGAAGACCAGCTACTTATCTAACTAACTTTTGTTAAATATATAATAATTGTATTATTCCATTATAAATATTTTTTGTATGAGGAATAATATAGATAAATTTAACAAAACTCCAATTTGAACTTTTGGGCTAACAGAACAATAATTTTTTTATTATTTAACTATGAGATATTAATATTAAATAAATAGTTTAGATGTTTTTTTGTTGGATTTCGGTCAAGGTAGATCCAAAAAATACATATTTAAAAAATACACATTTTTAAAATATGTATTTTTTAAATCTATTTTGACCGAACCCAAACAAAAAAA
Organism: Oncopeltus fasciatus; assembly: GCA_000696205.2. Taxonomy (NCBI): domain Eukaryota; kingdom Metazoa; phylum Arthropoda; class Insecta; order Hemiptera; family Lygaeidae; genus Oncopeltus; species Oncopeltus fasciatus. Next base: position 789,798 of record KZ806983.1, read on the forward strand.
AATCTAATAATAATATCTACGGTCAAAAAAACTCTCCATCTAAAAAAAGTTTAATAACAGTTAATAAAAATAGTTTAGTATCACATTGCATTGGAGTTATAATTTCGATTTATAAGTAAATTAGACTCCCAAAATTTAGTTTTTAACTCCATTAGATGGAATGGTTTTGGTACATCCATCCTCTATGAAGTTCCTTAACAGTCATTATTCCCACTATAAAATGCCTATATTTATTTTATTTTAAATCAAAAATTATTCCTAAAACATTAAATAGAATAAATAAATAAAATTGAATAATTATTAAATTATCAGACCGTGACAGTGAACGTATGTATTCGGCCAGAAGATGGACAATGTCCGAAAGCGCTCGCCAACAGAAGATGGTTTGCAGAAACCAATGAAGACGGAGAATAGAANAACTATCAGACCGTGACAGTGAACGTATGTATTCGGCCAGAAGATGGACAATGTCCGAAAGCGCTCGCCAACAGAAGATGGTTTGCAGAAACCAATGAAGACGGAGAATAGAAGGTATGAGAATTATTAAATTTGTATTCATTACGAAAATCATGACGTTCCACCTTTAAAAACATTCTTATGGTTACTTTAATATTTGAATTTAAAAAAAAATTCAATTCATTTAAGTAATCAATTTCCTTTAAACAGACATTTTTGAAAGGAGTATTAAAATAAATGGAAACGAAGAGAAATGTGAGTCATTAAAGTTAGACAGAACCCCCCCCCCTCCTTCTGTACTTAACTCAGGATATTCCTTATTGAGCGCTTATTGTAAAAACGTTAAAAAGGATTAATGGCCAAGAATTTAATGTAATATACTAATGGATAATAATATAATTTACATTTTGAAAATTTATTTAGCAAATTTGTCTGCCGAGAATAGGCCTATAGTCAAACACTTGAGCATGGTTGAAATGGAGAGTTGTTTTTTTACCGTAGGTATTATTATTAGATGATTTTTGTTGGGTTCTGTCGAGGCAGATAAAAAAAAAAAAAAAAATACAAATTTAAAAAAAAAAAGTGTATTTAAAAAAAAGATTCTCTGCCGACGTTTGGGCTTGCATCTTAAGTCATCTTCAGGGCTATCATGAAGACGAGATGGGACACCCTCTCCTTAAGTTCACATTTCCATGACTTCCATGACTTGCAATGTAAGCCGAAACATCAGCAGATAATTTTTTTTTAAATACGTTTTTTTTTTTAATTTGTATTTTTTATGGAGCTACCTTGACTGAACCCCAACAAAACTTGAGCATGGTTTATGTCTGTCTGTCAGGCAGGATGAAGACGAAGTTGTAGGTGAATCTTACTTAAGGCAGGCGGACGTATGCTCTTAGCGAGGTTTCAAAAACGAGAAAATATTCTATTAATGAGATCGATAATTCAATTTTCACAATACAGAAAGAAATATTATATTAAAGTAATACATTTAGTCCGGCCTATCTGAACTTGGTTTTATAATCATGATCTGTTATTCTACGGTACTTATTTTTCGCACATTCCTGTACGGAGCATCACTGTTCTAACCATATAATGAGCATAATGAGCAAAATATATTCCTACATTCCAAGTATTAAAGAATCTTCACTTAATTTTTATTTGATTAATTAATTTTTTTAAGAAAATAAATACAGTGTATTTAGATATATAATAACTAATTAATGTTGAGTTAAAAAGAGTTTACTTAAAAAGATGAATAAATTTTACAATTTCTTTGGTCTAATACAATTTTTAGCAAATGCAAATGTGGTATTACCTATTGTTAAAATTATTACTTTTTTAAACACTTAGATTTTTAATCAAGATTAGATTAAGATTTTTATTCTAATTAAATAATGTTCCAAGAAGTTATATTTTTGTAAAAAATATTTTTATATATTTTATATATTTAATATGCCAGATTCTTCTATAATTTACATAATTAAATTTAAGTTTAAATTATTAGATTATAACAAATTTCAGTTTCGAATGAGGGATCAATGATTTTTCTTGTTTAAAGTTTAAAAAAATTTGGGTTAACCGAATGTAAATTGTTTAATCTCTCGCTCAGAATTTCTATAGACGCTAAGAATAACATAAATAATGTTATTCTAAGCGTCTAGATATATTTAGCCCCAGCACACTATATCTAGATTTATAGCATAAAGAAATACATAGAACTAGATATATTTATTTTTTAAACAATTAATGAGAGGGAACAGAAAATAAAAAACTATCTGTCCTCGCCAGGAATCGAACCTGGACCTCCTGCTATCCGGGCTGGAATGCAAATTAATCCATTACACCACAAGGACCTTGTAGAACAAAAAAACATCTATTAATAATATCTACGGTCAAGAAAGCTCTCCATCAATAAAAAGCCCACTTTCCCCACTACAGACTGTAGATATTTCATAATATTTTTGAGGGTGTTTTTCTATGGAATAAAAAACGTATATACACCTTCAAAAAATAAATAATTATTTGATGGTTCCCCTAGATAAATTTGAGTATAAAAAGTTTTAATTTAGTTCTTGAGATACTTACATGCCAAACTGTTTTCTTTAAGTTCTTTAGAAAGTTAATTATTTGTTAGTTGGATAGTAATGATTTATATTCACTGTTATTATAATGGCAAGATGAATATTTTAAACACTTTTCGTGGAGGAATTTCAAATTCTTCTAATTGGTGGACGGAATTTGCATTGGATGGTGGTAGGGGGGCGGGGCGATCCTAAATAGTGTCCTAAATTGGATAGGAATGCATTAAGCCACCTAATTGCAGGAGAAAATTACTGCACGAGCTCAGTCTTGGCCAGAGTCTGTCTGTGTGTTAGCGCTAAATTCCTCCTCAACAGACCCCCCCCCCCCTCCCCCGCAAAATTCCATAAGATCTGTACACTAATGAGTGAAGTTTGAGCAAATGAGTGAAAGTGGGGCTCGTCGTGAGTAACTACCCCCTTCCAGTGGGAAATTACAAGAGTCGTTTAGTAAATATTCATCTGGCGAAAGGATTCTTCATTCCTAAATATAATTTATTCACATCTTTAATTTGTCTCGAAGAGATATGATTTTGGGAAAAGTTTTCCAGGCTCTTAATTATTCAATTAGCCGAAATAATTGGTAGTGAATTCATTATTTCTAGGGTTAACAAGAAATGGGGAAATATAACTTAAGGCTTGTTAGACCCAGTAAAAACTTATGACAGTTTAAAGTCGCAGTATTATATCTAGAAGATAACATTCCTTTTGTTCACTGTTTGGGAAAAAAAATATATATATAAATATATTAACTTNTTAAAACAAAATACGTTGTTTACAGGTATTTGCAAGTTTACAGGTTGTTTACCTACAAACACACTCGGCATTTGACAAGTTTTTATTTTTTGAAAAAAAAATCCCATTGTTCAAATTTCAATTTGGGTCAAAGGTAAATCCCCAGTCGTGATTACTCAATTTCCGTGAGAAACACATAAAATTTTCCTTTTTATCATCAAACCAATCTTTTTTTGAGTTTAATTGTACTTAACTAAAAACTATACCATGAATAGCAAGATGAAAACATTAATCACTTTTATTAGATGATTTTAGTTGGGGTTCGGTCAAGGTAGATCCAAAAAATACAAATTTAAAAAAGTTTATTTTTTTGATTATCTGCCAACGTTTCGGCTTACGTTGTAAGCCATTTCAGGGCTGCCTATCATGAAGACAAGAGAGGACGTCCTGTCCTCAATCATGGAAATGTGAAATTAGGGACAGGACGTCCTCTCTCATCTTCTTGATAGCACTGAGGATGGCTTACAATGTAAGCTGAAACGTTGGCAGATAATCTTAAAAAATACACTTTTTTAAATTTGTATTTTTTTATATAGAAAATTAAACACTCGCGGCTGGGATATATATTAACAGAACAAGAACAGGTGAGGAAGAGAGTGCAGTGAACACACAAAAAGGAAAAAAATCAAAAGGAGTAACATTTTAAATGAGTAATATTGGCCAAGTCTCTCTTCACTCCTTACTGACGTAGGGCGAAAAATCCCCGCAAATTTTACTATTTGTGATTCTTTCATTTTGTGTGTTCACTGCACTCTCTGCAATCCCACCTTTTCTTGATTACTATATATATATATGTATGTATAAACAAATTTTGGGCTTTCTTTTTTCAAATCACATTTTGATTAATCTTTTATAATAAAAAAAATTGATTGATATTGTATTGTATATAGTGTATATTGTATATAGCCCAGGAGTAAAAATTCATAAAGGTTGTTGTTTTTGTTTTTTTTTTACGATTTTTAGTGCATGGGAACAGAATAAAAAATCTAACCGTCCCAGCCAGGACTCGAACCTCGTGTCGAGAGTCTAACCCCCGAGGCAGACGAATATATCCTCTTATGCTGGAAGGGGCTGACATTGTCAAGCTGTTTAAATATCTCTCGTTATTTACTTTAAAATTTTGAATTTTATAAATATTAATTTTCCTGTGGCATTTAATCCCACGTCAATTTTACAGTTAGATTTTTATTCTGTTCCCTTGCACTAAAAATTGTTTAAATTCACGTGGGATTAAATACCACAAAAAAAAAAACATTTATAAATATGAAGGTTGTGTATATCCGTGAACCAAGACATACCAGAGAAGATGTGTAATCAGCAAAACGTTACGGCTGAATAATTTTTTCTTATTTAATGAATAATGGTTTTCAAAAAAAGTCTTGTTTTTCTGGCGTACACATGGAATCCTCTGGAGCATTACAAACATATTGAACCCGGGTCATTTGGCTTATGAGATCAGTGTCATAACTAATGGACCAAATTTTTAATTTTTAGTTTCAAAAAATAATAAATAAAAAAGTGCTTTACAATGTTGGAGATGGTCCCACACTTGATTCAGCTGTATATCCATAACAGTGAATTCCTTTTAAGCATTTGCAAATCCATCGAAAATGTAACACCAAGTCGCATGGTATTCAGAGAGTTATTCAAATACTATCTACTTATCCCCACCCCTTCTGAAGGGGTGAGCCAATACAGCCCTTCCAATCCTCCAATCCAATTTCACCTATGCCCTTACGTGTCCACTCTTATCTGTGGAATTTCCATTTCAGAGATATCAACTCTCTCTGAGGTCTGAATATATTAATTCAATAGAATGAGACAAACACAGTTTTTCCCCAAAACAAAGTTAATTAATAAGTTATTATATATTTATAGTATTCTTATGAATTTTCAGTTTAAAAAAAATTTAAGATTTAAAACATAAGAGATTATTTATGCGTATTTACCTAATAGCTTAAAACGTGTCATATACAACAATAAAATAAATGTTTTCCCCAAAAATAATGATTTTACATCTTAAAAAATTTTCTTGGAAAAATCAAATTTCTACATTGGAAATTAGTCAGCTCAAAAAATGTCTGAATTTTCACCAATCTTACATCGGTGGAAACAAAATAGTTTTAGTTTGGAGGTTAATTTGTTAACCGTCAAGTTTTATGAAGAGAGAATTATAAGGAATTCGGTCTTGGTAGATAAAGAATTTTAAACTAATTCATAACCAAGAAAATTTTTATTTTAGCCATAAAGTTTAAATTGAAAAATGTATGATAAAACATTTATTTTGCCCCATATTTTTCAAAAATGCGTATTCAATGACAATTGTATGAGGAGGGAGGGTGACCGACGACACCACCCTCAATATAAAAAAAAAACTGGCTACCTTCAATATGAATTTTTTTTTTGCCCCTTTTATTAGAATAATAAAACCAAACCAGCATTAAGTATTTTATTGGAAATTAACGAAAGGAAACTTGTATTTGGATGAATTCGAAAAAAAAAACAAGAAAAAAAAATATTAACGAGGAGACTTATATTTATATTCGTAATATCTTCGTTGTAATTATAGGATCCAAAATATTTAAGAAATATGTAATGGGTTTCAAATTTGAATTTCTTACATTCATGTTCTTTAACATTTTAACGAAATACGCTTATTGTAGAAGAAATTAACTAATGTAAGTACGGTTGGAGTACTCTCATTGTAAGTACTTCACTCATTGCACCTTACCGGCCAGTCTAGAGCTAGCTATAGTCGACATATCTTTTACTCTTTTTGCCTCTATGGCTTCACAATTAAATACCTTCATTAAGTCTTATTATTAATGATGTATGATAAATCTTACATTAAGCACATCCTTCGAGACGGACTTTTCACATTCTTTATTTACCTATTTATTTATGTTAGCCTTTGTTATGTGCTATTAAAACAAAATACGTTGTTTACAGGTATTTGCAAGTTTACAGGTTGTTTACCTACAAACACACTCGGCATTTGACAAGTTTTTATTTTTTGAAAAAAAAATCCCATTGTTCAAATTTCAATTTGGGTCAAAGGTAAATCCCCAGTCGTGATTACTCAATTTCCGTGAGAAACACATAAAATTTTCCTTTTTATCATCAAACCAATCTTTTTTTGAGTTTAATTGTACTTAACTAAAAACTATACCATGAATAGCAAGATGAAAACATTAATCACTTTTATTAGATGATTTTAGTTGGGGTTCGGTCAAGGTAGATCCAAAAAATACAAATTTAAAAAAGTTTATTTTTTTGATTATCTGCCAACGTTTCGGCTTACGTTGTAAGCCATTTCAGGGCTGCCTATCATGAAGACAAGAGAGGACGTCCTGTCCTCAATCATGGAAATGTGAAATTAGGGACAGGACGTCCTCTCTCATCTTCATGATAGCACTGAGGATGGCTTACAATGTAAGCTGAAACGTTGGCAGATAATCTTAAAAAATACACTTTTTTAAATTTGTATTTTTTGGATCTACCTCGATCGAACCTCAACAAAACACATCTAATAATAATATATACGGTCAAAAAACTCTCCATTTGAATTAATCACTTTTGAGTTTCATGTAAATCTTCACTGATATTTGCACACCTTTTTTACATAATCTCCAGTTCTTTTTTTCATTTATACGTGAAGAGGTCGAATTTCTTCGTGAAATACGAATAGAAAATTAGTTATAAATATATTTTACATTGTCCTTTGTGTGTGTGTGTGTGTGTGTTTTAATACATAATACATAGAGTAAATAGAGAGTAGAAGGAGAAATATATATGGAATAGCATGCAGGAATCGTGTTCCAGCACAGCTCACCTGTACCAGGTGGACAGGAATATAACCCCCCGCTCCTACTACAGTAGAAATGTTACTCCCCAGGGAGCGCTGAAGTATCTGTACGGTGCTCGAACACTGGCGGGGGGTTTCAGTGATATATCGTCCTATTACTCATTTGAATATATCTAAGCGAAGGACTGCCTACCTTTAGCGTTGCCTTTGATTATAAAAAACATCTCTGGATATATGACGCATTGGTGAGTCAGGTGAGAAAACTGGTGATACATTTTCTTAGGTTATACAGCAATTGAGACGCTTTGTCCTTACAAGATTAATGCGGGGAAAAGTTTCCCCTATTATCTTTACATAATGTACAGGTCGTGTATCAGATTTGTGGGAGACTCTTTCAGATCATACATGCAGCTTCAATGCGTTATATAAACTAACGAAATTATAGCTGTAAATCGTAAATACATATGATTATCACATTATATTATAACGTACTACAGATGGATTATTCAGGACCATGAGTAAACTCCCTCTCTACACATATCTCAGTTTTGACGTAAGGAGCGCTGGGATAGGTCACAGGAGATAAATAAATAAATAAATAAATAAATATACATTTGTGCGTTTGTGTATGTATTGCTTCGGATTCAACCTTTAGACTAAAGCGTGTAGCGAAAAGCTATTTAATGACCACCTGCTGCTAGAGACTGGAAACTGTTTGAATGACTTGCATTTTTTCTCTAGTTGCCTAAAATAATTTAGGATATTTATTTTCCAGGTATACTTAAAACAATCTTTACAGTGCAAATTTCCTTGCCTTCAATATAGATAAAAAGCTAGAATGTCCATATCGATTTCTATTATCAGGTTGTCCGCGAGTTGCGTCTTAGGGATCAGGAAAGATAAAGTATGACAGGAATTGCAATAGAATAGTAATTGCAATTTAATTATAATATTTCTGTGGATATATGTTGTTCAGATGATAAAAATAAAACATATTAGCCCTCCTGCCTTTTTAGCTGACTTATGAATGAATTGTATGAGTAATTCAATGAGAGTTATTGACAGAAACTTTTAACATCATAATTAGACTCAATCTGTGATGACCTTAATGCAGCTATTGAGATTTCAATTTTATGCATGAATAAAAAAGGTAGATTATTTACTATTTATAAAAATTATTTTTAAAAATGGATTCGACATTTTTAAAAATAATTTTTATAAAGAGTAAATAATCTACCTTTTTTGTTCATGCAGCCTTCTCTTCTTTATGCTGATTTTGTATTTGAATAATTAGCTTTTTCTTAAATGTTTTCTCTTGAAAAGGAAAATTTGTACTAATAAGAATTGAAATTTATATTTATATATATTACACTCTCCTATTTTCCAACTTCTAATTAAATTTTACATGTTAAAGTTTTATCTGTGAGGAAAACAGTAACTTTAAATTTGAAAAATAATATGAAGTAATAAAGTGAAATTTATCAATTCAGAAGTAATGTTTTCCAAACTGAACCTATAAAAAAACACTATTGTATATTCCCTTTATGAATTAAAATGGGTAAAATTGTAAATNTATATATTAATTTATTTATACTAATTAGACGCAAGTAGCGTGGTGAAGAAAATATTTCTTATTTAAGATTACTATAATGATGGCATAGAGCGATATGATTTTATTTTTATTTCTAAGCCAAAATAATAATTTTTAAGCGAAGAAAATAAAATGATTATAATTTTATCACATTAAAGCTGGATTAATTGCTATAAGATAGTAATTTAAAATTTGTGTGTGTGTGTGTGTAAAGGTAGAAGCACTTATTAGGGAGCCATTTTAAATTTATTTTTATATCTCAGATATATATCATTTAAATTTTATTATGCACAATGAAATTTATTTATTAATATCACTTGAGTCTAACTTTTGTTTAAACTGTGAACTATCGTCTAGTCGAGTAGCGGAGGTGTTTCACCTTCTGGCGGCATTATGGAGTATCAGTGACAGTCAGAATGGCATGGTGATCATGCCAGAGGAATGTGACGCCAAGCTGTGATTTAGGAGCAGTGATTTACAGCAGTAGCAGTTATCTTGACCAGCCCCTAAATCCCAAATGATACACTACCAAAGTCCTGACTTGGCAGCCGAATGAACTGTGAATTTCATATCATACGTTAGACAAGGCTTGGAATTTGGTATATGGGAATATTACCTCTTTACAATGGCCAAACATATTTTAGTACGTAAACTAATATATATATATTTCTTGTTCTTATTGTGGTCTTCTAAAATAATAGCCACAATCACCTCACATAAGACGCACACAAACTCACACACATATATAGAATAAATAATACTAAGAAGAATAAATACTATATATAGAATAGTTACGAAAAATTGTCTGAAATAATTTATTTATATCTATTCTATATATGGATATATATATAAATNCTAAGTAATTCTCTAATGTTTCTTGAGTATTACATTAAAATTAATTACTGTAATTCTCAAGAAAAATTAAAGAATTACTTATGATCCCTAAAAGAATCTCTTCTTTAAAGGGATTATCCACTTCAACTCCTCAACAGATATATCTTTCCTTCAAACCGAACCTTCCACCCTAAACCTAAATCTCCTAACGCCCAAACTCTTAACCTGGTTACTGAATACTTCCCCGGGGTAAAAGGTATCAAGACCAAGATACACGAAGTCCGTCTAAAACGAACTCTGTTGAATGACCTGCCCTAAAATCGGACATGAATCTAAAAACTTTGAAACTCTGTGATGCATATGTGGTTAGCCAGGTAATTGAGACTCTAAAAAACTTTGCTCTATATTTACTAAAAGTGTATTGGTCATTATTCAGATATAATAAAGCATTAACCGACATCAATAAAGCACTCCAACATTCAATATTTTACCTTGCGGCAATTATTTATAATAAGATATGGAGCAACTATATTCTAACCGTATATAACATTGAGCCAGTTCTGGGTTGGATTCGAACCGAAAGCGCCTCTATTCGCTGCGAGATTTCTGGAACGAGTGGTGCTATTTGTTATCAGTCCCGGCGCATGTTTATGCCGGGTTTGATTACCACCCTCAAGACAGGGGTAGTTCCACTTTTATGACCACTTAGGTAGACACTCTCCCCGAAAGCCCATTACTTAAATTCAAATTGCTTTTACACAACATTGTTCTCCTGCATAAGTCTAATATTAATTTATAAATAACGTTTAATTAATTTTAGACAATATGACTAAGATTTTTTCAGAGTTTATGTTTGTATGTTTTATTATGCGTGCAACATGTATTAATTGAAATTAATTAAGCGGGTTTAGATTACAAAAATTAATTGATTAAAGAAATGACTCTCGTGAGTAGTAAATGTTTTACTTTTACTGTTTTAGGGATGTTCCCTTCATTCAAGGTTCAACTATTGTACAACTATTCAAAATCCGAAGAGAAAGGGTTTATTATTCAAATAATCGACGACAATGTCGAAGAAGATTTTAATATTAAATCCAGTCCATGTTGGAACTCGAACCAGAATTTTTTCCTCGGACATTACGGGTAAAATGCCATTGTTATTTATGTATGACATAATGCATGTTTATGCAGAGTTTGATAAGGACAATCTAGACAGGGGTATTTCTCCTTTTTTATGGGCTCTAAGGAAAAACACTTCTAGAATCGCCATTAATTAAATTCAAATAGCTGTTATACAACATTATGTCGAAGAATAAACAAATATTCTACAAGAGCAGTGAGATAAATAATTTATTAAAGGTATTAAAATTATTTTGGAGAATATAAAAAGTTTTTATGCCCCGTAGAAAGAAGCAAAGTGAGTGGGGGAAAGGGGTATTTGTATGACTCTGACTGAATATTTACTTATCTCAGATCTTAAGGACATTATTTTTTTTTTCTTTCTTTGTCACATCTCCGGCAAAAGATCTTTTGGTAGAGAATTTATCTTTAATGAAATTGTGGAAGCCATAAATAGAAAGCAAGATAAAAAAGATATGGAGCGTCAAAGTTTCTTTTGAATTTTTTTTCAAATGCAGCCCTTATACCTTTAGTGAATAAGTACTTAGATAATTTAATTAAATAAATAAACATTAAGAGAGTAAAGGCCATTTAAACCACTCGTAAGACGTTAGGATATTATATAAAAATTAAATAACTAGAATATAGATGAGGAATGTATTTTCTAAATACATGAATGGGAAAATGTATAATTGTAACCTATATTTTGATTCTTTTTTTGATACATTTAAAAAAAAATCACAGGAGCTGCGTAAAATTTTAAATAATTAATGAGAGGGAAAAGAAACCCGATGGCGCAATGAATAGCATACCGGCCCGGCAAGCAGGAGATCCAGGTTCGAGTCCCGGCTGGGAGAGATAGATTTTTTTATTCTATTCCCTCTCATTAATTGTTCATTAGTAGTTAAACTCTCCATTGCATTAATTATCCACAACCACAGAAATTATCAATGAATTAATCTGGGTTCAGTATTATAAATATTAATTTAGTTGTGGTTTGTTATCCCGCGTATATTTTAAACAATTATTGAGAGGGAATAGAATAAAAAAATCCCAGCCAGGACTCGAACCTTGATCTCCTGCTATACGGGCCGATATGGTTCCATTGCACCACCGAGACGAGCTAGATAACTTATTAAATTCCCAACACACCAGCGAGTACCTAACCCACGAGAAAGACAAATACATTGTATTATGCTCGAAGGAGCTGACATTGTCCAACTATTTGGGTTCAGTATCATTTTTTTAAACTAAATACTGTGTTAAAGTTTTTCACTTCCACGTGACATTGTAGGCAATCCGCCATTCCTGTCGGTCCAATTCAGCTCTATAACAAATTCTTATTTAAAAGCGACAAACTGAAATTTATGTCGGCCTATAAACCGTAATGTTAATACTTTAGGATCAAATAAATCCCAAACCCCATCCTTATTTTTTGCATTTAAAAGCTAGATACCAAATTTCATTAAGAAGCTGAAAACTGTAGCCTATTGAACAAGACAGACACACATACACACACACACACACACACACACACACACACACACACACACACACACACAC
>KZ806984.1:0-13600 GCA_000696205.2 Oncopeltus fasciatus
TTTCTATTCCCTCTCAATAATTGTTTGAAATTTTCGTGGGATAAAATACCACAACTAAATTAAATATTTATAAAGAAAAAATTAAATAAATTAAATGACGAGAGTCGACAAAATGTACAGATTGATTTTTATTTTCCATTTGCCACACCATTTTTTGATTTTTCAAGATGATCTTGAAGGTTTTTAGAAGCAGTTTTAGGATCGGGATGGGAGTTAATTATTAAAAGTGAATTAATGTCAGGCAGTTCTTTCTTTTCATTGGCCTCCATAATAAAAATTTGTAAAACAAAATAAACTAAGGAGAAAACAGAAACAGAAAATAAAAATATTAGGAATTGATATGAAGGAAGAGTAAGTTACTCCCTGTTATCTATAGGCTGAGTTAATCCTCGAGAGCAGCACAATAGGTCCTCACTCTTAGGGCCTGCCCTAATCTTGATGTTATATCTATATTATTTAAAGGCTCTAGCTCACTTAGAGAAAATTGTCAGAATGACAGCCCTTTTCTCGGCCAGGTTAAACAGAAGGTTTGACAGGTCATCCTACTCATGATCCCATTAACCACCTTAAATGTAGTTTATGAGATTATTAGTCATATCCAAGTCTACAATCATGCTTTAGCCAATAGGCTAATGATCCTAGTATTTCCATCTTCACAAGTCAAATTAGTTTTTGTGGTATTAATTTTTGTTATTACTAATAATATGAAACATAATAGGTGGAAAAATTAATTTTATAACATTTATGTTTTATTACAATTTAATGAGAAATGCATATTATTTAAGATATTTAGGAATAAGAATCAGAAGGTTGACTATCTCCCCCAGTCTTCCCTACCAGACATTCTGGAGCCAGCTTCAACAATCTTTCCCCGATTGCCTTCTCCAGATCTTAAGTTCAAATTAGTCAATAATGCACATCTTTAATGAAATACGTTAAATATGCTTAGTTAATTCATAATGCATCACCAATGGATGATGGACTGTTTCTAAAGTGTTTTATATTATCATACCTTCTATTGTCCGTCTTCATTGGTTTCTGCAAACAGGCAGTTGAATACAGACAGTGACAGTGAACGCATGTATTCGGCCAGAAGATGGACAATGTTCGAAAGCGCTCGCCAACAGAAGATGGTTTGCAGAAACCAATGAAGACGGACAATAGAAGGTATCATAGTTCTATATTCATTGGTGGTGGAAATAACCTTTTAGTGTTTTATATTCTTTATTATAATGATTTTTACATAATGTTCATAGATTATTGGAGAATCAAAGTTTTAATACAGCACAAACCATTTATTAAGCAATATATTCAGAGAATTCAAACAAAAAATATTTCCTAAAAATATTCAACAATAGACTAAACTTATATGTATAAGTTAAACTTTTATTTTATAATAACTACAATTTTTAACATATCAATGAAATTTGAAAGATGTATCTTAAAAAAAAGGAAAATAATTTGAGCTGATTAAGTTCTACATTTTTTTTCCATTTAAATAAATTCATTTATTTATGTACAATTATCTGATGAGTTGTCAATCTTTTCGTCTTGATAGTATTTCAAGAGGATAACCTCCTTGAAAAGACAACATTATATTGAAATCAAAAATAGCTGTTTCCATTTTTAATGGAGTCTTCAGTTTAAAATTTCGAACAATCATTGATACAATAACCTTCATGAGGATGTTAGCATAAAGAAAACCTAAAAAAACAACAAAACAATTTTGTTATTATGAAAGCTTTAAACTTAACTTATATCACTTATAATCAATTATAAACTGAAAGTAATAACACATAAATAACCACTGGTAACACAATGAAGTTTAGAATTTATTATCCAAAAGATTTGATCATATATTTTCAAATATGATTTATTAATAATTATATTTAAATTAAATTCCAATCAATAAGTAATCATGAATTTCTTGCACATGATTACAAACATCATCTAAATCATATTTGCCAAATAATAATTTACAATAATAACAGGCTTGTTAATTTTTTTTAAAACATGCTGTGTGATTTTTTAACAATTATTTTTAAAACTATAATGTGATGTTTTCTAACAATTATTTATAAAAATATTTGAGTGCTCGTTGGGATACTGAAGGCAGAACCCTATCTAGCGACACTCTATGGTGCCTGATCATGGTGTGTTGACACCACAACTGGTTGCTAATAAAATGAATTAAAACAGGAAAGACAACCAATTTATCATCCCTAAAGTGATCAATATTCCTGTAATCTCCAGAAACAAAGAACTATTCATTTATTAATTATTTACTAGATGGGCATCAAGTTACTATGCAAGTAATAGTGGCTATGCATAGTAAACAATTATGAGGGAGATAGTTATGGAACTAATTGGATAAAATAAATTACGTGTAGACTGTTTAAGCCAAAACTAATCAGCATATATGAATTCCTAAGGTTTAATAACGCTGATTGAAAAGTCTGTGCAGGCATAAGTAGCTTAAATTGAGCACAATTTGTTCATTACTTATGCAGAAATGAGACATGACTAAATTATATTGATTTATTGATTTCTGAGTTGTGTTAAAGCTAATAATGGAATGATTGAATTATGAACTTTATTGATAGGTGAAATTGTTAAACATTTCCATAAAAAATGCAATTTTTGTAAGGAAAATGTTAAATAACTTATTTCACATTAAAAATATAAAAATAATGTGTAAAAAAATTGTTAATAAAAATTAATCAATATTAATAAAATAAATTAATCAGAATGTAGATTATAATTTAGTATCTAACATTTTTAAAATAAATAAATCAAATTTGGGATTAAAGCAACCTTATCTAGATTCTCTAATCTTATTGAAACAGAAATTAATTTGTATTCAGATGGTTCCACAATGGAAAATAACAGTACAAGTGTTTGAGCCAATCGAAAATTAATGAATTTTCTTCTCTTGGACTCAATACATACCATCATTCAAGCAGAAGCCTATTTATAAGAGGAATATAAAGATAAGAGTCAATATAGATAAGAGGAATATTTGGGATGCTAAAATAATCATCTATAGAGACAATCTAACTGCTGTACATTCTTTTGGGTCTATAAGTTGTAGATATAAAATCATTTATGAGTGTTACAACTTGTTTTATAGACAATTCACGAAGAATGATCAAGTTAAGCTGGTAAGGACAGCAAGGTATTCTGGTACCATGGGTAATAAGCAACTTAATTGTCTTGCCTTAGCAAGATGCAAATCATGATAATCACATTCCACTAGGCCCTTTTATCACTGTTTCACAGAACACCCCTAACCTCATCTAAGAAGGAGATGAATGAAAGAGTTAGGAAAGAATATATATTCACATAAAGAAATCTTAGAATGCAGACCCATTCAAAGCTTGTGGAATCCTTGTACTTGTGGTTCTTGTGGAATCCTGATACTAGCAGGAATTAAATAAAGTAGTGGCTTGAAAGAGACAACTCCCCTGTACAAAATTATTATTTTGAACAAAAAAGATTATAGAAAATTAAAAATTATAAATANTTTTTCAGAAAACTCAATCTGAATACAGTTAGTTGGGGACACAATGGGCCTTAATAGGTTGTGTTCCTACATATTTATTATAGTAATATCTTTTCTTTCTTTTTTATTAGTCTATTAAACATTTTATTGAACATATTAGATATAAAATATAATTTATAGAATTTATATTGCATAACATTATTATGAAAGTGCTTTATAAGAAAGATATTTATGAGTACTGCAAAGGTTTAGCACTTCCCATCTTCTCCCTCCCCTGGACCATGGGGCAGAGAAGAACAAATCCTAAATCCATTCTAACACAATAACTAATTCACAAACAAATAGTGATAGGAAATCAGATCTTTGAGTACATTGTAAGAGTGACATTGAACAACTAATACTTAGGGAACATAGTCAGTGTATTATCATTAATCAAGCATGAATATATTATATAAAAAATGAATCAAGACACATTTTTGAGTTTTAAAACTGATTGAAACGAATCAACCTGACTTTTGTCAACTGACGAACAAGTACAAGACAAAATTTTCATGAATAATAGGGAAAATATTTGTCTGATTTTTCATCAGGTTAAGTAGTAGTCCTGGGAAGACACATTATCTCAACAGCAGGCAAAAATAAATTTTTAGACTTATTTTATTCTTTCCTAAACTTAGTGTCTGAACATGGCTTTGACGGGGCATAGAACATACATATAATTAATAAATTAAAAAATAGCGTGCTGTTTTGCAAACTTCATTTGGCCTGTAATTAATGATAATTAATTTGTTTAGGTGGATTCTATTAGAAATTCAAGTTTTATTTAGCCCATTATATTTATGAAACTTTTTTTTAGTTCCTCATCCATTCGTGATTAATTATTTCTTCGTCTACATATTGATGTCCTTATTATCTTAAACTTAAGAATGAAGAGAATTGTTCTAGATTAATGAAACTTGTTTGGGATTTTTCTTTCTTTAATATTTTATTCACTTTTCATAATATAATTTACAAAATTTTTCAAAAATAAAAAGTAGATAGCAAGATTGAAGATAAAAAAGTAATAAGCAAAACTAATAAGTTTTGTGTATTACTTTTGCTCTACAATAANTATGAAAAATAAATAAAATAATAAAGAAAGAAAAATTCCAAACAAGGTGCATTGGTCTAGAACCAATATACTCCAATAGATCAGTGACATGGTTCCATATCCTAAATCAGAATAATTGATGAGATAGTTTTTTTTTTTTTTGTTAATAAAATATATAAGTGTACTTCATGATACAGTACTGTTACAATCCCAAAATTTTAAAAATAAATGTAAATGTTACATATTTTGTCTCCAACTCTGCCCTCCAACAAGATTTAATATCCTTTCTGTCCAAGATGTCATCTCTGCTCACTTTACAGTCTTCCACATTAAACTCCAATTTCATACTTATCTAAAAGCACAATCTGTCGAACTCCAATCCCTACAATCTACTCTGACCACTATAAACAAATTCTGCCTCACGGCCTCCTGGGCCTTAATGCCTAAATTAAATGGCAGTGGGGTGGATGGGCCCTTCCTCTGTGCAATACAGTAATGTATATATACTAAATAATATTTAGTATATATATATATATATATATATATATATATATATGTATANATATATTAGTATTCTGTGGCTCAAAGAAAACTATGAAAATCTCTTCTGAAAACTGGGACAATTCTTATAAAAAAATATTATGAAACTTTTTGTCTGTTGGCAATCAATATAAAATATATGACTTAATCTATGCAGTTAGTTTGTAATCTTTTTTCTAAATGTAACACGTTATTTCAATTGTTCTTGTATTAAAGTCAAATAAATTGTAATAGATTAACCTTCAGAATTAAGGCTTTATTTGACTTTAATACAAGCACAATTGATACAATGCATTACATTTAGAGGAAATTAACAAACTAACTGTATAGTTTAAGTAATATGTTTTTAAAAGAACAATAAAAAATTTACTGTATAAGTTAAGTCATATGTTTTATATGACAAAATGATATAATAATATTAGTAATTTAATAATATTTTATATAAAAACATAGTATTAATAATTTAGACATAATTTAGGATTTATTGAAGTTTTATACATTTTTTTGTAGTTTTTATATTGATTAGTGGAAATTCTGTTTCAGAATATTATTTAATTAGTCCTTGATTCATTTTGATTACTTTTAAGCAATTCTGGGAATTATTCAAACCTACCATCTTCAGCTAATATTTAAATTAATACTTCCTTATTCAGGATCCCATTTCTTCCCACTTCAGCCTTTTCCACTGTAAAATACCATCCTAATCCACTAGCACAGACCTTGTCCTCTAACTCCAACCACTACAACCCTCCCCATCGACTCTAACGAAGATGGACCAGTGACCTCCTGGGGACTTAGTTTGTAAATAATTTGAGAGTTGTGTCATTGGTCACCTTCTCTCCTCGTGAAATTGTCATTCAATGTCATTATTATAATTTAATAATTATAAAATTGCAAAATGTTTTTATTTTTAACAGAATATAATAAGTAAATAAAGGTTAAAAAGAAATACTTTCTAAGAATATTATATATATTCAAATAGAAACAGAAGTGTAATTTCCTTTTAATTTGACTATTTAACAAATTTTTCCATACTAAACTGAGATAAAATCTGTTTGAAAAATACAATGTTTAAAATCATGGTGTATTAAATTTGTTCTTTATTACTTTATTGAGAGTGAAATAAATTTTTTTATAGTTTTGCATGGCACTAAACACACAAAAACATCATAAAAATTTTTTATTAAATAAATGCTTTATAAAAACTTTTAAGTGAAGGGGTTTTGCTAACCATTATCTGTAAACTGATACAAATTATTACTGTTTTTTTTTAATAAAAAATTGTGTTTCCTATCAAGCTTTCTAGATCTTTAATTTGTTATTCTATTTTTAAAAGTTTTTCTTGTGATTTATATTCAATATTTGTACTTTTAAATTTCAACTATGAATAATTTTATGAACAATTCTGATTTTTCCAAATATAAAATATTACTAGTAAAGAATTTGTAGGGGTTTGGTCAAGGTTGAGCAATAAAAAAAATACAATTAAAAAAAATGTATTGTTTTTTATTTTCTGTTGACATTTTGGATTACAATGAAAGCCTAAATGTCGGCAGATAAAAAAAAATCATTTTTTTTTTATCAACCTTGAACAAGCCCAAACAAATTTTCTACTAATAATTTCCACAGTCAAAAACTCTCCATTTGAACTTTTTATTGTTACTGTTAAAATATTTTAAATTTATCCAATTTGTTTAATCACTATTATTCATTTTCTACACATTAAAGTCTTTAATGTAACTATGAAAATTCATTCTAAATTCAAATAGTATTACATCACTAAAGCTTCTTCACAGGAAAGCCAAAAGTGATTTCTTAAAATGAATATTCAGGAAGGATGTCAGTATTAAGATGTCTTTGCCTTAATCAGCTTTAATGTGGCATTGTTATTACGAGTAGGATTTTATTGTGGGGTATTTAAGAAAAGGAATTATAAGGAATAAATACTGCATTGCAAATAATTTATAGCTAGTTGTTCATAATTCATCTAAATAGTTAAAATTACCTGGGCACTTCCGGGGTCCTATACCAAATGGGATATATGCATATCGTGGCCTAGTTGCCTCCACTTCTGGAAGAAAATGATCCGGGTAGAAAATGTTTGGCTTCTCATAGTACTTAGAATTCCTGTGGAGCTTTTTGAGAAAAATATATGCTAAGCTAGCCTTAGGGATCTCATAGTTGCCTTTTAACAAATCAAACACACATATAAGAGCATTTACATAGACATAAATACATTATGTGAGTGTGTTTTTAAAGTTTCAAAATTTGTGGGTAGTTTGCCCAATGAGAAGTATAAATACACATGAATAGTCATGTATTTTTAATAATTGGTTGCTAAATATTTCAAATGTTTAGTATTTAATTATTAAAAATATATTAGAACTTTATACAAACAAGATAAGCTTACCTATTTGACAAACATCTTCTGTGAACTTCAGGAAACCCCTGGGGCTGACCAACCTGAGGGTCTCCTTGATAACTCTCTCAAGATACTTCATTTTGCTTATATCCTTTACAGTAGGGTCTCTGTCAGAGTCGCCGAATATCTCCTTCTGTTCCTTGAATATTAATTCCTGTATTTCAGGGTGCATCGCAATGAAGAGAAGAGCTGAAGTTACAACTGCTGGAGTCGTGTCAGATCCCTATGGAATTAAAAACAAGATAATCTTGTGGAACCTAATGGCTTCAAATCTATGTCAATAATGTCAGACTTTAATGAAAAGGCCATACCAAATTCTGAGATTCCCTAAAGGGAGTAGTAATATTCTGCTCATAATAGTATTACAATTGTATACAAGTAAATCTCCCTGTCTTCTGGAATAAGAATCCTATCCCCCAAAAGAAAAATGCTGTCCTTTATTTTCATCTTTAGAAATTACATTTTACAATTTTTAAATTCTTATATTAAATAAAGTTCATTAATATTAAATTTAATGAACTTTAAAATTGTATAATGAATCTTAAAAAGATTTTTTCAAATCTTGAAATTTAAAATTTTGTACGCTATGATAAGTTTTAGGGTTTTCTAAATAAAAGCAGATTTATACATTCAGGATTGCACCTTCAAACATATAAGACCCTGTCCTTAGACCTAATAAGTCCTGTGGAATAATGTTATGCAGACCTGAAAGTGTAAAATAATCCTTAAAATTTTTATAAAATGGGTGAGACTTTATTCTTACCTAAAAATATTTCAGAAGCAGCATACAGGGTTAAGAATTTTTAAGAAGACACTCTTACCTCATTCCAAACCATAGTCAATGGAGATCCTAAAACCTTTTGACTTTATTTTATGGCAGGAGTACATTTTTCTCTTCAACAATTTATGCCAGAACCACCTAGTTTCTTTTCAAATAATGAAGTTATTAGCTTTTAGGCAACCTGAGAAAGAGGGATAGGTCTTCTGTACCCACATTTGCCTGAACTTGTTTTTTATTTTATTATTCAGTATTGTGATCTTAATTTTTGGAAACACAAATCTATTAATATGAAATTTCAAGAATCTAAATCCTTTGACTCTCTAAGCTAAATAAATATATTAGTTTATGAGCTTAATAAAAATTGTGGCTTACCGCAGCCAAGACATCCGCCAAGTGTCGGTTGATTTTTTTCTGTGTCAAATTAAGTTGCTCTTTTCGTTTTGTTAAGAAATCAGTATAATACTCGATGCCATCTATGTCAATAGAAAAACTTGTATTTAATGTAGGCATAGAAACAGAAAAATGTAACAGTTCATTGATTTAAAAAAAAATACCAATGCATCTTGCAAAGCTAGATGAGAAAGTAGGCCGAGGGAAATACTCATGTATCAGTCGAAAGACTGATACAAAAATAAAGCCTGATTTACCAGATACATACAGGTATATAGAAGGCAATCTAAAATCAGTAAAAGCCCAGTTCTCCATACCCCAAGAAGAAGTCATAAGGAACCTCCACCACACTACACCAATAGATGACATAAAGAAAGAGCTAACCGACTAAGGGTTTGAGGGGAAAAACATTCTCAATGTTTGTTCACGTAGGCTTCGACGGTCGCCAGATGTATTCTCAGTTTCTTCTTCCGGGTTGGACCGTGTCAAATTGTTGATATTCTCTATTCAGCCCTGAAGAAGCCATCACAGGATGTGCTAAAGCTCGGAAACTATCAACAACTTGACACGGTCAAACCCGGAAGAAGAAACTGTAAATTCTCAATGTTCTAAGCTCTGGAAGAGGAAGATATTGTGCCCCACTACCTCTGTTTTTCGTAGATGTCGAAGATTCGTCCGAAATTCAGAAAAATATACACAATCCCGGCACTGGGCCACACAATAATAGAAGTTGAAAAACCACGCGAAAAGAGAGTGTCACTATTATCAGCATTTCGGGCATACCAAGAACGGCTGTAACCAAGGTCTTCACCAACTGCCGAAAGAGACGGGGTGAACCCGCCCTCTGCTCTAAAAACCACCCCGCCAGCTACAGTAGCTTCAATCTATACATACTGAGATTATTGTCGTATAATTTGCAATTATTATTTTAAAGAAAAATACTTTAGCCCCACGGGTGGGACATAAAGCCGTGTCTTCTGATCACCAGTCAGACCTGGGGGGCTAGGAGTCCTTGAGGGAGAAGTTAATGACACTACGGGATTGAAGGGCCCAGGTGGTGCAAAGATCAGAACGCCTGGCTAGTGATCAGAAAACCTCGGGTTCGAAACCCGCTGTGGCCTGAACTATTTTTCTTTCAAATGATGTCAGTTTCATTACCCACTCTGAATTCTTCCTTTCCTTTTGTTCTCAGTGTTAGCAGAAGAGACGTCATTTTAAATTGAAATAATAGGCTTAACATTTTAAAAGGTTTTACCCATATAAATGAAATTGTTTATTCAAAAACAAGCAGAGGTAATTTATCTTATGACTATATTTCTACCAAAGTCTAGCAAAAATAAAAGTAATTTATTTAAATAAAAAGATGAATAAAAGAATGACCGTGGCCCCTTGAATTAATTAGAATTTTGTGTTTCTAAATTCTCCCCCCCCCCTAATTGGTCCAATTTTCCTTATTATTAAACTGAGGAAGACCAATCCGGCGCCTAAGTTTTAATTNCGACCAGTCGCTTCTCTAAAGTTGAATCGTTGATACGCGTTCATATTCGTCAGTAGTATCTTATAAACTGTTGAGTGAAACACGTTTACGTCATTCTGTGGTGTTTCGTTTTATAATTATTGTTATAATTAAGTCATAAAAACCAAATATGCAAGCCAGCATTAATTTTTTGTTATTTTCCCAGAAACTATCTAGCAATATTTGCACTGACATATTTCGAGTTTCATTGCAGCTGAACAAAATTGGCAAATAAACTCAGAACAAAATAACTAGTAGTTGACATTATGGAAATTAATGCAATAAACGAGTTATCTCTTATTTAGCAGTCAATGTGTTAAATAAATATATAAATATTTATTTGTGAGTAAATATGTTAGGTATTCATGTCGGATAAAATGTCTGAACCATTATTCATTAAAGACATAATATTATTTAAATTTAATATGTTTTATACATATAAATATCACGGTAAAACTCTGTTAGAAAAGACAAAAGAAGTTGGTCAAGATGAAAGAGAGAAAAAAAAAGAAGAAAACTGGACCACACTGGAAAGCCGTAGGGACTATGGGCTTGACAAAAACCTCTCTCTTGGCCCTAGGGGCAGGAAGGGTCTGAGAGCCATGTCAAGAAGAGCTCCAGAGTCAAACTTGATTAAAGTAAACTTCCAATGTTCGGGAAACGCTGTGGTGGGGTTGGAATATGCAAAAAAAAAAAGAAAAAAAAAAGAAAATACAAATTAAAAAAAAGTGTATTTTTTAAAAATTTGTATTCTTTTTTGTTGTATCTACCTTGACCGAACCCCAACTAAAATCATATAATATTAATAATAATATTCATTTCAATAATATTTACTAATTTTTGGTCACATAAAGTAGTCAACTTGCCTGATTCTTTGACAGCACATTCTTTCCGCATGTCAAAAACCTGTAACAAAAAAAAAATTAAATTAAAAAAAATGGAGGAAGTGTGCCAATATTAATACCTCATTTTAAAATACGGATTGACATACGGTCACACATTAATGACACTTTTTTTTTACACATCGGAAACATATATATTGTTGGACATTTATATTTAGGCAAACTAATACATCAGATGAGTCCAGCTGTCCAAATGGAACAGGTAAATTCCCGCTAAAAACTATTCTCTAACAAGAATTTAGTGATGTTTTAAAAATCTTTTCCTTACCATTGCGTTTTTCATAAAAATGCCATAGTGTATAAATTATATAAAATTACTTTTTACATCTATTTATCATTCATAAATTTTATGAAATCATTTTTTATTACTCTTATATATTAGCAATATATATATCAAGATATAATTGGCAGATGCTGCTGCAAGCAGAGGCATTGCTCAGATGGAGGGTTATGATAATCTTCCTTAACTCGTCTTAAAGCTTCGGAATTTACCTTTGCGCGTCCCAGGAATACTCATGGCTACCAGACACGAGAAAACAGACATCCGCTCTACACCACTCTTCGCAATGATGATGTGAGAGGAACCCTTTTCCGGAAGGCAGGCGAGAGTTCTCTCGAGGAAGCTGATGGTATGCGGGCCAGCGTCGGTGTCATTTGAGCAGGACGACTTCCATCTCCAACACCAAGTCGGCCAAGAGAGATGTCCATCATACCTGGCCGAATATTGGCCAAGAAGATGGACAATGTCCGAAAGCGCTCGCCAACAGAAGATGGTTTGCAGAAACCAATGAAGACGGACAATAGAAGGTATGGTAGTTATATATTCATTGGTGGTGATAATAACCATTTAGAGATGTCCATCTTTACTTTCGTTACAAGAAAGAGTGGGACATTTAGCGAGCATTCTCTCTAGTAGATCTGAAGAACAAGACGACCAACTTACCAAATTACCAATTTACCATCTGATGTCATTGGGTAGATAAACCTATAAAATCATATTCCTCTAAAATGTTTCTTTGAGAAGTTTAGGCCCTCTAAAGGGCTGTGTTGTAGAACATATTAACAGATTTCTCCGTAGAGGTATTAAGCTATTCATATTGGCAGTATGACGTAACTTTTGAAAAATTTCAACTGATCTTCACCGATCCTACAGCGGAGAAGATAAAAATAGGGTTCATTAAAATTGTATAAGCAAACCTAATGCGGTATTTAAGCTTCTTTTTGGAAACCGTTGGATGAGTTCGTTAACAGCTAAAATCATTCGATGGGGAGGAAGTTTCGAGGTGAACAAAAATTAAATTTCAATATATTCGTTATTATTAACGAAAAACAAAATTTACAAAAAAGGTATAAAATAAATTTCCTAATAAAAAAAAAAATGTTTATTAAGGAATTACTTTTTTTTTTTTTTTTTTTTGTTAAACACTCTTTTTATGTGTTCACGGCACTCTTTATCCCACCTGTTCTTTTTTACTATATATATGTAATTTGTACTGGACCATATTTTTAGTTTTTGCAATATAGCATCGGTAAAGATTGGTAGAAATTTTTGAAATGGACGCAATGGTACCAACGTCAATAACTTGATTTCTCTGTTAAAAGCTAAAAGTACGTAAATAAAAATTAATTAAATCCATATCTAATGATTATGGATGTGTTTTGATGCCAGAAAGTTACCGCTACTGCTATTCACCACTGGAATGTTCACCGCTACAGCGTACATCGCCGAAAAATTCTAAAGTGTAATGTTCACTGTTACTACAATTCACCGCTGGATAGTTCACTGTTACTACAATTCATTCTGGATCGTTCACTGCTACTACAATTCACCGCTGGATAGTTCACTGTTACTACAATTCATTCTGGATCGTTCACTGCTACTACAATTTACCAAATGAAAATTTACTATGAGATTATTCTCCACTGGTACAATTCACCATGTAGGACATTTTCACCAGAATGTCTAGCACTACAACAATTCATTGCTGGATAATTCACAACTGGAATGTTTACTACTCCTCAGCCATGATGTTCACCGCTACTACAATTTATCGCCGGAGATTTATGCCTCAAATATTCAAGGCTAGCATATTGACAGAAAGTCGTCGCCACGGCATATTGTACCGAAAACCCATTGTTTATTTTCCAACTATTTATTTATTGACAACCAAAAGTAAAATAAGAGTGAAGTGTAATTTTATAATTTTTTTTTGTGGTACTTAATCCCACGTAAATTTTAACAATTTTTAGTGCAAGGAAACATAATAAAAAATCTAATTGTCCCAGCCAAGACACGAACCTGGATCTTTCCTGGCTGGGACAGGTAGATTTTTTATTTTGTTTCCTTGCGCTAAAAAATTGTTAAGAGTGAACTGTTTCAGTGAACACATTGTACTCCATACTGGATCCTCATCAGACAATAAAAATAATATATATATATATATATATATAACACAA
>KZ806984.1:13958-28243 GCA_000696205.2 Oncopeltus fasciatus
TATATATATATATATATATATATATATATATATATATGTTTTGTAGAATGTAAGTTTATCAAATTATACTTTACATTGTTTCACAAATTAATACTGAAGATATCAGCCATTAACTAACTCTCCTATCGGTTTAAAAAAAAGGTTCTTAAATAGCAAATTTGGTTCTAGAAATGTGTGCTCTAGAATGCGTGTGTGTGTGTATATGCACAAAGTATATATAAAAAATGAAACAGAAAATGAAGGAGGGATAGAGAGTGCAGTGCACCTTCGTCGGTGAGGAGTGAAGAGATACTAAGTCTCGAGATTTAGATAACAAGAACAGTAAACTGGAAAGAATCAAACTTGATCTGAGTTTCACACAACCGTTGATAGTTATATTTCTAAAGGGTTATCTTGTAAATAGAATGTATCTTTATTTTTCATACCCCAACTGATACATTTGCACCTTTAGTACTCTTTCTACATTATTATTCTATATTATTATATGCTTCGGTATATCACTTACAGTATGAGTACTCAAGGGATTGGAAGCTTTCTGGACAAATCACTGAGCAAGAATGAAATGTAGACAAATGGTATTCATATAAAATATTTACAAGCCTGTAAATTTTTTTTTTTCACATGAGGAAAGCGCTTATTGATAAGTCGTCCTCACAGAAATGGCTGATCTACCATAAAGAAATGAATTATTTTTATAAATAATATATTTTGGTATTAAGTAAAAAAATAGAGTAAAATACGGGACCGAGGACACACTGGCACCTGGTTGACACTCTGATAGTGCTCAATCTTAACATGTATTTTTTACGTACGTTCATATTCGTAATGATCAAGAAATAATTAAATTCAAGACATCATGAATTTGATGATATTCATGCAAGCTTACTTTTCAAAGATCTGTAAATCCCATGGCATAATTCCTTCAAATGAGCCTTTTAAATTATCTGAAAAATAAAATACAAAAATAACTTATACTTAATGTTTACAAGGTCAACAGAGAGATGTGTGATTAATAAAGTTGAGGTATAGGGATCTTGCAAATGGGTTTGGGGAGTATGGCATTTGACTGTGGAAAAGGGAGAAGCGGTAGAGAATGAAGTCTTGGAGTGAAGGTATATTGAAGTCATGGTGAAGGGAAGAGTTGGATACATAATAGGGAATATTTGCGATTATCCTGAGGATTTTGGATTGGAAGGATTGGATTCTATGTATGATGGAAGACTTGGCGGCAACCCAGAGTTCTATACCGTATGTCCAGATCGGTCGCAAACTTCTGAACAAACTGTAAGCACGTTGAGGTATCATCTCATTCAATCTCTGATGATGACCTTCAAAGGTCGAAAGCTCCAAATCTTATATAAATACAATTTATATTATACAATGAAATAATTATATTAATAATAAGGGGAAATGCTTTCCTACAGAGGAAAGACACTTTGGTGTGTATTTCACGATATATTGAAATGTATATATATATATATTTATTTAGCTAATTGAAATAAATAAACTTAATTCATTAGTTGTTCACGTAGGCTTCGACGGTCGTCAGATGTATTTACCTTTTTCTTCTTCCGGGTTGGACCGTGTCAAGTTGTTGATAGTTGCCGAGCTTTCGCACATCATGTGATGGCTTCTTAAGGGCTGAGTAAAGAATGAGAGCTTTTTTTAAAATTCAGGTGGTATATAAATACCATATTTTATACACCAGGTGGTGTATAATCCCGGCGCAGTCCGGTCCTTGGGCGAAGCCTGTCATCAACAGGGAAGACGGATACAGACTCAGCAAGAACTGGAAACCAGCGCTAATCGACGAGAGGATCCAACCAATCAGAGACCAGCAACCTGACTACTCCAGAGACCAGCCGCCAGAACACAGTATCAACCAATGGGAAGTCAGGCTTCACCCAAGGACCGGACTGCGCCGGGATGTGGTGTATACACCTGGTGTATAAAACATGGTATTTATATACCACCTGGATTTAAAAAAGCTCTCATTCTCAACTCAGCCCTGAAGAAGCCATCATATGATGTGCGAAAGCTCGGCAACTATCAACAACTTGACACGGTCCAACCCAGAAGAAGAAAAGGTAAATTAATTCATTAGTTAAGCTTCTTCTACAACACTTTGATGAGTTCAGTAAAGGCTGGGCGAGAAGGATAGGTTTGAAAGAAAACCATATTAAAAAATATTAATTTTGTCATTATCTATATATAAAAAAANAGCGTCCGCAAATTCGCTATTTAAGCATCTTTATTCAAACCTGGGGCATCTTGTTCAGCCTGGGGTCGTTAGAATGCTATACTATTACATTAATTTATTTTGTAGCTTCTAATTTTATTTTTATACATATATCGCGGTACGCTAGCTGTGCCAGTGTACCGGATTTTTGGCTTGTACCTAATACTATTAAATTATATTTTAAGGTAGTTACAACATCGTTGAGTTCGAGTGGTTGAAACCCGTGGATTCTGTGACTTTTTATAGTCCCCCTCTCCCCCACCCCTCTTAATAGTTGTCCATCCTATGCAGATGGAAATTCATCTTTCATTAAAGATGGAAATAAACAAGAGTAAATGGCGAAATTTAGTTTAAAACCTGGAGAGCATTGTGAGTGTAAGAGGGGTATGCTCACTAAAGATTGCACCAGAGTACCCCCCACCCCGCACACGTCAGATACATATCTGACATGTATCTGTACATGTCTTCCTGAATCAGCGATTTTCCCAATTAGGTTGAAGAGCATTAAACTTAGAGAATTTTACATTTTACACATATTAAGTTCTCTAAAGATTTTCGTAACTCAAAAAGAACGAAAATATTACACACACATTTACAATTTATAATACATAGATAATTATAACATAATAATAAAAGTAATGCCAGTGCGGGCTATATGTGCTAGAAATATATTTTTTTGCACAAATGGAGAGTTTTTTGACCGTAGATATTATTATTAGATGATTTTAGTTGGGGTTCGGTGAAGGTAGATCCAAAAAAAACACAAATTAAAAAAATGTATTTTTTAATTTGTGTTTTTTTGGATCTACCTCGACCGAACCCCAACTAAAATCATCTTAGAATAAATATGTATATAATATTGCTTCTCCTAGTAGAATAATCGAGAGATGGGAAAATGTTTTGCAAAGTCGCTGTGGACAGTAACTACGAAAAAACATTGAAAGGAGATGTTTCCTTTACTATAATGTATGCTGCACATACTAGCCATACTAATATACTAGCTTCCACATGGTGAGTCAAGATGGAACCCAAGGTAACGAACGGAAGGAATATCGATAAATTTCACAATTTCAGGGAAGTCTTTTTTCCGCAGTTGGAAATTAACGTGAACGTATTTTTCTTCATTGATTTTTATTCTCCATTTGCCACACCATTGTTTGATTTTTTCGAGGTGATCTTGTAGGTTTTTAAAAGCAGTTTTAGGATCAGGATGGGAGGATAGGATAGCTTTGTCGTCCGCAAACAGAGCTAAGAGGGTACTTGGATGGGTAGGGATGTCAGCAGTGTACAGAATAAATAAGATAGGCCCAAGTACACTACCTTGAGGAACTCCCGCTTCCACTTGGTAAAAATCGGAGTAATCCAATCCTTGCCGAACCCTAAAGAAACGGTTGGATAAGTAAGACTTAAGGATAAGGTAAGTGTTACTAGGAAGTATGGGTGTCAGTTTAAACAGAAGACCACTCTATCAGACTTTATCAAATGCTTGGGAAACATCCAAAAAAGCTCCTGGGCAGTACTATTGTTTATTAGACTCTCGTTTTTTTCTTCTATATTTCTTATTTTAAATACTGATATTATTTGTGTTATTTAATCTCACGTTAATTTTATACAATAAATTCAAGGGTATAAAATAAAAAAAATCTTTCGGGTTCGAGTCCCAGCTGAGGTAGTAAAAAGTCTATATCTACTACAATTCTAACATTACAACTATTTGCCTTAATTATTAATACTTACTGGCATTTTCGGCGTCCTGGAGCTCTTTTTTTTCGCTCTGGTGGGGAGAAAAGTAATCATAAATCTGAATGGTGAAAAGTATTATATTAAATAATATTAATATTAATAATAATAGTAAAGATATTATGATTATAAATTTCGTACTCCTCAACTCTCCCCTCCACCGATTTCAACCAAAAATGAATAATTTTAAGGGCTTGCAATGTAATTTCGAATTAAGCTACATTCATTAATGTCTTTCTTAATATATGTATTTTTGAAAAATGTGACGGAATATAAATATTATGAAACATTTTACACCTATTTTGTACTTCACAAATATTTCGCAACCTTTAATAATAACGAAGATATTAAAATTTCAAATTTTGGTTCCTTTCTAACTCCTTCTTGAGTTATTTAAGACATTAACAAACTTATTCAACGTATTGAAAAAATAAGTTAATTTTAATAATGAATCGGGTTAATACTTAAATTATTTAATTACTAATTACTAGAGTGCTTATATATATATATANTATAAATATATATATATAGATCATAATTTTAGATTCTACAATGTAGGGCCAGTGAAGTTCTGTTGAAAATTTTACAAAAGTCACGCTATTATACCAACTGGCAAATAAGATACAGTACTTTTTATTAAAATAGAAGTGTTTGATAAAGATTATTACAGGAAACATTACAAATGAGATTTTGTAACAATATTATGTTTTTGATGAGGAAACGTATGCTGTACAGTACATCTATGAATAAATATTGAAAATTCTCTAAAGGGTTATTATCACTACCAATGAATATATACATGTCTTCACTGTCACTGTCTGTATTCAACTAACTCAAGAGTTGAATACAGACAGTGACTGTGGACACATGTAATCGGCCACGAAGATGGACAATGTCCAAAAGCGTTTGCCAACAGAAGATGGTTTGCAGAAACCAATGAAGACAGATAATAGAAGGTATGATAGTTCTATATTTCAAAGGATAAAGTAGTCTATATTTTAAAATTCTTAAATCCCATACTTTAGGAAAATAATTTTGACTAAATATTTCTGTATACTTTCTTTCCTAGCTTAAGTCCAAGGGCTAAAGCAAGGAAAGAAAGTAAACAAAAATATTTTTGTTTACTTTCTGGAATATTTATAAACCTATTTCGATTTTCGTCAAAATAATACAAGTCCTGGTACTACATATTACAAAAACAAAACAATGTTTTTTTAGCATGAAAATTGTCAAAATAGGTTCAAAATGCAACAGATAATAAATTAAATATAGTACATTTATAAAAATTTCCCGAAATATATTTTGACAAAATTATTTACCGCCCAATATTTCGAAATTAAAATGATTTTAGCTATTTTAGATGACAAGGTTTTAAAGTACCCGCAAGTCTAAGTGCACCTAAAGTAGTCAATTGCAAATTTGTGTTTGCACAAATGATCCTAGGATAAGTTTCAAATTTTTCCGTACGAATGCATAGTAATACCTGTACCACTGTGTAAATTCCACTGAAACCAGTTCAGGCCAATTTCTTGGTACAAGCCCAATACCAATTTGACATGATTTTGAAGGTTAGTTGGAGTGGAATTACATCTTTAAATGTTATTAATTAAATTATATATTAGTTACTTAAAAATAATTCTAGAGAACTTACCAATGGTTTGAAGAAATTCAATCCTCTTTTAAAATCTAATAGTTTTTTTAACAAATTTTTAAACGTCATAATAAATCTCCATAACAAACTATTAAGCGCAATAAGTTCTTCTAACGATATAAGGAATATACTGCAACATCAAAAGATAAATAAGAAATCATTAACAATAAAACTATAATGTAGTTCATGAAATCATCTATTTTTTATTCATTAAATTTCATTCATTTTTATTCCGTTTTCATTTTGACAAATAAAGATAAAATAAATAAATAAAGTCTCCCTTCAAGTAAAGGGATGAGGTAAGGTTTAGTTTGTTAACTGTTCAGAACATAGACACTATATTTAATAAGCTGGAGGAATTAGTCAGGGTTTTGGCCAAGATCAGAAAAATAAAATACTCCTAAATTGTTGAGTAATTATTTTATTATTGCCGACGTTTCGACTTAACTTTTGAGCCAACATCAGGGCTGAAATACAATACACACTATTACACTTATAGAATTGTAGATTGTAATGAACAGATAAAGATGAGTATGTTATATTACAGAAAAATATTTGCCAGTTAAACAATATAAGTTATATATGTCAATTTTATATATTAAAACTTTAAATGCACCTAGTGATGTCTGGTGAGATCTCAGAGTTCAGTTCTGCACACTGAGATGCGACCATAAACCTCCCTCGGATATCTCTCCATATACCGTTATCAGTAATATAAAGTTTTTGTATATAACATTATATAAATACGGGATGGACTTTTTAAAGTAAGCGTTAAATTTGCCAAGCGGGTATTTCGGCTTTTATAGCACAAATATGTCAATTAAATAATTTAAAAAAAAACACTTCTTCAATTTTTCAACTAACTTAATGCTTACATGTTTAATTTAAAAAAAAATGTATAAATTAATAATTACTTTTCAATTATCTCAGAATGATGCCATTTTCGTTCAACCAACTCATGAGATCTTACCCCCAAGTGTGTCACTGAAAATTAAAAAAAAAAAATTATTTTTTATTGCAGATATAAAGAGAGGTTAGATGAAAGAGAAGATATAGATAAAAAGAATGTTAGAAGTTCTTAAAAAAGAATTTAAAAGAAAAATAATAACAAATTAATTTAAATAGAAGCCACAAAATATTTAAAATGGGATTCCGTTTTAAATAGTGTCTCAATCCTGACACTATGGGTTCAAATCCTGCCCTGGGCAAGCTATTATCAGGAACTAAAAGCTTGTGCAGAGCCATAAATTTTTAGAATAGGGTGACTACCTATAAAATTAAAAATTCTATTTCTCTAAGTGGTTGAAAAGGAGGTGAAATAAAGCCCACTACGCAAGCACTGTCTATGAATTCAATATCAATACACAAACCACATTATTATAATTATTTTTATTTTTTGAATAATTAAAATAGAAAATAAAATTATAGACTAATTTACATATAGAAGTATCTCTAATAAATAATTCCTACAAATAAACCGTCAAAGGTTCAAATAACCCCCCTCAATTTCGGTACTTATAAACCACAAAGTTAATCATTCTACTCCCACATCCTGTACAACTCGAGTCATGATTATAACCTGTGCAAGGGGCTTTGTGAAATTTCAAAGAGACCAAAAATCCAAGAGAGGCTTTACCTGAGTAACCTGTTCTGAAAGGCACTAAAACTTATTAGGTAGATAAGGGGCTTATTTTTCCCCAAGAGAAAATGGAAAATTATAATTCAAACTGAAAGTTTATGACCATAGAGATTATTAGTAGGGAATTTGTTGGGGTTCGGTCAAGGTTGGTCCAAAAAATACAATTTAAAAAAATAGACAATTATAAAAATACATTTTAAAAAATTTTAATTGTATTTTTTGTATAACCTTGACCGAACTCCAAGAAAAATTCTCTGCTAAGAAAACTGTAAAACTTACTTGCAAATGTATCAAAGGCCATCGCGCTTAAGTCACCCAGTGCATCGTAGACATTGCCTTCTCTCTTGCTCGTGATGAAGTCAATCAAATTATGAGTTTGGCGGATAAATTCATTGAAATAATCATTCTCCACATATCTTTTGGCCATTGAATGAATAAGTGGTTTTCTGAGTTCCCTCCATTCCTGTCCTCCTGAAATATGTTAAATGTAAACATCAGAATTTGCCAACAAGCATTATAATTTCTCAATTAATAAAGTAGGAAATCAATAAAAGGATGTACCGTGTGGGGAATGAGTAATTCTATAGATGAGGTTTGCTTTGAAAGAAGTTTAGAAAAAGAAAAAGTCTTACACGAAAGAATTAGCAAGAATTTATTATTTAGTGTCAATGGTTAAACTTGAAATGTTAGCCATCATCAGGGATGAAAAGTTAGGAAAATTGCAGATCCTATTATCTATGTATAACATAGGATAACAGGAGTATATATCCTGGGATGGCTGTCAATAACAGACAAGTCAAAGAGCGGATTTACTCCTCTTAAGCTTGCATTTTCCTGCGTTTTCCCTTTCATCTACAAGTTCGTAGATAATTCCTCAGATTGAGGCCTTCTCCCACTGCTGCTCTTCCTATTTTACCTATTTCCTTTTCACCTACCTCCTCAACTTAAATATTTCCTTTGATCTCTACCACATTTACCCCACTACCAACCCCTTTCTCCTTTTTACTCGGCCTTCCCCTCTTTCTGTGCCAAACACTCCCTGCCTACAGGTAATTATATATTCTCGCATTTATTAATTTTTATTTTATTTCGTTAATACATTATTTTCAAATAGGACATTATATGAAGTACTTAATCAAATATAATGCATGTAAATTACTACCCACCATTCCTTTATGTCTAATTCCATTCCCGTATATTTAGAATTATATTGGTATAACAAATTAACTTTAGAATCTACATTCTGTAATTTTTCAGTCCTGAAGATGGCTGGTTTTACAAGTTGAACCATAGGCACTAAATAATAAATTCTTTAGAATTCTTTTATATAAGACTTTCCTTTTCTCAACTCCTTTCCGACAGAATCTCAGCTATTGATGTACCTCTATCAGCCGGGTCAGGCAGAAGCTGCAAATATTATCTTTCGTGAGTGTCATAATCGAGTAGGTTTGCCTGATGCCTCATTTAGCATAATGTCTCTTTATTTATTTTTTTTTATTTATTTTTTTTTTTAAAGAAATATTAATTTTTCCTAAAAGCCACCAAAATCAAGTGTTTTAGTAGAATAAGAAGGTTTCCTGAGAGGAAGGCTAAATCCCATTCCAGTGGCTCTTTATAATGAAAGCTTCACTTGTCCAAGCTTCATACAGTCCAAAGATTAAGAGACTTACCAGGATGGGAAAAGACACCGTTCGCCACTCTGCCGATCAATATTTGCATGAATTCGCCCTTAGACTGTGCCCCTGGACAATTCGTCAAAGCCTGAAACAATTTAAAATTTGCATTTAGGTGATTGAAGATTTAAAAAATAGAATATTTGATACAATAATTATTGAAAAACAAATTTAAAAGGAATATTTATATTTTCCCTACTCAATAAAATATATTCACTAAATTAATTTACAGCTCTGTTAGTAATTCATTAATAAAATATTTTATAGCACTCCAATTACAATAAGCATAAGCTTGGATGTTAAATACAATTCATTAATAAAATATTCTATAGCACTCCTATTACAATAAGCATAAGCTTGTATGCTTGTAATATACATTATGTATATTAAACATTGATATGGTTTTCTAGTAATATATATTTTATTAAGATTTATGCTTTGTTATTGTTATTTTCATTATTGTCAGCTCTATTTTATCTTTAAAAAATTTATATTTATTAATATTGTTGAGTTTCTTGTTTTATAAAACAATTTCATATGACATTCTTAGAAGTCGTTAAAGCCATGCTTCCATTTATTATATATCATTCAATTCAATTAAATTTATTTATTATCATTCAATGACTTACTTTATATACTGAATATTGAAATTGAAAAATAACTTTGCTCCAAAAGCAAGTGCTGACCGCTTTCAAAACCTGGAGGAATCCTCAATATGCTAGTCTAAGTAGGGTCCATCACTTGCCCCTGAACATGGAGTTTTAGTTAAGAAAGTGTTCAGCTTCTATTTAAAGGGAAATTAAATTCTTCAGGGAAGTTGTTTTTTGTATATTATCTCTTCTAAATAGCAAAATCTCTTTCTATTTCTATAATATTTAGAGAGGATTTATTAATAATCCAGAACAATAATATCTCTTATAATATATTTACCGTTTCTTCTTCCAGGTTGGACCGTGTCAAACTGGTGTTATTTGCCGAGCTTTCGCACATCATGTGATGGCTTCTTCAGAGAATGAGAGTTGTAAAAGAGAGATTTTTAAAATCCAGGTGGTATACAATTATATACCACCTGGATTTTAAAAATCTCTCTTTTACAACTCTCATTCTCTTTTTAGCCCTGAAGAAGCCATCACATGATGTGCGAAAGCTCGACAAATAACACCAATTTGACACGGTCCAACCCGGAAGAAGAAACGGTAAATACTTCTAAGATGATTTTAGTTGGGGTTCGGTCGAGGTAGATCCAAAAAAAACACAAATTAAAAAAATGTATTTTTTTAATGAAGGATTATCTGCCAACGTTTCGGCTTGCATTGTAAGCCATCTTCAGGGCTGTAGAAATACAATGTCATGAGAATACAGTAATATTTGAAATTAGTATAATAGAGAATTATAATATAATGTGATATCAAGAGTATGAAAGTAGAAAGTTGTGTAAGACAATTAAAATCCTTTGACGCCGAATCCCTCTTCACTAACATTCCTATAGACAAATCCCTCAAAATAATTGATAAAAATTGGAATACTATCCGTGACCATACTACACTATCCCGGTCGGCTTACCTAGAGGCCCTTTCCCTTTGTTGTACTTCCGGGTACCTCCTATACCAAGGTAAATACTACAACCAGATTAACGGTCTGGCTATGGGAAATAACCTTGCTCCCGATATCTCAAACATCACCCTTAACGACCTCCTCTATCCTTCCCCCGTTACACAACGACATTTTCTTCCTTAAAAAATATGTCGACGACCTTTTTCTCATCCTCAATCCCGAAAAAATCCCCCAAATCCTTACTGCATTTAATTCATACCACCCTCGTCTGAAATTTACCATAGAAAAG
The DNA here is from genome assembly GCA_000696205.2 of Oncopeltus fasciatus. Classification (NCBI taxonomy): domain Eukaryota; kingdom Metazoa; phylum Arthropoda; class Insecta; order Hemiptera; family Lygaeidae; genus Oncopeltus; species Oncopeltus fasciatus. The sequence continues at coordinate 24,744 of KZ806984.1, forward strand.
GAATCGGATTATCAACTTCCCTTTCTTGACACCCTCATCATCCGTAACACCAATGGTTCCATCTCCACTGACTGGTATACAAAACATACTTACTCAGGTCGTCTCCTCCATTTTAACTCATCTCACCCTCATCATCAAAAAATTAATGTGGCCAAAAACCTCATCTACAGAGCACTAACACTCTCTGACAAGACTTTCCACAGAAAAAATATAAAACGTGTTACTGACATCCTCCTGTCCAATGGTTTCCCTACTCACACCATTAAAAAACTTTTTAAGGAATTTTTTATTTCCTCTTCTCCAACTATCCCCCTCCCCCAAAATAACGACCTTGTTTTCCGTTCTCTTCCTTATATTCCAAAACTGTCTGAAAATATTAAGAAATCCCTCAGAAAAACTTTTCCTAACCTCAAGCTTTCTTTTTCCACCAATAACAAGTTAAAATCTATTTACACCATCCTCAAAGACCCCATCCCCCTTCCTAACAGAACTAATGTCGTCTATAAAATTCCCTGTTCCACACCGCATTGCCAAGGTTCTTACATTGGACAAACAAAAAACCCGATTTCCCGCAGAATTAATAACCATAAAAATGACATCAAGAATAAACTAATAAAAACTGCCCTCACCAAACATGTTTTTCATGAAGCACACACATTTGACTTCGACAGCTTAACCATTCTTTCCACTGAACCCTACCAACACAAACGTCTTTTGTCTGAAACCGTTCACATCAACTTACAACACTATCCAGTTAACGACAGAACAGACATAGAACAAATTTCCTCAACTTATTCTAACATTTTTAACATTTTAAAAACCAACAACCCTCCGTCTCAATAAACCTGTCAAAACATTTTTCTCAGTTCCAAAGTCACTTATTCCCAATAATACCCTCCCCTTTTTTTCCTTTGTCCTTTTATTGCCCTCTCTTGTAACAGGCCGCTTTCCATTTACACCTTCCGCCTGCCTTGTACCTGCTACCCCCACTCCCTTTTCTACTTCATAACTCAAAACAAATTCATAATGTTCAGTCATGGAAATGTGAACTTAGGAACAGGACGTCCTCTCTCATCTTCATGATAGATAGGTGTGGCAAAATACTGCTTTAATGATATTTCAATTTTTTCTTGTCAATTAGTTGTTTGTTTGCATGTTTTTTTCAAATTTGGTTCTTTTTCAATATTGTCTTACATAGCTTTCTACTTTCATACTCTTGATATCACATTATATTATAATTCTCTATTATACTAATTTCAAATATTACTGTATTCTCATGACATTGTATTTCTACAGCCCTGAAGATGGCTTACAATGTAAGCCGAAACGTTGGCAGATAATCCTTCATTAAAAAAATACATTTTTTTAATTTGTGTTTTTTGGATCTACCTCGACCGAACCCCAACTAAAATCATCTTAGAATAATATCTACGGTCAACAAACTCTCTTTTGGAGTTAAATAGTGTCTTTTGTTTTTCCGTTCTTTCATATTTTCTGTCGCAGTCGACCACTGGATTCCTGCGTTTTTATTTTTCGTTCACTAGATAGAACACTTTCCGAAAAATTTAATTAATTTTAATTTTGACTATTTATTAGCCTTAACATACCTCTATAAGATTAGCATCCCAAATTAATATAGATTTCAATGGTCCGAACATAAAATGTGCCAATCCGTGCTCCGAATACTTCTCACTCATTTCATCAAAAACTTTAAGCAAATCTGAAATCAAACAAAAAAATATTCAAATGGAATACACAAAATATAATAATATAACTTTAGGGATGACGAAGAGGTTGTGATGTATTTCTGGATCAGTCTTACCAGAGGAACTTAATAAGGATTCTAACTTAAAACTATTTCCCAATTCAAGCTCAGATCAATGTTTTTTTTTGTGTTTTTTTTTGGAACTGTATAAGACCTTGATCTTGTAAACCCTACAAGATGACCATTCCTTGGTGACCATTCCTTTCAAGAGTATTTTTTTTTTTTTACTATTCTATTAGGACTTCCTGCATTATTCTGGGAATTTGCAATAAAAAAAATGACATTAGTATTGGAAAACATCGTACTAGAATAGTTGGCATGTCCATGCAAAATAAATAAAAGGAACAGGGAAAAAAAAAGAGAACAGGATGGGGGCTTAAACTGTTTCCCTGTCTCACACCTCTTTCTCTTCTCTAACCATGATAAATGTTTTTAAAGCATTGTTCAACATCATCTTCAGGTTCTAAGGTTATCAGCTTCCTTTCAAACTGTTCAATATAATGAGTCCCTTTTTGAAGGTCACCTAACACTCTAATATTTATGGATAAGTAGTTCTTCTTCTGATTCTTTCGTTATTTTTGGAGAATTATAGTAACTGGAACCAAGAGTAGATGACCACCGCATATTTCAGTCCCCCCCAATAACTAGTGCTATTTCTCTCTAGACATGAAAAGTAATCTTTTGTATTCTCTCATTTCCAAGGAGAGAATTTCAATCCCGTTCCTTGTTTTCTCCTCGCCATGCAGTTCCAGGACTACATCACCCTCAAGGGGATCACAACCTGTTCTTCCATTGAAGTCTTAAGCCAGTATTACATTTTTTTTTTGTCCTTGATTCCAGTAACTACTCTTTGTATGTTCGAATATATGACGATCCCTTATCTATGATAGCAGTGTCCTCTGCTGAGACCTACACTTGCATCAGATTGACCATCCCGAACGACATTTGCAAATACGCAGTTATTATTCTCTGTAAGACTGGCTCCCAAACTTCGTGTTAGATAGACATTGCCACAGGTATTGCGATACCTCCTTTGACAATTTATTTATTTTTTTTTTTTTTTGTTGAACGAATATATGAAGATCTTATCCCTTTCCAAACTTTACTTAACAAATTACTCTTAGGATTAAATGAAATAAAATTAGTTTAACAAATTTTATAATTATTCCTTACCGTTAGCAGTACGCGCATTGCGAAGATATAATACATCTGTCATCCCAGGAATAGGTTTTTTTGGGGTACTGGTGTCTTTTTCTTGTACGTTCTTTGCCTTCCTTTTCCACGTGATAAAGAAAAATGTCATGCTTGAGATAAGAAACAGAGCAACCAATATCATGTTTTCCAAATTCTTTAGCTTTTTCTTTCACCTCTGAATGGTTCTGCTCCTGTAAAATTATTAAAAGTATTATATATATTTAAATAAAGAGCTATTCAGTGCCCTATGGTACCAGAGACAAATATTGAAAAAATTCCAATTATTTTATATATATAACTGGTGGGAGAAAGTGTTTAGTGAATACACAAAAAAGAAAAACTAAAAAATTATTTGTATCAGGGGAGGGCAAGAAAACTCCCCGAAAAATTTGCTCTTTGTATTTTTTCTTTATGTGTGTTCACTACACTCTTTCTCTCACCTGTTCCTATTTACTATACATATCGCAATCGCGAGTGTTTTATTTTTAAAATAGTATATTTTATTCATCTCATATATATATATATATATATCCCCCAAATC
>KZ806984.1:53606-78225 GCA_000696205.2 Oncopeltus fasciatus
CCCCCAACACTAATAGCATGTATTTCAATTTTTGAATTTGTCAGATAAAAGTAATAATTACATTTAACTTCTCTCTAACCTCTGAAATTTTTTTATCCGATTTCTAGTTACTAAAAATTATATTTAAAGTCATATTTTCTCAGATGCTAAGAAATCCTCCCCCTCCCAGCAGTCCTCGGTAGTATAGTGGTAAGTATCCCCGCCTGTCACGCGGGAGACCGGGGTTCGATTCCCCGCCGGGGAGATTTTTTTTTTTTGTTTCCTCGGCAGTTATAATTAAAGTTAATTTAGTTTTAATTATAAAGTATGTATTTAGTAGGCAAAGTGTTACTGAGAAATATTTATGAGATAGTGTTGAATCATACATAAGAATTGTTGTGTATCGGTAATCATTTTGTCTGTTTCTATTCTAAAACGGTCATTATAGATTAATTCAAGAAATTCACGGTGGTAGATCCTACATAGTCCGATTAAAAAAATATAAAATACAATTTTTGGATGTGCATGTTGATTGTACCATATATATCTGCTTCAATGCAAATTTTGTCCTGCTTTTTACGTATGAAAATGTACTACTTGGATGTTTTCCAAGTCCAAGTGATTGAACAACTACATACGTCTTCAGATTTGCAACTGAAGACGAGAGAGTGCGCCTATATCCACATTCTCAAAGCCACTTTAAGACCTGGCATCAATTGCCAACAGTAAGAGGATTAGGGAAAACCCAATCACCTTCCCCTTCCTTTGAGCCTGTTCTAGATTACTATATATATATATGAGTGGGTGTGTGTGGGAGGGGGGGAAGAGGTGAAAATCTGTAATATAAAGACAATCTAAGGTTAAAACTTTATTCATGACTTATTAATTGCCTATTTTGGAATTTTTTATAGGAAATCAAGCTATTCTCATTAGTACCATTACACGGCATGTACTAAATTCGTGCGAGTCTTCACTGATCCAACATTGGAGATGCTAATATACATATGTGTGGGTGTGTATCTGTCTGCAGGTGCTCTAGTGTCCACTATGTTTAGAATAATAGGTCCGAATTTGGCCTATCTGATCTACCTATAAAAACTGTTGATAAATTAGCAAAAGAGGCTTCACACTTTTCTTCTTTCTTTTTTTATCAGTATTATCCATAATAATATTTATCCATTATGACATTTAAATTGTGCTTAATGTTACTGATTTTCTGTAATTAAATTTTTAATTTCAAACCATATTTTAAAGTAGTTTATGTAGCTTTCTCAAGTATTTTAAATAGATTGCTTCAGGCCAATAATTCTTTGTATTAGTTTTCCTCTTTTTATAAAGATATCACTTTCACACACTTTAATTTGTTCATATTTTATAGATCTAGTATTGATCATGAAAAATTTCAAATGTTTTAAAAGGTAAATAAGAAGTATATAGTTTATACATAAACTATGTGTAGGAAAGTAAAAAAAAAAAAAAAGTAGGTAGATGAAAAAATAAAATTTATTGCTGGATCTACCATAGTTTTGTATAACTTATCTCATAGCTAAATCCTAAACTTTTGTCAGGAAATAAAAAGTTATTCAAATCCATAGGTTTTAGAGTAGAGTGGCTACCTACAGATAGTACTTTTCTCCATGACCCTGAGTGGTTGAAGGGGAGGTTAAATAAATTGTCATATAGGCATACTTTTTTTTTAAATATTTCATTTTATTTTATTTATATTGCTTAATGAAATTATATGTTTTAATGGGAAAAATTATGAGACAGGAGATGGTGAGTTAAATGATTTTAGTCTTCTCATTGGTAGTTTTGCCTTGATCTCAACTTATTGCCATATTGTTTTCCTTTTTATGTATTTATTTTCTTCTTTTTTCTCTGAGAAGCAAGTATGAGAAGATTTGACAACTGGTCTAATCAGCTGCTAAATAAGGCTAAATATTTTACAATACTCAAGAAGGCAGTTGGGTGTAAGCTTGAGATAAATCTCAACCAACAATCTTTGAGAACTGTAGACCTGAATGTTGAAAGTGATTATTCAATCTGGACACAAAGGGAAGAGAATCTCTCAAGCTGTGAACACTAAGTGACAATCAGTAGTATGTAATCCTAGATTAGGGACTCTATAGTCAGTTTTAATCGTAAGATGGCCTTAAAAAACTTTAAATTTTCTTCACACTGCTCTTCCTTCGCATCCTGCTCCTCTTTCTCAAATTCTTTCCCATGAGCAAGAATGCTTTCCACCCACATTTTGGCTAAGCCAATCAGCCCTGCAGTCTTTTTAATGTTCTTGTCTATATTTCCTGCTGATGTTAAACAGTCCAATTTCATACTTGTGGTGAGTCTTGTACAAATAACCATCAAATACAGCATTTATCAATAAAAGAAAAGAATCTTACTATACAAAATGTGGTTATGTATGATAAAATTATTTTCATAGGACTTACGTGCATGCCAGATGCACCAGAAAACAATTTGTTAAAATAAAAATTTTAATAAAATAAAATAATCATATTAAAGTAAAATTTCAGATAGAATCGATCAAAAGAAAATTACCAACATAAGACTCCAGTAAATCCAGTAAACAGAGTTAATCAATATCCTAATGGATAGTTTTTTGAGCGTAGATATTGATATTTGATGTTGTTGTTTTTTTAAAAAAAGTGTATTTTTCAAAATTATCTGCCAACATTTCAGCTTACAACATTTGCTGAAATGTTGGCCAATAATTTAAAAAATTGCACATTTTTTAAATTTGTATTTTTTGGATCTAACTTGACCAAACACCAACAAAAAACACCTAATATCAATATCCTAATATTTTTTTTTCAAATTCATTTATTTTCATAAAAATATTGAAAAGATTCAATGAAGAAAAAATAATCCTAAAATGTAGAATTGACTTCTGTATTAGGCCCAACTATTATTTATCTATTTAAACTCATCTTAAGATAAAGAAAACAAATTTTCAAAAGCCTACAGTTAAATAAATTAACTTGATTCATTTTATGAAGAGAATATTATCTAGGATTTGCTCTTGGTAATTGAAGAATTAAAAACTAATATTTAATCAAAAAACTTTTTATTTCAGCCAATGTTCCAACCTGAATTTCAGGCTTTCATCGGGGCAAATAGGCTGATGGGGAGAGAGAGACTTTTGTTTCCATACTGACATTTTTTAAAAGGAAAATTTAGAATAATTCTAACATTTAAATAATTATTACTTATCTTTAGAGCAATCACGAATTCTTAGAAATTCATGGAATCATAACTAATTAATGATTGTTATTACAGGTATGTTTTAAATTGTGTAAACTTGTTTTACTCATCTAATTTATTTGATTAAATTAATTTTTCTTCAAAAACGTTTTACGTAAAAGTAAAAAAAAAGAAAAGAAGGTTGGTCAGAAAAAATGAAATATAACATTAAATGAGTTTAATTTGCAAATTAAATATAACAATAAAATACTCATTTGTTTTATTATAAATACAGAACTTTCTTCTACAATCATAATTAAGTTTATTAATTTTTATCTTTTGAATATACCATTTTACAAAATAATAATTAGACTTATTTTTTTAAATTTTCTTTACAAAACACCAAACACTTATTTTAATTTAAACTTTATCTCATTCATCCCTAATATTGCATAGTTGTTATTGGAGAGTCAAGTTGATATAGTTGGACGGTAACCACAACAATAATTAAAGTGTTTGTTAAAGTAACAATTAAATTTGTTTAGTTAAATTTTTTTTTTGGAATGCTCAGAGTTTATTTATAGTTTAGCTTCAATTAAAAGTGGTAAGTACTTAAAGGCCTGTTTTATTATATGTTAAATTGTTCTGGCAATTGTGTTTTATGAATTTCAACAAATATTAAAACTTACTTAAATTTACTTTAATGATAAATAAAATTAATGGAGTAAATAGTCTAGATGGCTAGATAGGATAGATAGATAGAATAGGCTATGGTGATAAGTTTAATTTATCTTAGGTCACTGTCTCCAAAATCATATATGGGAAATACAAGGTCCTCCCTAATCAGTTTCGGAAAGCACGAGGCCAACTAGCAGACTATTATTAGATGATTTTTGTTGGGGTTCGACCAAGGCAGATCCAAAAAAATACAAATTAAAAAAAGGGGGTATTTTAAAAAAAATTATCTGCCGACTTTTCGGCTTACATTGTAAGCTATCTTCAGGGCTATCATAAAGACAAGAGGAGACGTCCTGTCCCTAAGTTCACATTTCTCATGGAAACATCCCCTCTTGTCTTCATAATAGCCCTGAAGATGGCTTACAATGTAAGCCGAAACGTCGGCAGATAATTTAAAAAAAAAATTCACTTTTTTTTTTAATTTGTATTTTTTTTTTTGGATCTACCTTGATTGAACCCCAACAAAAATCATCTTGTAATAATACTGCAGTCAAATGTTAATTCCTGAAATTAGTTGAGGGGAGAGGGGGGTTTAATAAGAGACTAAATTAAAAATTTGTATGCATCTTAGTTATTATTATCTTAGTTTTTTAAAAATTATAAAACATGTTTGTAAAATGTAATTTTTTAACTTTTATTAGTAACAAAATTTTCACGTATGATGAAACATGATCCATATTTTAAATAATATATAAAAGCCTTATGAAGGGATAATTCAGAGATAGGAACTAGCTGGGTGTTAATAACTCACACACACAGATAACCATACATGAGGTTACGTTGCCTCCTAGATGTTTTATAATAAAAAAAGTTTTATATTAATATAATGTATAATATACATAATATATTATGTACTTCAACGCCTTCCTTCCTTTCACCATCTATCTAGCCAACAGAAGATGGTTTGCAGAAACCAATGAAGACTGAGAATAGAAGGTATGAGAGATCTATCTAACACACACACAATCCCAGTTCTTCATTGGTCTTCTTTAGTCAAGGACTGTGAAGGGGCTTAGTAAAACTACCGGCTGTTTGCTCTTGAGTCTCAACTCTTCTTATCTTGAGTGTACCATCTTGCACTTTCTCTCTCACAGAAAAATTCCGTGTTGATATATGTTTTGTGCAATAATGCTTTTATGTCAGCATTATTGTCTACAAACAAAATGCTTTCGTTATAGTTGGTGATTTCCTCTAAAAGTATTTTCAGCCAAACCACTTCTCTGGTGCCCTCGCTTGTAGCAATCACCTCAGCATCGGTAGTAGATATGGCTACAGAAGCCTGCCTCCTGCTGAACCATGAGACAGCACCACCAGAATACATGCATACTATTCCTGATGTTGTCCGACCAGTCAATTTATCACCTCCAAGATCAGCATCCGAGTAGCAATAAATATTTCCCTTGCCATAGTCTCTTTTGTAGAGCAGTCCAAGATCAGGAACACCCTTCAAATAGCCAAAAATTCTTTTCGCTTTGCATACATCATTTTCAGAAGGATTGTCCAGCTTCTGGGATACAACACTCACAGCAAATGAAAGGTCAGGTTTGGTTCCTGTCATTAGGTACATTAAAGAACCACTGCTTCACGATAAGGAAAGTCCCTTTTGGATTTATTTAACATTTCCTTCCCTGATTCCTTACTGTCATCCTTTAAGATGGGAGTACTTACTGCCCTGCACTCATCCATTTGAAATTTTTTAAGAAGCCTATTAACGTATGCCTTTTGACTTATTTTAATACCTTCCTTGCTTTTAATGATCTCAAAACCAAGGTAATATTCAGCTGGTTTTGCTGTGACCCTAAACTGAGCTTTAAGTTTAGCAATAATCATTTCAGCTTCCTCTTTACCTGATGAGGCTATTAATCCATCATCAACATACAAGACCAACCAAATTTTAATTTTATTATTATTTTTAACATATAAGCATGGATCTGCCGAGCTTATTTTAAAACCTAAGCTTTCAAGGAAACTATTTATCTTTTGGTTCCAACGTCTGGGAGCTTCTTCATATTGATTAGTTGCCGGTTCTTTATCTTGATTATTATTCAAATCGTCTTCTAAAATTTTACGATTTATGGTGGGTTGATTAATCCCTTTATCAATGAGAACATCTTCAGTAATAGGTGTAATAGTTAATTCTTGAAATATTACATCACGGGATCTTATGAGCTTATTATGGGAAGAACTATATACATTTTCTCCATCATATCCCAATAGGATTCCTTCCTATGACTTTTTATCAATTTTTTTCCTTTTAATCTTGGGAACATGCAACCAACATTTAGATTCAATTATTCGTAGATGTTTAATATTTGTCCAGTCCATAGTTCAAAGGGTGATTTTCCTTTGATAGAGGACACACCAGTTCGATTTAGGATGTAAGCAGCTGAATTTATCACTTCAGCCCATAATTCTTTAGGCAATGATTCTTTTCCAGAATGAATAAGGGCTCAAGCAGCTTCAACCAACGTTCTATTCTCCTTTTCTGCACAACCATTTTGTTTCAGAGTAGATGGCATAGTGTATTTTACCTCAATGCCATGTGACCTTAAGATACTTTGCACTCTTTCATTGTTAAATTCACCACCATTATCACATAAAAGGGATGTTAAAGTATGTCCAGTTACTTTGGTTTCCATAAGAAAATCCTTTAATTTCTCAGATACTTCATCTTTTGATTTCATGAAATATACTTTCCTAAATCTAGACCAGTCATCTTTAAAAACTACAAAGTATTTTAATCCACATTTAGATGCTACAAATGGACCACATACATCTGAGTGTATCACCTGTCCCGGATTTTCAGCTTTTTTCCTTTTACCAAATTTTAACCTATGAGCATTTCCATTAATGCATCCCTTGCACAATTCACCGTCAAGTGGAACATTAATATTTAATTCCCTTTTAAAGACATCTTTATATGACGTTTATTTTGATGAGCCATTCATTCATGATAAAGCTGGAGTAAATCATATTTATTGAAAGAGATGGATTGGTTACTTAAAGTTTTAGAATCTTGACCAATAGGGATAACTCTAATATTTAATTTATATAGCCCACCAAATTTTTGTCGAAAGCCTGAAACAAGAGTTTTTTTCCCTTCAATCAATCTACACTTTATATTAGTAGATTCAAATCTGCTTTTTGTTCTCTCATTCTGAGCAGCTAGGATCGAAAATATTTTTTTGAAAATGGTAGGTACATACCATACATTAGTTAATGATATTTTTTTCTATATTCGTCCCGAAAAAACTTGGATATCAATAAATCCCTGACCAATGGCCTTTATATTTGTACCATCAGCAGTTATTATTATATGATCATTATCATTCAATTTATCATAAGTTTTAAACCAATATGGTGAGTGGCTCCATTATCTTCAAACCAAGTGTGCTTATTTGATTCTGTCATAGGAGCATCTGAACTAACTGTGAAGGGAACTTGACATCTTAGCCTTTGCTAGTATAGATAGTGGCCTTAGGTTGAAGTAATAATGAAAGAGAGATGGGATCTAGTTTACAGTAATGAAGAAGTATAGAGTGTGGCGTTAATATAAAGTAATAATGAAGTAGAGAGTGGTCTGAGCATGAAGTAATCATAATGTAGAGATAATTGCTTTATCTTGAAGTAATAATAAAGCATACAGAGTAGCCTCGGCTTGAAGTAATCATGAAATAGAGAGGGAACCAAGCTTGAAGTAATAATAAAATAGAGATGGGACCTACTTTACAGTAATAAAGAAGTATAGAGTGTGGCCTTAACATAAAGTAATAATGAAGTAGAAAGTGGCCATAGCTTGAAGTACTAATGAAGTAGAGAGGGGACCTATCTTAAAGTAATAATGTAGTAATGAGAGGTCCTAGCTTGAAGTAATAATAATGTAGAGATAACTGCCTTGTCTTGAATTAATAATGAAGTATAAGGAGTAGCCTTAGCTTGAAGGAATGAAGTTGGGAGGAAACCTACATTACAGTAATAAAGAAGCACAGGGAGGCCTAGCTTGAAGTAATAATAATGTTAAGATAATTGCCTTATCTTGAATCAATAATAAGGAAGTATAGAGTGTGGCCTTAGCATAAAGTAATAATGGAGTAGAGAGTGGCCGTAGCTTGAAGTAATAATGATGAAGAGAGGGGACCTATCTTAAAGTAGTAATGAAGTAATGAGAGGTCCTAGCTTGAAGTAATAATAATGTACAGATAACTTCCTTGTCTTGAATTATTAATGAAGTATAAGGAGTAACCTTAGATTGAATGGATAATGAAGTTGGGAAGAAACCTACAGTACAGTAATAAAGGGGTACAGTGAGGCCTAGCTTGAAGTAATAATAATGTTGAGATAATTGCCGTATCTTGAAGCAATAATAAAGTATAGAGTGTGGCCTTAGCTTGAAGTAATAATGAAGTAGAGAGTGGCCTGAGCATGAAGTAATCAAAATGTAGAGATAATTGCTTTATCTTGAAGTAATAATAAAACATACAGAGTAGCCTCGGCTTGAAGCAATAATGAAATAGAGAGTGAACCAAGCTTGAAGTAATAATGAAGTAGAGAGAGGACCTATCTTAAAGTAATAATGAAGTAATGAGAGGCCTGAGCATGAAGCAATAATAATGTAGAGAGTGTCTACCATCAGCAATCCATAACTCCTTTTATTTAATAAAATGACCTTTTTTGCCACAGTAAACACATTTTATTTGGTTTCTATCAAAAGCAGTTTTATATGGTTTATCATTATTTATTTTTCTACCTTCTATTATTGCCTTTGTGTGTAAAACCTCTTCAGAAACATTTGCGATTAAATTATTTTCTAATGTGCATGATTTTTAGTTAAATTCCCTAAATTTTTGGTCTCAACATTAATCAATCCCCAACCGTTGGTAAAAGATTTAAATATTTCAGGTAAACTTTTTAAAATTTTACAAATCAATAAAACATCTTTGTTACCTTCAGGTAGCTTTTCTATTTCCTGCTAAGTTGGTTCTAATTATTTGAATAGTTAGGATTCATAAATCCCAATGAATCGTCTCCATATAGCCACTTATCTTCGAAAAACTTTTTATACAGGTCAAATATTCTGTCTTCAGAAAACTATCGAAGAGTTGACACAGTCCTAACCACATATCTCTAGCAGTTTCATATCTTCGCACTTTCGAGAACATTTCTTCTTGTTGAGATAAATTGTTTATTACATTTATTAATTGTTATCTTAATTTATCATTCATTGAAAGATTTATGCTTGTTACTGGCAACACTGATTGTAACCTACCTGTTGTGTTTACACGCTCTGCTACCATGTGTATCTTTATTATTATAGTGAAGTTTTTCCTCAACTCTGCTGTTTTATTTAGCTAATTAACACATTTACCCCTATAGGTTATGGGTCTAGCAGCTCCTGACGCGCAATTTAAGAGATAAGATACGGTTCGGTTATAAAAGTGTTAGCGTCCCCGCATACTGTTTTCGTAACGAAGTTTTTCGGAAAACAAGATGGAGCTAAAGGTTAACATTGGTAATCTCGAAGGAAAAAGTAACTGGGCGACGTGGAAATTTAAGATTCTGATACTTCTAAGGAGTTTTCCTAGTGGAGAAGAAGTTGTCACAGGGAAGTTAACCTGCCCTACGAGTCCACCCACCGGAGCATCAGAACAGGAGGTAAAAGATTTCAATAATAAAAATGAAAAGTTTATAGCTGCGGATACTAAGGCCATGCTGGTTTTTACTTCTAATATGACGGAGGAAACATTAACCAAAGTGATGAGATTTAACTCCTCTAGAGAAATCTGGCTTGAGTTGCACAGATTGTATGATGGCGTGTCCGAAGATAAAACATTTGACCCGTGCATGCAATTCTTTAATTTAAAATATTCATCAGATGATGATATGGCAAGTCATCTTTCTAAAGTCAAAAATCTTTGGAATAGTCTCAACATTGAATTAAATACTGAAAGTAAATTGCCAGAGATACTTCTGATTTGTAAAATCCTTGACACCTTGCCGTCAGAATATTTTTCTTTTAGGTCAAGTTGGCAATTGATGCCTAAGTCAGAACGAACCATTGAAAATTTGACGAGTCAATTGTGTGCTCACGAAAGGGCTCTTAGAGAAGTTAATACAAATAGAAATGTCTCTAAGGATGACGAGGAGGCCCTTGCTCTTTCTAAGAGAGATTTAACCATTAAAAAAGTTCCTAAAAAGAGATTTACTTGCCATTATTGTAAAAAAGAGGGTCATTTAATAAAGAATTGTATTAAATGGAAAAGAGATGGGCGTCCACCGAAGCCTGAGGCAAAGCAGAGTAACACCCTTACCCTCTTTGTTTCTCACATTTTTCAAGCTGAAAGTGACGTTATAAATTGGTATGTGGATAATGGTGCCACTCATCATATATGCAATAATAAAAAGTTATTTAAATGTATTAAAGACTTTGACACACCACACCAGGTTGTAACAGCCAATGGTCAAAAAGCTGGCGCATTAGGCTTTGGAGATGTAGAATTACATACATCTGTGGGTAAAGTTATTACGTTGCAGGATGTGTGGTTAGTGCCTTCTATTCACAAAAATTTGTTTTCAGTTTTGGCAGCCCACGATAGATGTCCTCAGAGTAAATTTATTTCATCAGCCGGAACATGCAAATTTATTGTCAAGAATGAAGTTGTTATGACAGGACAACGGAACATTAATGACGGTTTGTATAAACTTAATTTACATACTTTCTTGCTCTCGACTAATAATGTTGTGGCTAGTGATCACGAGGGACTCATGCAACTCTATCATGAAAGACTTGCACATCAAGATAAGAGACACACAAAAGAAGTGATTGAGAGAGAATTAGGTATTAAATTAAAGGCTGATCCTAGCATTTGTGAAGGATGTGTCTATGGTAAGGCACATAAATTAAAACATGGAACTCGAAAAAGGGCAACGGTACCGGGAGAAGTCATACATGCTGACGTGTGTGGACCTTTTGAAAAGTCCTTTTCTGGGTACAAATACTATGTTCTCTTCAAAGACGATTTTTCCCGATTCCGACGCATTTTCTTCCTAAAAGAGAAATCTGATGTTTCTGATAAATTTTTAATTTTTCTTAAAGAGTGCCAAAAAGATGGACACACTGTCGAAGCGCTCCAAAGTGATAATGGAGGAGAATTTGATTGTCACAAAATGAAGGAGGTTCTGATAAATAACGGTATTAAACACTTGTTAATTATGCCCTACTCCAGCGAAATTAACGGTTTTATTGAGCGGGATAACCGTACAGTCGTAGAGGCAGCCAGGGCTATTCTACATTCCCATGGTAATTTACCACAATCACTCTGGGCTGAATTAATTAATTCTGTTGTATATATTTTAAACAGAACTTCCAAGTCTGGCGTTCCTGGAAAGTCTCCTTTTGAATTGTGGACAGGGAAGAAACCTAGCATTAGACATTTAAAAATTATTGGTTGTGAATGTTTTGTTCACATTCCTAAGCAGTCCAGGAAAAAGATGGACAAAAAGGCAACAAAAGGAACATTAGTCGGTTACGTCTTTGGAGACTATCGAGTATGGACCGGAGGAAAAACAATTATAAGGTCAAGAAATGTAACGTTCAATGAAAAGCCACTAATTCCATCAATGACAGTTCGTCTTCAGGATAAAGGAAGCAAGAAGAAAGAAGCAGATGAAGAAAAGAAGACTGAAGAAGATGAAGAAAGCAAGAAAGAAGATGAGTCTACAGAAGAAAAAGAACAACCAAATCTTGGACTCAGAGATCGGAGCAAAATCCAACCACCCCAGCGGTTCAATGATTTTGTCACCACCTTAATTATGGCAGATCAAGAAACCCCTGAAACTTATGAAGAAGCGGTTAAGTCTGAAGATCATCAAAATTGGCTGAAGGCTATGAAAACCGAAATGACAGCACATAATTCAAAATCTTTTCAATGAGGGGGAGTGTTGAGATAAATTGTTTATTACATTTATTAATTGTTATCTTAATTTATCATTCATTGAAAGATTTATGCTTGATACTGGCAACACTGATTGTAACCTACCTGTTGTGTTTACACGCTCTGCAACCATGTGTATCTTTATTATTATAGTGAAGTTTTTCCTCAACTCTGTTGTTTTATTTAGCTAATTAACCCTTTTACCTCTATACTTCTGTCATATTGTTAGACATTATTAACAAAGCTTGATTGTTTGTACTTTTAAACAGGGCTAGTTTTAAGGCTTTCTGAAACTTCGGAAAGCCTTAAAAAGGAACTCTCGGTGTTATACGTAAGGCCAATCGTAGTTTTGCCTTCCAGTTGTCCCAGTTGGATTTTCCTTCCAAGTGAGTAATTTGGGGCACCAAGAATGACTTCAATGCGATCCCATCTTGAACTCAGAAATTGTTGGTTACCTTAGGGCCAAAGACAAACAATGTTTTACGTATTATTTCTTTATGGATGCGCGCAGAACCTATAACCTGTTCAGTATGATGAACGATGATCCATATTTTAAATAATAAATAAAAGTCTTATGAAGGGATAATTCAGAGATAGGAACTAGGTACGCATTGTGTTAATAACTCACATACACAGATAATTATACATAAGGTTTTGTTGCCTCCTAGATGTTTTATAATACAAAAAGTTTTATATTAAAATAATGTATAATATACACAACATATTTTGTACTTCAACAATTTTCAATGATCCATTCATAAAAGATTCTTGATCCACTTTTAACAAATTGCCAAATCTTTGTTACTGACTTTTAAATATTTAAAACAAAAATAGTACACATTCAATCAATATTCATACTAAAACCATAAATTATCCTGTGTATTCTATTAGATAATCATTTCTTATAATTTTAATTTCAAGATAAGATAATCTCATCAAATACATTCATTTATAACTAAAATTATATTGTGCATAAGCATTTAAAATTAAATAATGTTTTAGAGTGAGTGTCTCACTCTAAAACATTATTTAGTGTGAGATATTTTTCACTAAACTAAAAGACATTATTTCCTTCAGTGTTTATTTTTTTCTTGAATTTAATTCCACAAAATAGCCTCCTCGAACATTCAGCATTAACCTGTAGTTATACTTAATAGTTTCCATTGTGACTGGTGTCTTGAATATAAAATTACGAATAGCCATTGAAATTGTAACCTTCAACAGGATATTAGCATAGAGAAAACCTGAAAATATTATAGTTTATTAATAATCATTTAAAATACATACATACAACGAAAAGAAAAGGTAAGGTGTGTAAGGTAGCCCCAGAAAAACAGTGAGATATTGAATGGAGGGAGAGATACAGCCACTGAAATAACCATAAAAAAAATTTATATTTAAAATTTAGAGACCTTTTGAGTTTAGACATTTTGTGTCTAGTAGGTATGACCTAAGAAAATATAATCTTAATTTCTACATTGCTTTGGAATTTCAAAAAAAAAAGTCTCTTGTAAATATATTTTGAAGCAAAAAGTTGTATTTGAAATACATTTAAACAAAACTAATAAACACTATTATAATGATTAGGAGTAAAACTTGAATATCATAATATTCAAAAGTGTTATCATTTCTCAAATCAATAGTAAAAATATTTACCAGGGCACTTCCTCGGTCCAATGCCAAATGGAATAAAGGCGTATCGTGGCCTAGTTGCCTCCACTTCTGGAAGAAAATGATCAGGGTAAAACTCATCCGGCTTCTCATAGTACTTCCGGTTTTGGTGTAATTTCTTTAAATAAACAAGGAGGACAGTGGCCTTCGGAATCTTATGGTTTCCTTCAACAAGATAAAATACATTTTTATCATTATACCAATATTGAAATTTTTTGTATTGTTAATGTATGAATAGTGGTTACCATATCTTATTCAGATATACATATATATCATTATACAAACTCTTATGCAGGCAATAAATAATTCCACAGTTTATGCTAATACAATATCACTTACTCTTTTATCAATAGAAGGGCAACTGAAACCTATGTCAGCCTTAAACCTTGTTTTGTATATAAAATATAAAGCTGAGCATAAACCTTCGCCACAAATATTGATCTCTCATGTAGAGATTGTTGTTTTAACAAGACTTTGAATAAAAAAAATAAGAACTAAGACCATCCTATAAAATATATACTCTCAGTAACAACTCTGTTTTACTTACAATGAGAAAGAAAGAAGACATCTGCAAATCTTTCCAAACAGCAGATGGTACAAAAAAGTGAAAAGGTACCTTTTGGAAAAGATATTAAAAATTTTAAGAAAACTTACAGGACTCCCAGAATACTGAACATTTTAAAAATTTATTGACAAATTTACAGTTTATAACCACGTGATATACTTTTATGAACCTTTTTCATTATTACTTTTTTTCTCTATATTTCTTGCTTAGTTTACACTCTTTCTTCAAGACAAAATTGTTTCCAATGGTTTAGGTGAGCAACAAACTTTCTATGCCTTTCATCATTCTGATGCACCTTTATGAAGAAATTTTGAGGAAGTATGGTTGAGTCAGTAGCAAAAGTTGCAAATTTTGAAGTATTAGTAGCACTTCAATGTATCGTGTTATTCAGGGTCAATTTGTTTTCATTTTCTAAGCTAATTAATCTTAATCCAAGTATAATATTTCAAAAGTCTGTTATAAGAGAAAGCAAGTATTTGGTAAATAAACCAAAATTAAATTATTGTATAAACATACAACTGCTATTTGTATTGAAAGGATTCATGGTCAATTATTCTAAAAAGTACGGTTTCTAAGTAAGAAGCATTATAGGGCTTTTTTAACCTCTTACGATCATGGAGAAAGAATATCTAAAAGTAGTTACTCTAAATAAAGCCCATGGTTCTGGGCAAGCTTTTATTTCCCGATAAAAGAATGCACAGGTCGGGACTCAAATCAGTAGCATCAGATTTGAGAATAACGAATGAATCCCCTTTGCTAAGAGTGCCAATGCATAATTGATCTTATGTATCAATTCTGAATGAACATATTTTAGTATTTTATTTATTTATCTTTCAGTTATTGTACATTTTCTAGTTGCTTAGTAAGATGATATATTTAAAATCAAATCTAAGCATAAAATTTTAAATGGGATGATTTTAAAAATGAAATTATAAAGAAGTATTAGTTTTATACAAACAGCAATTTGAAGTATTTACTTTCCACATTAAACATGAGAGCAATGATTCAATAACAACCAGTTTTTCTGAATCAGTTACCATAAGCTGAAATATTAATCTATGATATACAATAAATGCAAGGGAATAGAATAAAAAAATCTTACTGCCTCAGCCGGGATAGTAGGATTTTTTTTAAATTCTATTCCCTTGCATTTATTGTATAAAATTAATGTGGGATTAAATATCACAACAAATGCAATATTTATAAAAGGAAACAAAAGCAAATAACTAGACTCTAATAAATAGCTGACAATATATTCGTCTTACTCGGGGGTTTAGACTCCCAGTAGAGTGCGGGGAATTTAATAAATTATCTGACTAGTCTTGGTGGTGTAAATGTTAACATGCCATCTATGCAAGCAGGAGATCTGTGTCTTCGTGTCCCGGCTGAGACAGTAAGATTTTTTTATTCTACTCCCTTACATTTACTTTATAAAATTAATGTGGGATTAAATACCACAATGACTACAATATTTATTAATCTATGGTATGTCTTAGGTCTAAAATACACAAACAACAAAGCTTACAAAGAAAAATGAATTTATCGAGCTGTTGGGGGAAAAAAAAAGTTTACCAAATATGATATTTTTAAAAGTCTGTTTATATTTTCTTTACTAAAACCCATTAAAAGAGAATATTTTCTAAATAATAAAAGAATAACATAAATTATTAATGTTAAGATCTATCTATGAATTCAGCCAGATATGAGGAAAATTCACAACAGAAATAGCACTCACCAATTACACATGCATTTTCAGTGAGTTTGGCTACCACTGGAGGAGCAATGAACCTCAAAGTTTCCTTGATAACCCTCTCAAGATATTTCATTTTTGGAAGGTCCTCAACAGTGGGGTCTCTGTCTGAATCCCCAAATATTTCCTGCTGCTCCTTGAAAATTCTTTCTTGTACTTCAGGATGCATAGCGATGAATAGAAGAATTGAACTTGCCACAATTGGGGTTGTATCAGAACCCTATATAAATACACAAACAAAGAAAAGCCCATTTGTAGTAATCTGCACAATTCTATTATACTTGCTTGAGTAAGTGAATTATATTAAATGTAGTTGTTAGTTATCTAATGAATGCTATCTATGAGTCAGATATACCGCCTAGAGCTGTACTCTTTTTATGACCAGGATATCAGTTCTAATCATGGGATCATTGATCACGAAAGCTACTTAGCTAGTAAAACAAAAAGTACTAAGTTTTTGTCTTCCCTCCGCTATTGTCAGTTATTAATTTTCTTAAACATCTACAAACAACTGTTCAGAAATATGTTCAGTGCAAACTGTTCATAATTATTCCTATGATTTTTAAGGTTCTTCAGTTTCAATTGATGTGTTTTAGCATTATTTTTACAATAATAGTGGCATAACTATTTTATAGTCTCTCTAATCATTTATTATTTATATATTTAAAAAATGGGTATGGCAATTAAGGAGTGGATGAGTAGGAAAGCATAGATCAGTAACATACTAATAATTAGGAATGCTGTAATAATATTAAGAAACACAGAAATTCTCTCTCATTATTTACCACCCTCCCTATTCTCTCATCCCTCTCCAACTTTTCTCTTTCCTTTATCGCTTACTCCTCCCATCTTCCCTCCTCCCTCCATCTTAAAAAAAATGTAGAATTTATCAACATCAATTCAATAATAATGTCACAAGTGCTTAAATGACTCCATTACAAACTAATAATTTCACATATTATGTAAAAGATATAGAAAGTGTCAACAAAAAAATTCCCTATCTATCGTGTGTTTAGATAATTCTTCTCCTATTATTAACTGTCAACTACAATAACAGTAAGAAAACTCTCCCCCCCCCCCTCCTTATTCGCTCTCCCTTTTTTTATGTTACATGTGGAGAAATATATACGCCCAATGACATGTGCTATTCTTCACTCATTCAGCCCATTCATTTATTATGAGTTTACAGTATATTTTTCTTTAGAAATACATAAAAATAATATTAAGTTAGGAGTTAA
This sequence comes from Oncopeltus fasciatus, assembly GCA_000696205.2. Taxonomy (NCBI): domain Eukaryota; kingdom Metazoa; phylum Arthropoda; class Insecta; order Hemiptera; family Lygaeidae; genus Oncopeltus; species Oncopeltus fasciatus. The sequence continues at coordinate 70,677 of KZ806984.1, forward strand.
CTTAGGATAGTATTTACTGGTCATAAACTAATGAAGGATATGATCTAATGTATTCATGACTAGAACCATGCTCCTAGTATTTTGCTACAACTGAAAATGGTTGATTTGAAGTAACATTTGCTAATTAAGGTATACATGCTTCAATTTTTTCACTCAGAGTATTGTACACCAGTCTGAATATGCATTAACAGCATCATGCCTTTTGATTTATAATTCACTTATTTGATTAGAAATGGTATTTTGATTATATTCACTGTTAAAAAAGATTCAGGTCTTTCATTTTCAATTTTAGCAAATTCTGAAACTCTTTAGCTTGTTCTCATAAGAGTTTTTAAATAAAAAATTTCTGAATCCTACCTATTAGGCACTCATAGTTATAATAACCAAAATGTGTAATAAACACACATATATACAAACTAGGATACCTGGCTAACATTGTCCTGCCTGAACATATAAATAAGACAAAGTAATGGCGTAGAATGCACCTGTTGTTATAGTTTGCTATTGTAGTTAATAATGATTATCAGTAACACTAGAAAAAAAAAATGAATGAATTTGTTATAAGCAGGATGACTTTCTATTGCCTATATGAGCACATCTCAACATTTATATCCTTGAATTAACAAATTTATTATAGAGTGGATTTGCAAGACTTTAGGCAGTGAGATTAAAGAACCTATTTGATGATGTTGAGATAATTATTGAGCAAATAAAATAAAATTTAACAAATAGGAGTGGTGGTTAACGGGACAAAAAATTCAAATATAAATATTCTTTAACTATAATGCTGAAGAATTAACTTAGTTTATGCAAATCCTGGGGGGGAGACTTTATATTTTTTATTTTGTTCTAGTTTGTGAACTTAATCTTAGGCTTCACTGCACCCTTCACCTATTTTTCAGTTGATCATTTTTTTTTTTATTAATAAGAAGTCTTTTTTGCTCTTAGTAGATTTTTAGAATAATTTTTTAATGCTTTACAGACTCATATTATCCTGTGCTGCAATAACTGCCAAGTAACTAAGAATACTTGAGTTCATCACAGCTCATGGAAACAAATGTAAAATAAATATAAACTTATCCTTGGAGTCTATTTTTTTTTTTTTTTTTTTTTTTTTTTCATTGTAGGGACTTCATTCCCTAAATTCCCTTAAGACACAAATGTTGATTCAATTCTGAAATTAAAAAAAATTGTGAACATTTATTTTCTTTAATAAACATATCTCATCTCACCAGATCTGCTTTATAAAAAAACCCTTTACTAGGGATTTGCTTTTGAGTCACAATAATACTATATGATTTACTAGAAATAAATAAATATTGGCTTACGGCAGCAATGATATCTGCAAGTTCTTTTAGTATTTTATTTTCTTTCAAATTGTGTATCTCTTTGCGCTTCATAAGAAAGTCAGTATAATACTCAATGCCATCTGAAATAGTAAACAATACTTAATATTCATGAAATCATTAATTAATAAGGAACCTAATCTAAACTTTTTACAGTTTTTCAATTGTAAAATAGGATAAGAAATTGAATAGAAAAATTGATTAAGGAGTCTATATATAAAAAAAAAATTATATTATTTACTTTAAATTTTCAAGTCTGCAAAGACCTGTTATCTATCTAATAAATAAAATTACGACAGGGATTGGGGATATGGAATAGGTGAAATGGGAGCTTGCTCTGAAAGAGTGCGTCTCGCAAGAAGATGAGTTTTTGAACAGACAGGATATTAAAATTGTGATGGAGGATAGAGTTGTACATAAAATGAGAAGCATTCGCAATTATTCTTAGGATTTTTGATTGAAAATATTGTATTCCCTGTATGTTGGAAAACTTAGCGGCTCCCCAGAGTTCTGCACTGTATATCCAAATTAGCCAAAGTAATGTCTTGTAGAATCAGTTTATTTTCTGTTGTGAGCTATGAATGCCTGTTTATAAGTCTATATAAGAGTCGGAAGCATCTATTGAGTTCTTGTCCATTAAGTTTAACATGTTCCCCAGTTATGTTGTGTGTCAAGATGGAACCCAAAGTAACGGACTGATCTGAGAGAGTTATAGGGATGTTACTGTGTATCACGTTATTAGGAGAATCATTCTTAGCTAAAAACTTACCTGGATGCATTTGGACTCATCTATTTTAATTCTCCATTTGCTGCACTACTGCTGAATAGCCTCAAGGTGGTCTTGAGTTTGTAAATATTGGAAGTGGTTTTGTAATCAGGATGGGAATAGAGGATCAGCAATGAGGCCAGGAGGGTATTAAATGGGTGTGGATAATAAACCACTATGCCATAATCGATCAAAAGCAACGGATGTACCAGGACAGAATTATTTTTCTTGAGGAAAGAAAAAATTAAAACAACGCCAAATACCTGTCAAATAGTAGAATGCTGGGATCAGAAGCCAAGCTGATGGTTTGGGTGGATATTTAAGGTTGGTCATCATTCATTTTTTAAAAATTTTCTTAAAACCTCGGATAGTAAGGAAGGAGACTGATTAGGCAGTTGGAATCATTATGAACAGCTTTGGGAAACAGGTGATTTCATAAAATCTCCAGAGGGAATATATCCTGGAAATATCCAGTGGGAAGTAGGTAATTCGAAGGATACTATTATAGAGGTAGGTGAGGAAAACAATTGCTCTTTTTAGGAGATTACAAAATATTAGCCTATGGATTAGGTCATATCAGGGTCCTTTGCACTAAGGGATGCCTGTATTTCTGGGACATGGGTCTAGCTTGACACTTAGCCAATATGAGATTTTTAATTGAATCAGGGAGGGGCTTGTATGAATTTGTAGTGAAGGGAGTAAAAGTGGGTTTCAAGTTTGCCTTCCAAAATCATGGCTGAATTAGGACAGTAAAAAATTGTTAACCCTCATCCAACTTTTCAGAGGTCTTCAAGGAGATTCCGAGGTCATGGACTCTTTTAATATAGTTCTAAACAGTGGCCAGTCTATGGGATAATTTATTATTGTTTGTCAGGGATAAGTGTCTATCCCTATTATTGTTTATATAATATCCCTATTATTATGATATAAATATTTATTATTGTTTGTGGACAATTGTCTAGGGATAAGTGAGAGGAGGACAGGGCTGTAGTCAGAAGAAAGATCACTTAAAGCTGCTATGGGATGATGGAAGAGATAATATTTCAAAAAATCACTAGGGTTTCACAAAAAATCTATAACAGAATAGTTCTATTAAAAAAAAAAAGAAAAAAAAAAAGAGCTAAAGTCTTTACATTTAGTTAGCTTTAATCATTAATCAAATGAACCACTGTCACCTATAGGTAGAATTTCATTTTCCAAGGTTTACACATTTCAATAATAATAAACACAAATAATGTTACAAGATAATAAATATTAAACATACCTAAATCATCTATGCCACATTTCTTCCTCTCCGCCAAAAGCTGAAACAAAATGCATTAGTTATAAACATTTTTTTATATAACATCACATAATCTTATATAGGATATCTCGCAGGTCCAAAACGTGGACTTTATACTGTGTACTTAGAATTATTCAAAATTACTATGATATGCCATTAATCTATGAACCATGAAGGACATTATTAATTATTAACCCTGATGGGAAACTGTTCTTATGCTCACACTAAGCAATCGGGGGGCCATTGAAAATATGGGCCACATTGGATTGGCCAGTTTTTACTTATTATAGAAAAAATTCTTTAGTGAGTGAGATTTATTGCTCCTAGCTAAATGAATCTTCGGAGCTTTTAGGTATCTTCGGAGGTACCTAAAAGAGGTATTATGATTTACCACTTATTAGTATGCTAATTTAATTATATTTTTATCATTTATAATAGAAAAAAAATAGTATTGAATTTGTGCAACTTTAAAGTTTTGATAATCTATATATTATTACAAGATAAATGGAATGATTAAGTGTGTAATTTTTTAGTTCTTTGTTTTATTTTAATTTGTTTATTTATTAGCACATAGCCATCTTGACAGATTACCTATTGTAACTATAGCCTATTATTTAAAGTATTCACATTATATATAACAATTTTAAGTTATAAAAAATAACTTTTCATTCATTCATGAAAATATTGAATCCACCTTAAGTGGAAATTATTATTTAAGTTGGTATTTATAAACAATATTAGTTGGATAAAAATGAAAACAACAATGTAAACAATGATTTAAGGATAAAATAACAAATTGGTTTTTTTTATTCGAGTAAAAATAAAATTTTACTGTCTAAGTGAATATATAATTATTATGCTTTATTATATTAAATATGGAACTATAAAAAAAATTATGATTCAAATGTTATATTTTAATTAATTGTTTAATTGTAAGTGACCAAGAAAGAAAAGGTATTCAACAGAAACACATTTTAAAACAGGACATATTCTTATAAGTTCATCATAAATGCATTAAAAGCAAAAGTGATCAACGAATTATCTGTCTAAATTTCTATCATAATTTTATTAATAATAATGTTGTCACTGAATTCACTAATCTAATCCACAATGAGCTTTAATTTAAAAATTAGGTGAGATAGTGAATTTGTATGTTAATCTAGGAAAATGTGGGAACTAACAAACTTGCTTCAAACTTCTGAGAAATAAATTAGCTTTAAATAATTTAATTTAATAACAGTTCCCTTTTTAGAACAGGATTTGAGTCACTCAAATTATTTTTTGACCTGCCCATACACATTTAATGCAATAGCCTCAAGCATTATTATAAATCCAATTCAAGAATTACCTGCTTATCAGGGAAATTGGAGCAATTGGGTTACTACATGGAGTACTACATGGAGTCCTAGACAACAGTACTTGTGTTTTGTGTCTAAATTTAAATGCATTGATCGTTTGAAGAAAAAGGGCATTACTAGCATAATACATTATGAAAATATTTTTTATTTATTTCCACAATAACAACTTTCTGTAAAACATAATTTACAGTGTAATTAAAATGAAACAAATAATATTTGTATAAAATATTTATTTACCCAAGTGAGACACTTAACAGCATTGCATTCAGTATTTTGGAGATGTCTTCCCTCTTTAGTAATTCTAAAATACATTCCATTGATGTATAAATTCAAATAAGACATTAATTTGAGCCGAAAAATGCTGAAAATCCTGAAAAAGATAATTTTATATGATAAGGAGTGGGGGGACAATAGTAATTTCAGTAAAAATGAAATTATACTAGAAAAAAATCCCTAGTGAATATCTCACACTCTTACTTATTTTCTGGGCTAAATGTTGAATTAATAACATATATTATAAAAATCATTAGAGTAGTTCAATTATTAAAAGAACAAGTGCTTAATCTGTTTGTTTTGGGATTAAATACATCTGCTTGGGGTGCCTTCTTTCGCTGAAGTCCAGATCCAAGTGTAGACATTTGGTACTTCATGATTCATCCAACACTGATAGGACACCTTCCTTCCTTCTGTGACTGATCTTTGCTGCAGTCCCTCATCATGGAAATCCCTCACATCATCTAAATGTTCCGTAGCCAAGCTAGATACTGCTTTACATGCCTTGCCACTTAACTTCATAGCACTCACCAATTTTCCTTCCTAAGAAGAATAGTTGTAGTTCCTGTGAGATAGTTAGGGATTCCCTATGAGAGAGCAAGAAATTGGTTTCCTCCTCAACCTCCAAAAGCTAATGCTTCGATACTGATGAAGCATGCATATTAATGCTTTAATAAGCAAGCTTCATTAGATTAACGGACATCTCATTGTCTGAGGAGTCAGTTGTATAATTACAAAATAAGACTGATTATATAGGCATCACTTATCATGCATAAAAATGCCTTAAAGAGAGACATTTCTTGATAAATCCGCCTAGGTTTTATCAGTGTGAGAAAAATCAATAACACAATAGTTGAAATGAGCTATGAAGCTGTTAGAAGATATAAAAATTCTTTCTGATCTTTTATAAGGAGAGAGGACATTTGTGGGGTGTATAAGAACTGGAAGACAGGTTTCTGAGATCAACCAACAACGACTCTTGTGTACAGCGAATTTCGTAAAGCATTTGACATATTGACCATGATCCAGTTCTTGAAAAACTCTCATTTTATCCTTTTCCTCGGATAGTCTTCAATAGTCACATAAATATTTACTCTTTTTTTTTTTAATACTGATTTTAGTTGTGGTATTTAATCCCACGTTAATTAGCCGGGGCTGACCGTGTTGGGGTCAGCGTACTTGCCCGGAAAGCAGGAAACCCGGGATCGAGTCCCGGCTGAGGTAGTAAGATTTTTTTATTCTTTTCCCTTGCATTTCTTGTATATATTTTTATCTTTAAAAAAAAAATAAATCAGTCGAATTTCCCAATGCAATTCCTTCTGGAGAACTTCCATTCTGCTGCCCGAGAATCATCCCTGACCCTTCTGTTTTTTAGCAATTTCCCCATAGAAAAATCTAGCTTCTATCATGTTGATACCCACGACTTATAAAAATTTCAACGGATCTTTACCGATCCTATATTGGAGAAGCTAAAAATATGGTTCTTTAAAAATTTTATTTATAAATTATGTATGAGTGGGGGGGGGGTGTGGGTGTCTGTTTGTGTGTGTGTGTATAAATGAACCAAATTCGGAGTTTAAGCTTTTTTTTTTTTGTTAATCATTAGACGAGTTCGTTAATGGCTAAAATCTTTCAAGAAGAGGGAAGGCTTAAGGGAAAAACAAAATATAAAATTTTAGTATTTTCGTTAATATTAGCGTTATAAAAAAAATTTATAAACAAAATAGGTGCAAAATGTTATTTTAAAACCTTTAATATTTTTTACAAACAAAAAAACTAATCGTACCTTCTATTATCCGTCTTCATAGGTTTCTGCAAACCACCTTCTGTTGGCAAGCGCTTTCGGACATTATCCATCCTCGTGGCCGAATACATGTGTTCACTGACACTGTCTGTATTCAACTGTTATTAGTTGAATACAGACAGTGACAGTGAACACATGTATTCGGCCAAGAAGATGGACAATGTCCGAAAGCGCTCACTAACAGAAGATGGTTTGCAGAAACCAATGAAGACGGATAATAGAAGGTATGATAGTTCTATATTCATTGGTAGTAAAAATAACCTTTTAGATTATTTACCTAAAAAAACTAATGCTATGATAGATATTCAAGAATTTAATTCCTTAATGGATGGGCCCTCTTTTTTTAAAATATTAAAACCAAATTCAGCAATTAGTATTTAAGTTTTCAAAACCTCAAAGGAATTCATTTATTGTTGAAATCTAATGAGAAAGAAAGGGGGTTGTGGTGGAGATCGAAATTTATAATCGCAATATCTTAATTGTTATTTATGTTTTAAAAATATCCGTAATATAACAGGTCAAAACGTATTTTTTTTTAACGTTTATGTCCTATAACATTTTTAGGAATAACGCTGATAAAGGAAGAAATTTACGAATGTACCTAAGATGGGTGAACACTTCACACACTCTTCCCGTCATAAGTTTAAGCTCATTTTTCTACACGGCTTTTCAATTAAATTTTTTTTTTTTTTTTTTTTTTTTTTTTTTTTTTTTTTTTTT
>KZ806984.1:83317-96952 GCA_000696205.2 Oncopeltus fasciatus
ATGTTGTTTATTGCAGTTTGCATGTTATCGTAAAGTGTATCTATATTTCTACCTTCAGTGTAAATGATAACATCATCAGCGAAAAACATTACATTTATATCTTCAGGTATTATATTTCTTATTCCCATCAGAGATAATAAAAATAATTTAGCACTGGAGACTCCTCCCTGTATCACCCCGTTTTCTTGAATAAAATCTTCAGAGTATTGAGACCCTATTCTAACTTTAAATTTTCTCCTATTTAGAAAATTTTCGAAGAACCGTAGCATATTTCCGTCTACTCTATATGTTTTTAGTGAATTTAATATAGATCTCCTCCAAGCTCTATCAAATGCGCATTCTATGTCAAGTAGTACCGCCAATACTTTTCTTTTTTCTCGGAAAGCTTTTATAACTATAGATTCCAAGGCAACTAGGTTATCTCTCGTGCTGCGCCCTTTTCTGAACCCACTCTGCCATTCATCGATTATTCCCTTACTTTCCAGGTGCCATTCCAGCCTATTTACTACTAATTTTTCTAAGAGCTTGCTTAGAGAGCATGTCAGAGATATGGGCCTATAGCTTGATATTTTATTGGGTGGTTTTTCTTTTTTGAGAATTGGAATTGTTATAGCAGTTCTCCATAGGTCGGGAAAACTACCAGACATGTATATCTTATTTAAATATTTTAATAAAAATGCCCTATTAACCGGGCTCAGGTGTTTATACATAGAAATGCATATATTATCGGGGCCTGGGGAAGTGTCTTTTCTTGACCTGAGAGCTAAGTTGAATTCATTAGTTGAAAATGGATAATTAAGAGGGTTGAGTGGATCGAGTGAAATGTTAATAGGTGAGGATTCAGCTGTCATTTTTATGTTAAGAAATTCGTGTGAATAATTAGAATTGGATGCGTTTTTATAAAAATAACTGGCAAAGAGTTGAGCTATTTCTTGAGGATCAATGATTATTTTGTTGTCATGTTCGATGAGGGAGGGAATAGTAGACGTTTTGAAACCCATTATTTTTCGTACCGTATTCCAAATTTCTTTTGATGGAGTATTTCTGTTTATTTTGGATAAATAGTTTTGCCATGACATTTTTTTCGCTTTATTAATGATATATCTGGCATGATTTCTAGCATTAATATATATTTGTAACTTTGTCGAAGACGGACTTGACTTGAATTTTCTAAGTTCGCGTTTACGGTTTTTGACTGCTATTTCGCATTGTTTGTTCCACCAGGGTACAGTTTTTTTTTTGGAGGAGTTTTTAACTTTAGGAATTGATTCGTTTGCGGCTTCTACAATATTATTAATAATGTGGGAGTTGATTACATTAATATTGGGGTTTGTAATATCTATATTGGATATTTGGGCTAAATTTTCAAATTTTGTCCAGTCTCCTTCTTTAATGTTCCATCTTTTAGGATTATTATTGATGTTATTTTTATACAATGTCTTAATAATGATAGGTAGATGGTCGCTCCCATATGAATCATTTAAGACATCCCAACTGAATCGTGGAGCTATACCAGGGGAAACTAAACTGAGATCTATAGCTGAAAATCGCCCTGTTCTTGAGTTTACATAGGTAGAGGAATAGTTATTTAAAATTACTATATTATTTTTGCATATGAATTGTTCAACTATTTTTCCACGAGTGTCAGTCTTGTCACTACCCCAGAGCGCAGAGTGTGAGTTAAAATCTCCAAGAAAGAGAATGGGTTTTGGTAGTTGCTTATGAATATATTCTAAATTTTCTAATGTAAAACATTTTCCAGGAGGTAGGTATAAGTTACATATGGTTAATGGAAAGGGATGAAATATTTTAACTGCTAGGACTTGAAGATCAGATACTAGGTCTATTGATTGAACAGGAATACTGTCCAGTATCATAGTACACACACCACCTGATGCGATTTTGTTGTGAACAAAATCGTTCCGAAAAATATTGAAATTTTTAATTTTAAAATTGTTTGAAGGTTTTAAATGCGATTCTTGAATACATAATATTTTACTGTCTGTGTCTCTAATAAGGCATTCTAAGTCTGATTTGTGCAATAATAACCCATTAATATTCCATTGACAAATGAAAGGTAATGTGGTGTTCATTATTAATGTAATGTGGTGTTCATTATTAATTTAATAAGTTACTATTATATTAGTGTGTCATCTAGTTGATTTTTCAGTTTTGGCGTTTTTTCTCTGAGATGATTTAGACGATTTGTAAGGGACTTTATTATAACTGGAAACTGATTCCGTTGTAGATAAAGAAGAAGACGAGCGCGAAAGAGGTCTTTTAACTACTACCGTTGAATTATTTTTCATTTCTTTTTTTGATGATTCATTTTGTTTTATAAGACCAGAGAAACTAGCTACGTTTGTCAAATCGGCAGGTTGATTTTTACTAGAAGAAGCCATCTTGTGAATCATTGATGACTTATCTTTAGAATTATTACATTCAATATTTTCAATTTCATCATTATTAGTGATGGTGATTCTATCAATATTATTATGACTAGTGATTTGATCAGTATTATTATGACTAGCTTGATTTTTTTCCATGATATTTATTTTATTAGCTAATAAGTTGACAACATCCGTAAGTTTTTTAATTTGTTCAATTAGAGTGTCTTGATGACTATGATTAGTAGTCGCCTGCGAATACGATAAATTAGATGTATTAGGTTTTGTTTGTAAGGAAGAGTGTCTTTGTTTCAAAATTTGTTCAGCCTGTTTATAAGTAACTTTATCTTCATTCCTAATCTTTTCAATATCCTTCTCTCTTTGATAGACAGGGCAATTACGTGACCAAGCTGGATGACTAGAGTCCTCACAATTCAAACACTTAGTTACTTCGCATATATAACTATCTTCATGAGCGGTATTTCCACATTTACCACAAAATTTCAAATTGCATTTACTCGCAAAATGTCTATATCTGTAGCAGTTGAAGCACTGAATCGGGGATGCTTCGAAAGGTCGAACTTTAACCCTTAAAAAGTCTAGCGTAATGTACTCAGGAAGCGAGCATTTTTCGAAAGTTAAAACCAAAGAATTGGTCGGCATTTTATTTCCCCTTACGTTCTTATGAAGCCTCTTAACTTTAACGACTCCCTGTTCAGATAGTTCGCTTTGGATTTCCTCTTCAGAACAGTTAGAAAGTTCGAAACTGTTTATTATTCCTCTAGAATAATTTAAAAATTTATGGGCGGCAAATATAATAGGAAAATTTTCAAATGATTTTAGGTTTCCTAGATTTAAAAAATCCTTGGAGTCATCAATTTCTAGTAGGACAGAGCCACTTCTCAAAAACTTTATTTTTGATTTAGGAGCATAACTTTTAATAACCCTGCACACTTTAAATGGGCTGAAACTATTCAGTGTAGTTGTACCTGACTGGTCTTTTATGGACATAAATAAGTATTTTTTACTCCATTTTAACTTATTATTAAAAAGGGAATTTATGTCTGGAGGTTTGTGCTCTTGGTGGACATCAACTTCCATTATAAAGTTGATTTACTAATAACAATAAAAAAAGAGGGGAAAACGCAATAATCAAAAATAAGATAACTAAAAAGTAAAAAAGAAAAAAGAAGTAATAGAGCACTTCCCTGAAAGGAAGAATTCACAGCTGTGGCAGGAAAGTCGCTAATCCTCAGGAGCTCGATCTGATACAGGTCTTATCGGCACCAAGGCTGAGACACGACTGTATTTTGACCTTTAAAGGAGCATGGTAAATTTGCATAGAATACGCAGCTCTTGCGTGAAAGATTTCACTCTTGAAGTTCTCACTTTTCCGTTCTTTTCTGTTCTCCCCACATTTATAGAATTGAACAAATAACAATTTTGTATACTCCCTCTTATCCAACAAGGCGATCAATCTCTCGATTATCTTTTCGCTGGTTAGTTTACAGGCCGACCTCACTAATCACACTTAATAAATAAACTTAAATAAAAAAAAAAAAAAAAAAAAAAAAAAAAAATGGAAAAATGGATTGATGACACTGATATGGAGCGAAAATACGACCGACATTTTCCACAAAGTCTTTCTTATTTACAGACAAGTCGGACCTTTATACCCTTGAAGTACCCATGCATATCTGATTACTTCTTTGGAATTCCCTACCTGGGGATTCTCGCACATTAACTGTTTACGTTAATATACCAACTTCTCTCCAACCCTCAGTCCTAGAACTTGCGACCAAAAAAATAAACTAAACTAAAAACATTCATGAATGCATCAAAAATAAATATGGTTTGTATGGGTCTACTTACTCCTCAAAAAACGCAGAAATACTCTGTCTTTTTCCTTCGTATAACATTGCTAACGATTCTGAAAAAAAATAAATCAATATTTTTTTATAATTTTTTTTTTTTAATTACTAATAATATTTTATAGAAATTTATATGTGTTATACTTAATTCAAAGCATGTTACGAGAAAAGATTATTGATATTTAGGAATTCAACTGAGAAGGTTGGTCCTTCCCCCAAATCACACAGCCTAATAATGATCACAATTTCAAGGCTCAATGATCTCAGAGGCTTTTGTGATCATATTTGTCATTTACCCCCACTTATACCCACATTAAATGGGAAATATGTTTAATTTAAGTAGCTCCTGAGTGATTAACTTCTTTTATTTTATTACTCTATTTTATTTTTTTAAATCTCCAAGAGTCAAGTAGTTTTCCATAATTATGAATTTTCCTCCTGAAGTGGTGCCCAAATTGCTCCGAGAGCCATTTAATTTTAATTAAACCATTAAAACTCCTGTAGGTTGTTTAATTTATTAGTTTGAAATCGGAAAACTTGTTTGCCGGAAGTCTCTTATCTTTTGCCCAGTTTTAGTGGTCCTTTTGTTCGAGATTACATTTCTAAATCCACTTTCTATTTATATTTATTTANTCTTTTAAACTCAAATAGAAAAAGGATGTTAAAGATTTCTTTATTTAGCACAACTTAGGATCCAAAAATGATCAAAATCAAAAGTGAACTTTTTGTCAATGTAAATTTTTTCTATTTGTCTGTCAAAGTTTTTTTCAATGAATAAATCTTTATTTATTACATTCTGTTAATAATATCTTGGAATTTGAGGACATAGATAAATTACAGTAAAAAAAAATTAAAAATAACTATAAATTAAATAAGTGAACATCACTGTGCAGGGAGAAGGGGCACATCGACTCCACTCCAAATAAATTTAGCCATTAAGATCCAGAAGGCCGCGAGGCCATCTCCGTTTAAATCGCCGGGGAAGATTGTAATGATTGGAGTCCGACGACAGGGATTGGGCATATAGATTAGGATGAAATCAGAGTTTACTATGGAAGTGCTTGAAGAGGGTGGAGATGAGATGAATGAACGAAATGAATATCTAAGTCGTGATGAAGAGTAGAGTTGGACACATAATATGGAGTGTTAACAATTATTCTGAGCATTGAAAGGATTGTATTCGTTGGATATTGGAAGGCTTAGCGGCACCCCACAGTTATGCACCTTAGGTCCAGATTGGTCGTATTATGGTCTCGTAGATGGTCAGTTTGTTTTCTAATGTGAGCTGTGAGCGCCTATTTATAAGGCTGTATAAGAGTCCGTGGCGTCTGTTGAGTTCTTGTCGTTTGATTTTAGTATGTTTATTCCAGTTGAGTCGTGAGTCAAGGTGGAACCCNTGTGAGCGCCTATTTATAAGGCTGTATAAGAGTCCGTGGCGTCTGTTGAGTTCTTGTCGTTTGATTTTAGTATGTTTATTCCAGTTGAGTCGTGAGTCAAGGTGGAACCCATGGTAATGGACTGAATCAGGGAGAGATATAGGGATATCATACAATAACATCCCTATACCTCTCTCTGATTACCTTTGGTTCCATCTTTACTCACGACTCAACTGAAGTGAAGATATTAAAATCAAGCGATAAGAACTCAACAGACGCCACGGACTCTCATACAGCCTTATAAATGGAACACTCACAGCTCCCAATAGAAAACAAACTGACCATCTACAAGACCATAATACGACATTATTAGGAAAATATTTTCTTAATTGTTATTAAAATGAATTCTTTATGACTAATACCTCTGACAAAATGCCTGTGGAGGACAAGGAACTAATATTCAAATAGGACAAATATATAAATTAAATAATTAATGAGAAATCTTTTTCTTCCAGGCTTTTTACCTGGATCACCGATTGTAATTATTTTCAGGTATTTTGCAAAAAACCTGTTCTATCAAAAACATGCCAAGAATTATTTTTGTCTTGTTATTTAGATTAATCCACTAATTTTACATCAATTATGTTAAGAATATATTTCTTAAAAATAATTACTTACTGTTATTTCCGAATTTGCTGAATTTATCTTCAAGATGCTGTTAGACAAAATAAAATGAAAATTAGATAAAAGATTTTAGAAAATTTACATTACAAAGTTATATAAAGCTATGTTATTTTTAGAATTTAACTATGTAATATTTTCCAAATTAGTTAAATTAAAGAATGTTATTTTTTTTAGATGCATGTGTTGCTCTTGTGTAGAGGACTAAGTTTCCCCCTCCCCCCGCATACCCTCGATAGGTATCAGAGTATCAGAGTATGTCCCTTCCTCTCAGCTGGTTGTATCTGTCCTCCCTGTTTGACAGTCCACTTTTGGATGTGGCAGTGCGGATGGGAAACTAATAGCTATCGGATATCCCAGGCCTGTACCCATCTCATCCCCGTGACGACTCATTTCTATCTCCAACGTTTCACCAGCACTCTGTCGGCAATAGGAAATTTTACTTTTAACGTTGCGCCTCCTTTATCTGCTTCTTTTAAATCATCAAGTATCAAAGAAAAAGGATTGAAAAGCTGCGGCGTCCTCGTGTGAAAAGACGCTGCGTCCTCAAATATCTTGTGATTTTTGAGTATCCGGGCGATCTTCTCTGTTGTCCCTTTGATGTAGAGGATGGTCACTTTCCGAGGACAAGTGACCATCCACTACGTCAAAGGGACAACAGAGAAGATCGCCGGATACTCAAAAATCACAAGATAAGAACAACGTTCAGCACGGACAGGAAAATAACAGACATCCTTCCGAAACCTAAGGATAAACTTGGACTTCCGACTCCAGGAATATACAAGATTCCCTGCTCCTGCGGAACTACTTACATCAGTGAGACGGGAAGGACGATCGACACACGCCTAAAAGAACACATTGCAGACATCAAACACGGACGCACGGAGATGTCAGCTCTAGCAGAACACTTCGCCAACACTAGCCACCACATCAAATTCGAAGACGCTTCAGTACTGGCCCGGGAAAGCAACTACTATCGACGGACCATCAGAGAAGCCATCGAAATAACGAAGAATCCGAAAAATATCAACAGGGAAGACGAATACAGACTCGGCAAGAACTGGAAACCAGCGCAAATTGACAAGAGGATCCAGCCAATCAGTGACCAGCTACCTGACTACTCCGGAGACCAGCCGCTGGAAGACATCAACCAATGGGAAGGCAGGCTTCCCTACCTAGATCTGAAGACACAGCTCCTACAGCTTGGACTAAAAAATACTGATTTCCATATCAGCGCCTCAAAAACCGAAACTAGAATATACCTACAGAAAGAGCAAATGCGAGTAAACTTGTGGCAGAAACTCGCCGAAAACAGACCAGAATACGAGTTCTTCACCTACGCTAAGAGGAGTGACAAGCGACGCCACAGATTTCTTCTGGTGGGGTTTGACTTAAACCACCCAAGATGAACTTAAGGAAAGGCTCCCCGCCTACCGACAAGTACATCGACCACGCAGAACAGAGGCAGACGGAACAAAAACTGAAATGCCTCCATCCTACTAATTTGCGGCATCGGAACTAGACTAGAGAATATCGCAAAACTTGAACACATTTCCAACATCAAGTTCAAAGTCTACCCCTTTGATGGCAGACTTGGACCTCCACAATGTAGGAGATGCCTAATGTTCGGGCACACCAAAAAAATATTGCGGTTGATACTACAACTGCAACAGATGCGGAGAAGAACACAACGTAGATGAAGTACAATGCCGAAAGCAGATAAAATGTCACAACTGTCAAGGAGAGCATGTCGCCTCCTGGATGAAGTGCCCTGCCCGACTAAAACTAACACAAGAAATCAGAGACTGACGACTAAAGAACGTCACAATCATCCCACCTACCCCTACACCAAGGCCTGAGGACTTCCCACATCTCCCCAAGTCAGCAATGATGAGAGGACCTATGAGAGTCTTCGAGCAAGCAACGCAGCAACAACCAGCACTAAACCCACCACCAGTACTAAACCCACCCTTAGTACCAAACCCACCAACAGATGGCAGTCCTCCAGTATGGGTCTCGAAGCTCATGGAACAGATGACTGCCCTGCTCTCTACAATGCAGCTTATGTTGCAACACCTTGTAAACAGCCCATGCAGCTGTAAAACTAGACCTTAAAATGTACCATTTAACATAATTGTAAATTTAATTTAGTTTGTAAGTATTAATAAATTGATACCCTAGTGAGTCTTTCCCTACTCACCTACCCTCTACCTGCCTGGTCTGGCTCTGCCTACCGGCTTACCTCCACCCTACTAACACCCCACCTGCAAATGCCAACAGGCAACAACAGGTCTCCCTCCTCTACACCCTCTGGACCTCTCGAGGTGCAGAAGATGATTCCCATTCCTACTTTTCTCCTGGGGGTTAGAAAAAAAAAAAAAAAAAAAAAAAAAAAAAAAAAACAGCTCTCATTCTCTATTCAGCCCTGAGGAAGCCATCAAAGGATGTGAGAAAGCTCGGCAACTATCAACAACTTGACACGGTCCAACCCGGAAGAAGAAACTGCACATATATTAAAAACTATTACAGAGTCTGGATCATTTTTGAGAGCATTAAGCATGTTTTAAAGATCATATTTAAAGCCATTAAACTACATTGAGAACATGTGGTTTTTAGGATTAAAGGCTGGAATGTATCAGAGCCTTATTTGATTATATACCTAATTACAAGGTAATTTTTCCCCCAAAAAAAAAAAAAAAAAAAAAAAAAAAAAAAAAAAAAAAAAAAAAAAAAAAAAAAAAAAACTTCCGATTGGAACAGAAAACTGGAAATTAAACGGCTGAAAAGCCTTATGCAAAAAAAAAATGCAGAATGAGCGATACTGAATACTTCAGAAACCGCAGAAAACCCCCTTCATTCGCCCTATGAAACAGTTATACATAACAATAATCTGGCACAAAAACAATTAAAGTATTAAATTAGCTCCTGACAAATATATCAAGTACAGCATAATGAAGAAAATTAAGTAATTTTAAATTTTAATATAACTTGGTATGACTTGAGGAATGCACCAAAACCATCGGGATAAGTGACTGTGAATTAGGTTATGCCAGGCTGGGAAGCCTTACCTACAGCTGACTTATGGGCACATATGCCAGCCATATTGCTCATCTCATTGAAATTCTAAGCATTTTTGAGAGAAAGATTGCCTGAGAGTCAATTGCAGGAGTTTTAACCAAAGTGTGGAAGTCACCAGTGGCCAAAGAACCTGACACCATTTGTAATAATCTCTTACTGGCAAAATGGAGGAAAACTGGAAACTATCTGTAGAGAGTGTTAATATTTTATATAAGAATTAATGAAAAATTAATTTCCACTCCATAATGATTAATTAACATTCCACAATGTTGTACTGTTTTTTGATGCACCTAGTTATAGATGCTTCCTCTCAATCGTTTGTGTATAAGGATATCTTGGTTGCTTAAGTTAAAATTAATTTTTCATTAATACATGGGTATTTTTGAATAAATAAAAATTAAATTTGCACAATATTAATAGATCATAGGAGTAAAAAATGTACTCACTCCATTCATGAAGAATTTGAAACTTTTTATAAAATGAAATATTTTTAATAACAGTCTTAAAAGAAAAATTACAAACTGCATAGTATAATAATGTAATTTAATTAATGCTCCAAAAGAGACTTCAAATTCCCTGAAACATAAATTGTAAATTATAATCCAGAAGAAAATGATTAAATAAGACTGCTAAAAATTTACTCATATAATCACAATTATTAGTATGTATGTACATAAAACACTTGTTACATTCTATTCACTAATCTTATAATCTAAATAAAACAAAAAAAAATAGTAGTAGTTTTTTGTTTTCATTACAGATTAAATTTACAAGCTGGAGATAACTATGAACTTAAAAGTACGTCTAGTAATTCAAATGGAGGGTATTTGACCACAGAGATTATTATTAGATGTTTTTTGTTGGGGTTCGGTCAAGGTAGATCCAAAAAAAAAAATTGAAAAAAATTATCTGCTGACGTTTCCCCTTACTTTGTAAGCCATCTTCTGGGCTATTAGAAGGCGAGAAGTGACATCGTGCCACCTGGATTAAATTTTTATGACTGATTCAATCAATGAACATTCCAGTCATGAACATTTGATCCAGGTGGCACGGCGTCCCTTCACCCCTTCATAATAGCCCTGAAGATGGCTTACAATGTAAGCTCAAATGTCGGTAGATAATTAAAAAATACACTCTTTTAAATTATATTTTTTGGATCAATCTTGACCAAATCCCATCATAAAACCATCTACTTGTGCCCGCTAAAGTTTGGTCCGGTCTAGCTGAAAGAACAAGAGGGGGAAGCTCACACCTATCATTAATACTTTAGTTCTTCCTAATGAATTTTTTTTTAAGTTATAAAAATATTTTACGCCTATTTTGAGACATACATTTTTTTCTGAAATGTTATTAATAATGAATTAATTAAGAAGTAATTAATTTTTAAAAATTTAGTCTTTCTGTCTTCCTTTAAACCCTTTCCCGACTTTAACCATTAATGAACTCATCCAATGATTTTGAAAAAAATTAGCTTAAATATAGGAATTGGCTACTTTAAAAAAAAAAAAAAAAATTGAGGGTTTACAAACAAATATATTTAATATATCCATCTTTAAGAAAACATATGGGAAATCTCGTTAGCTTAAGCTGTTCCAGCTTGGCGGACTTTTCGAACAAAGCACTTCTACTGTAACCCTGAAGAAGCTCAGAGCATGATAAGCGAAAACTTGGCTGTTAAAAATAATGGGACACGGTCCAAACCGGAAGAAGAAAATATGAATGTGTACACTTCGACAATTTTTAGTGGACTACTTAAGGTCATTTTTAATTATTAATAGTGTACATTAATTGTGCATATATTTATATAATTAAAGATGATACTTGCTCTTCAACCATATCAGAGAACATCCATTTTCGGTCCTTCAATTCATTACATCGTACTCCCATATGTGTAGCTGGAAATAAATATAATAATTAATTTGTTACAAATTTAAATAATAAATTAAAACAAAACTCATTCTAGTCAGAATAACTACAGTTTTTTTTTTTTTTTCAGGGAATGATTATTGGTTTAAGTCGGCCCAATAGCCAATGTGTTGATCACCATTAAATCCTGATCCTATCTTGGTGAGAGCTTTGTTCAATTGCTTTTTTTTTAATTGTTTAAAAATTATAATATTAACAGATTTCCTGTAAGGAAGCGAAGCTGATCTTTCATTGTTGAAGCTAATATATAATAATATAGTCAGTCCATTACAAGTTTTATATATATATATTAGTCATATATTACTCCTGCATATGCAATTTTTAAAATAACGAACCCAAATTCAGTATTTAAATTTCAATTTGCCAACCGTTAGAAGAGTTTACTGCTGAAATCGGTTTAGGAGGAGAACAAAATTTAAAATTTTAATATCTCCACTATTTCTTCCATGGCGAAAATGTATATGGCAAAATAGGCTGTAAAGTAATTCCTTGACATTTTCGTTTCATAAAATTTTTCATATTAAGATATTTCTGGTGGTTAAAATTTAAGAATTTGGCAGAACCTCATATTTATAATATCTTGAGAACAATTTTGGCATTTAGAGCTTTCTTTTTTTTTCTTTTGTTATTAATTAAAGGGCGATCAACTACTAATGTGTCATTTCTACCCCAAGGTTGCATATCATTTGGAGCTTACATTGTAAGCCCTTGGATATATTTATTTTTAGTTAAAATCAGATGAGGGAGAAAGGGGATTCAGAGGAAGGCCAAAATTTACAATCGTAATATCCTCGTTGTTATTATAATTGCAAAAAATATAGACAATAATATATTTAAAATTTAGTTTTCTAACTTTTATGTTCTATAACATTTTCATGAAAAACACTTATTAATGAAATAATGGACCTATAATAGGCTCCTATGTGACATACTTATTTACTGTAGTTGCTGTAGAGAATTTAAATATCGGTTTTATATTTTAAACTGTTAAAAAAATGTCCGTAGAATCTCATTAGAGAATACACAATAAATATATTAATAGCTTACAATTTAACATAATATATATAATTTTAAATACAATATTTTTTTTGTCTTCCTCGTAAGATGACTGAAGATATGTCGCTTCATGGGACTAATGTGAATAGCTTGATTTTTGAATGAGACATCTGCTAATAATGGAGCTTAAAATAGCAAGTCTGAGTAATCGTTGTGGAAGGTGAGATTTTATTACATTTTTCTTGATATTCTCAATTATGATAAACAAAAACCATATTTTGCAGGTTTAAAAAAAATAAATAAAATAAAAGTTTACTTGGAATATATCATTTTTTTTTAGCTTAGAGCCCTTAGCTAAAGCAATGGTTAATTAATTTACCTGAAAAAATGTCAAAAACCGATGCACATAAGTCTTGTCCAATGTCGAAACATTTACCTTCTCTGTTATTTTTTAAAAAATCAATCAAACCGTGGGTTTTAAAAACAAATTGATTGAAATAATCATTTTCAAGGTATTTTTTAGCCATTGATTGAACGATTGGTTTCCGTAACTCCCTCCATTCCTGTCCACCTGAAACACAATGCAAGTTAATCATTATTCTGTGCATTACTTACAGCTGTTCACGTATTCTATATTATTAACGAATAAACTTTACTTTATTTATGAGGTGCTAGCTACTGTATGATTTAATAGATCATAGAATTGAGTCGAGGGTTGTTATAAGAACGAGGGTTGTTCACAAATGTTCAGCCTCATTTCTTGATGCACGTTTACATATTAATTTTATGTAATTACTATTAATTAATTATTTGATTCTATTAAAATTTCTGGAAATAATTTATTTACTTTATTGTGTATGCAAACTGTAATCGTACAATGTCATGGCCAACTAAATTCATGCAAATCATAAAGACAGAATCAACATAAGATTCTTTAAAAAAATCAAGTATTACTTAATGAATCTGAAAGCTAAGTCTGATTGGTTGTCAAAAATATTCGATTCGGTCTGTTGTAGATTTTAGGTGCAAGAAAAATTCTAATAGAGGGAATTTTTTTTTTTTTTTATCCACTTTTTGATAATTTGTTATTTTATTAAAAATGCCTCATTATTTAAAAGCAATTGTTAGACGGTTGTTGCTAATTTTCTTCTCTTTTATGGAAATTAAAATTTTCTTTCCTATTTTTTATTATTATTAATAATACATTTTGTATGATTATTTTAATTTCACGAGTTTTGAAAATAATGTCGAGAAAAGAATTATGACTAAATTTTAATTAATAAAAACAAAAATAATGACTTAATCATACTATATTAGTAA
>KZ806984.1:132993-144971 GCA_000696205.2 Oncopeltus fasciatus
CTTACGAGAAAGACGAGAAATTCGTCTTAAACTCGAAGTAGCTGACATTGTCATGCATTTTGTCGGCTCTCGTCATTTATTATATTAAATTTTAATTTTTAAATATTTTTATTTGTGGTTTTATTTATCCCACGTAAATTATAAACAATTAATGAGAGGGAACAGAAAATAAAAAACTATCTGTCCTCGCCAGGAATCGAACCTGGACCTCCTGCTATCCGGGCTGGAATGCAAATTAATCCATTACACCACAAGGACCAGCCAGCTATCTCATTCAGTTCCCTCTACATTAGCGAGAGCCTAACTTACGAGAAAGACGAGAAATTCGTCTTAAACTCGAAGTAGCGGACATTGTCATGCATTTTGTCGGCTCTCGTCATTTACTTTAAGTAAATAGCAGGAGGTCCAGGTTCGATTCCTGGCGAGGACAGATAGTTTTTTATTTTCTGTTCCCTCTCATTAATTGTTTAAAAAAAAAAAAATAATAATTTCCTTTTGTTTGTCAAGGACAAATCGTTATATATACACACACATGTATATGTACACCCAAAGAAAGTGGAAAAAGAAGAAAAAGGGTGTAACTAAAGGAGAGTTGGTTGACCGTAGATATTATTCTAAGATGATTTTAGTTGGGGTTCGGTCAAGGTAGATCCAAAAAACACAAATATAAAAAATGTATTTTAATAAAGGATTATCTGCCAACGTTTCGGCTTACATTGTAAGCCATCTTCAGGGCTGTAAAAATACAATGATAATTGATTGATGACATTATGATAATAATGTCATGAGAATACAATAATAATTGAAATTAATATAATAGAAAATTGGAATAATATAATGTGATATCAAGAGTATGAATGTAGAACCTTTCTACTCTATATGTCAACTATTTCACTAATTTTAAATTCATTTTATAAGATATATAAGTGAAGGCTCAAAAGGAAACAACTATTTCTTTAAAGTAGATCCTTAATATTTGTTATTGGTGTCCCAATACCTTCATTATCTGCTAATCCTTCCAAAAGTGGACCCAACAATCTGGACTTCCCCTTACAAGATTGAACTCTGCATAGTAAAATATTGAAGATTTTATAAATGTGTGACTAGGGATTTCCACCTTTTTGGACAATTAATAAAATGCTCTCTCCGGAAATGACCAAAGAAATATTTAACCTTGTTTCTAACTGAAGTAAAGAATTTTTTTAGCCCATTAGTCTAAGCTTGTAAACTCTAAAGCTCCTAATATTTTATTTTGCTTAAAAAATCCCTGGAAAAACTACTTATTTCCTGTTATTATAAAAAAAAAAAAAAAACTTACTTTGCTGCCATGGCAATATTTTCAGTAGAAGGAGGCTCCTATTTCTCCTCTATAATGAAATATATATATTATTATATGAAATATATATCATCTATATGAAAATAGAAGATTTTGAAAAGACCCAGCACTTTTCATTTTCAAGTTATCCAACTGTGGGGTTTGGTTTATTTCATATTTTTATGTTCAAAATGTACTTTAAAACTGTGTTTCTTTGGAAATGGGGGTCATCTGTAAACCCCTACTTTTGGAAGTGCAAGAATCACTTATGCGGACAGCAGTCTAAGACAATTCACAAATTCTGAAACTATAAATGATGGACAACTTATTTTTTTGCTCAGATAAACTGTTTAAGAAGGAAATGAATTTGGGCCATCTTAAAATTAACATTCTATATACACATTTGAATAAATTTATGGGTGGCTAATCTCTCAGTTTTTTTTTTTTTTTTTTTTTCTATTACAGGTTTGATCCATATTCTCTGCTGTTTGCCTTCAGGAGGAAAGCCATTCATCTTGGAGCTCATTTTATGTCGGCAGAACTTTTGGAATTCAGGGCTTCAAATGATCATGATATAATTAGGGAAGACGAATCCCTCATTCGACCCCATTATCATACTGCTGTGGTGAGCATATCCTAATAAGGAAGATACTTTTAAAAGGAGAGTTTTTTTTTTTACTGTAGATTATTATTAGATGATTTTAGTTGGGGTTCGGTCCAATAATACCCTTCCTTTGTCATTTTTATTGCCCTCTTTTAAAACAGGCCGCTTTCCCTTTGTACCTTCCGCCTCTTACCTTCCCCCCACCCTTCTAACTCCCACGGTGTGTATCTGAAGAAATATATTTCCCCTCAGTCATGGAAATGTGAACTTAGGGACAGGGCATCCTCTCTCATCTTCATGATAGGTAGGCGTGGCAAATTACTGTTTTAATATTATTCAATTATTTATCAATAAGTTGTTGTCTGCATGTTTTTAAAAAAAATTTTTAAATCCTCTTACATAGCTTTCTACATTCATACCATTGATATCACTTTACATTATGGTAATTCTTTATTATATTATTGTCAATTATTATTGTATTCTCATGACATTGTATTTCTACAGCCCTGAAGATGGCTTACAATGTAAGCCGAAACGTTGGCAGATAATCTTTTAAAAAAATACATTTTTTTTTAATTTGTATTTTTTTGGATCTACCTTGACCAAACCCCTACTAAAATCATCTAATAATGAAGATACTTTTATTTAATTTTTTTAATTGTGATAAATTTAGAACAAAATAGTGGAAAATCTTCAAATCTTATAAATGATAATTGCATGTAGGGGCCCTTTATAAAATATTATACCAGGAAAATAATCCTATTTCAGTCCACTTTTTAAAATAATTTTTGTTTTTTTTTAAAGTAACAAGATTTCAGAAGCTTAGGAAAACTATCTCTTGTAAAGAGGAGGTCCCACAGGATCTAAGGATCTTACCAGGAAGTGTGATGTGTCAAAAAGTACTGTTGGTTGTCATATACTCCCCATGGGAGAGGTGAAAAAAAACAAAAAAACTGGCTCCATGAACTTATTCCTCAGCAATCAGCTAAGAGGTTAGAAATTTGTGAAAATTTATTTAAAAACATTTATAAATATTAATTTTATTTGTGGTTTTCAATCCCACGTAAATTTAAATCAATTAATGCAAGGGAATAGAATAAAATATCTAACTGTCCCAGCCAGGGCTCGAACCTGGATCTCTTGCTAACCGGACTAGCACGTAATCCAATTACGCTAACGGGAGAGCCAGAGAACTCATTAAATTCCCAGCACTAGTGTCGAGAGTCTAACCTACGAGAAAGACGAATACATCGTCTTATGCTCGAAGAAGCTGACATTGTCGAGCTATTTATCGACTCTTGTAATTTACTTTTTATTTTCATTTATTAATTTTATTTGTGGTTTTTACAGTTAGATTTTTTTATTCTCTTCTCTTGCATTAATTGAATGAATTTATGTGGGATTAAAAACCACAAATAAAATTAATATTTATAAATGAAAATAAAAAGTAAATTACAAGAGTCGATAAATAGCTCGACAATGTCAGCTCCTTCGAGCATAAGACGATATATTTCTTTCTCGTAGGTTAGACTCTCAATACTAGTGCTGGGAATTGAATAAGTTAACTAGCTCTCCCGGTAGCATAATTGGATAACGAGCTTGCCCGGTTAGCAGGAGATCCAGGTTCGTACCCCGGCTGGGACAGTTAGATTTTTATTCTATTCCCTTGCATTAATTGATTTATTTAAAAACCTTTCTGATATGAGATTTCACCGAAAGGTTGTCACCTGTGATGAAAAATGGGTTTACTGATGTATGAACTGAACTCTATTGAAAACAACTGTAGAGATTATCCAAAGTTGTGTGAACATTATCCTGCTTTGATCAACCAAAAAGGAGCTTTATTTTAACAAGATAATGCTCATCTTCACACTTTCCATCGAGCCAAAGAAAAGTTTAAAGAAAAATAAATTCATAGACTCGAACTCTTGCCTTACCCACCATACAGCCCAACTTTACACCATCAGATTACTATTTATTTTGATACATGGCACATTTTCTTTAAGAAAAAAAAAATTGACAATTTAGCAGAAGTTGAAATTGCAGTCCGAGTTCTTTGACAACCTTCAACAAGGGATGGATGCTGATCCACATTGGTGGGATTGAGCGATTGGCCAGCAGATGATTAATAACAGTGGATAACAATGGACTATATTTTGAGTATTAATTTTATTTTTCTATCAAAGATAAAATAATATAAAAATTTGGTTGAAAAACATTTCTTATACTCTATTTGTACTCTCTCGCACACACACACACACACACACACATACATACATACATACATATCTATATATATAAATTTTAACAGACCTTATTTTTAGCTTCCCCAATGAATCTGTGATAGTTCATTGAAATTTAAAAAAAAAAAAGTTTGTCATGGTTCCCATTTGAATAGTTTGGTTTTGGTATGAAAAATCTGCTCTAATAAAAATATTTATAGTTTTATGCTATAATTTATTATTTATAATAAGGTTTAGCAATTAGGTATATTTAGAAAGAAAAAAAAGAGATAATCTCTTACCATTGAAGCAGCATAATTGTAAAATGAAAGAGAAACTGAGTGGAAAGGGAAGAGAGAGAATGCCTCTCTATATTAAGAGAGACATCCATATTGACAAACATATTTCTTCTATAGATAAAGCTAAGAGGTTGAGCATTTCATTACCTGAAGGTCATAATAAACACATTTATATTGCCTTTGTTAACAGTGTGTCCTATTTTTTCTAAAAGGGTTCAAACAAGGGATGTTGCACTATTTTGGCATTTCTTTAGTAGTTTTTCTACTTATGTAGACTCCTATTCAACACTTTCTCTCTTTCTCTCTCTCTCTCTTAGAAATTGTTTAACTTATTAATAAGTAAGCTATTCTAACCTTTATTTACTGTTTTTTTTTTCTATTTTTCAGCTCAAAATGCAAGACGACCAAGAACATCAAATAAATTTTGGCCAGCTGATTATAGCTGCTGGTGGCTCTTCAGGAAAAATTGCTGAGAAGTTGAACATTGGTAAAGGGGATGGCTTTCTATCCTCACCTCTCCCTGTGGAACCAAGGTAAAGTTAATCATTGCAATAGTGAATAAAAATAGGTTTATTATTACCTACATAAATAGATAAATTATTATTAAAATGTGTAACATTGGACTAATTATCATTTAAAATATTTTCCATAATTTTTCTCAGGAGACTATAAAGATAGCTAGTTATAAAATGTTTTTGTTTAAAGAAAATCAACAAAAATAAACCAAATATGCAAGAAAAGTAGAGATTAACCTGAGCACAGATTAATATTGCTTTAAGAGTGTCAGGAGTTATAAATATAACTACCTTGAAGATAAATCAGCCATGAAAGCAAAGTAGACAAGAAAATAAAGGATGGTATCTCATGGCTGGAAATAATACTTGTTTAGAATAAAATTTATAAGTTTACTCTTTAATGGCACAAAGTTAAAGTTTTATAAAAGCTTTTTAAACTGATTTTCACATATGCATCAGAAACTTGGACATTGAAGACCTCAGTATTGGAGTGCGGGATAGTTAGGAGAATTTATGGAGGAAAATTTGAATCATTTCTGCCAATTTTGGGAATGAGGACATAGTAAAATTCATTAAATCCCAGAGAAATAGTAGGTTGTATATAATGCATGGCAGACTGCAAAAAAACATATTATCCTGTTCCAAAAATATGTGCTATTAAGAAGGAAGGGATGGTTACGTAAATACTGAATTACATGGAGGAAGATCTCTAAAAGATTAACATCAGAGACTGGAGAACTATTTTTTTAATTGTATTATTTGTTTTACTTTAATTTGTATTAAGATAAAGATTATAAGAATTCATTTTTTTGTTTTTAATATTCAATAATCTCCTTTTAACAATCTTTTGGGTTATCTAATATTTTTTTCAGATGTATATTTTACCTTTGTTGTAAAAATCAGAATATTTTCTTGTTGTAAAAATTCAGAATATTATATAATTTTAATATTCTATTTGTGGAATGTCATTGACGGAACCAATGAAGCTTGATTTCCTTAGGAGAAATCTACTAAAATAATTCTTAAATAATTCATGTACAAAATTTATCTATCCTCTAAAACTATATATGCTAAAAGGATTCTTAAAGTCATGAAATATATTACTATGGGAAAGTATATCTATGGTACTATGAAATTGTATCATGCTCTTTGTATATATCACCTGATTAAAAACCGGTGTTTGATATTTAATTTTTATTTGTTTAAAAAAGTTTTATAGACTAAGTCTCTAATTTTCCTTTTATTTAACCAGATCTCTAGGAGCAAAAGTTGAGTTGCTTTCACCTGACATGTTGAAGGAAAGATATCCTTGGCTAAATACTGAAAGTGTAGTTGTGGGTTCTCATGGTCTTGAAAATGAGGGATGGTAAGCCTTTTTTTTTTTTTTTTTGCTCTATATAAAACAATATACCTAAGTCCATGATTTAATATATATTTTATGATAGTGATAGAATATTATATTTATATTTTGAGAGATTTATATGCTATAAGATAGTTAAAAAAACAAAACAAAAAGTTCTTAGATGATTTTANAAATTTTTATTTTTAATCATTACAGCAAATTTAAATAAAGCCCATATCAAGGTTTATATTAATATTAGTATTATATAAATATTATTTTATTTATTTATGTTTTTTTTATAGGAAAAGATATGTATTTAACATTCATTGCCCAGATGGCCCAGGACTCCTAGCTCCATTTGTTGTTGACCCTACAGGAGCCTATATAAGGTAAATTTTCTGCTTATCTTAAAAAATTTTCATGACAATCTTAAAAAAGTAATTTGAGAAATGAAAACTTATTTAATTGTCAAGTAATTAACTCATGATTCAAAGTGAAATGACAATGTTAACCTTTTGTAATGATTGTTATAACAGGTGAATATCCCCTAGTTATAAATGTATTTTTCTTTACCTCTTATGCAACCTCTTAAGGGCATGGAAGGGCTATCGGTAGATAACCACTCTATTTGAAATACCCTCTGCAAAGGGCATTTCAAATTTTACAATGAAAGCTTGCTCAGGGCAAATCCAAGGACCCAAGCCCGCATCACCGGGTTATGGAAATTAAATATTTATTTTATTTAAAAGGGGTAATTCAGTGGGGGATAATTAATATATCATTAATATTCTATTTTTTCTTTTTTAATATGTAAATATCTAATAAAATTTTTATTTTAGTGTTCATGAATAGGATTCCTTGATTTTAGAAAGTAATTGGTAACTGCTCCTCCTTTCCTGCCAACCTGATGGTTAGATTTTAACTAACTGGTATATCAAACCCACCTACTCAGGCTGCCTTCTCTACTTATATTCCGCCCATCCCCTTTACCAAATTTTTGTCAGAAACCTAATTCAGAGATCCTTCTCTCTACCTGATTCCTCCTTTCACCCCCATAGAGGTAGTAACCTCTATACCTATTACCAAACGCATTTCCCAGAACGGTTTTCCCTCTCCCCTAATTAACAACCTAATATCTAAATTTTCCCATCCCCACGATAATCAGTGGGCTCTTTTTTTTCTCTCCCTTCACCGACTTCTACACCTCTTAATCGCTCTCTACCCTAAATTCCTCTCCTTACAGATAAAATTAAAAAGAACACCCAAGCCCAACCTGCAGAACCAACATTGGGACCTCCACACCAATAATAAATTACAATACTTTTATACTTCCCTGAAAAATCCTATACCCATTTCCCAGCAGTCCAATGTTAAATACCTATTTCTATGTTCAGATCAAAATTGTTTGGTTTCATATATTGACTAAACATTTGTTCATTTATATTTTCATATTTGTTTAGTAAAATTTTGAGTTTATTCTGCATATCATTCTCTGTCTTATAACATACATTTTTGCCTGTTCATTCCATTCTATAATTTTAGAAGAGTAATAGTGTGTATTGTATTTCAGCCCTGATGGTGATTTACAAGTTAAGAAGCCGCAATAATAAAATAATTACCCAATAATTTTGGAGTATTTTATTTTCTAATCTAAACTTTTTGGAGTTCAGTCATTACCACTTACAGTTTGAGTGTGCATTGTCATGTAGGGGAAAGAGAGTAGATCATAAAAATTTCTGTAACAGATTTTCTAATGTATGTACAGTTTCGTATTCCCGGTTGGACCGTGTCAAGTTGTCGATAGTTGCCGAGCTTTCGCACATCCTGTGATGGCTTCTTCAGGGCTGATTAGAGATTTTCTAATGTTTTTACCCTTATTATTCAAACTTATGCATTCATGAGTACATTTGAAGGAAAGAGCTTATCCAAAAATGTTTTAGCCAAGGCCTATATCATTTGCAATTGAAGCTTTAATAGAGACAGAACCTTAAGGGTTGGTCATTCGAGATATTTTAGAGCCAGTCGAGTCTTTTGTAGCCTCTAATATACCCTAAGGAGGTATACCTACAGCTAGCTATCTGTGGCTAATGAATCCTACAAGTTTATCTTAATTTCAGTGAGCATGGGGTGTTATAAATACAAAAGGATGCCATTTGGGTTGAAGCCGGTACCAGTTTCAAAGGTATATGGTCTAAATATTACACAAAATTTATGGAATTGTTTGGCTATTAGGTGACATAGACTTAAATGAACATTTGACAAAATTTGAACGGAAGGAGGTTGCTACAGCCCAGGATTTGATTCCTAGAAATGAAATACAACTGTTTATAGCCCTTACATTGTATCTGGTTCTTTAGTTGCACAAGAACCTTAACCCTACTGACAAACAGGATTCAATTAAGAAAATGCATGATCCAACCAACACAAAGTAACTGTGGTTCTTCTTGAAAACTACCTTTCCTAAAGTACCTTTACTTATGGACTGTACCAAAAGAAATTTGGTTAATTTTGGTAAATGTTGAGTCTTGGTTAAGATTGATAGATTTAAGTCCACTGCTACAATTGTTATTAAAATACTGCAAAATATTTTTGTCAAATTTAGGCTCCTTAAATTCTTGGTATTGGATCATGGGCTATAATTATCTTCTTCCAAATTCAAATCCATTTACAATTTCAATATTGGACTACACGCCAAAAGTTCATATCCATAAGACTCTCAGCAGATCATCTCCTGAAACTACGAAGCAGATGTGCCGTGAAAGATCTTTTGGTTTTTGATAATTCAGTTAATTATTTTAATTTTAAAATATGTGTGAGATTGTGCCTGTATTTTTAGCCTTCTAGATTAAAAAGGTAAATTATTTTTTCTTATTGAATTATTTACTTTAATTTTCTAATAAATGTAAACTACTATCAGTTTTTAGTGTTTGAAATTTAATCTAATTTATTTAATATAAGGGAAAATCTCTGTATTTTTTTTCGGTTTTAAGTAATGACCCCTTTAAATATTAACGAAAAACATAGCTTAATATTTAAAAAATATATTTAATAGTCTTTTAAAAAGGTTAAATTAATATTAAAAACCTAATTTACTTTCGTACGTTGAAAATATTTTATTGTCCAAACTCTCATTTATTATATAATGCAAATTCTCTAGCTCTGTTATTTTTTAGACGAGAGGGTCTGTCTGGGCATTATTTGTGTGGTATGTCTCCACTAGATGAAGAGGAACCTCCAACAGATAATTTGGATGTTGACTATGCTTTCTTTGAAGAAAAAGTGTGGCCAATCCTGGCGAATCGAATTCCTGCATTTGAAAATGCCAAAGTAATACCTGTTTTTTTTTTTTACTTTCACTTATCAATAAACTTTTAATTTAGTTAATCTGCTGATGCTCGGACAGATTTAAGATGACAGTAAATAGAAAAGCCCAGTTATCTACTCCCTCATCCACAAAATTTTTTTCTTAACAAAAAAAAAAAAAAGATANGATACTTATTTGCTTATTATATATTCTTATTTAAACATTTTACATTTGCTTAAAGAAATTAAATTCAGTTTAAAATGTGTTTTGTTAGTTCAAAAATATTACCTTTAAAAATAAGATGCAATTCTTACTAGTTTTGTTGATTGAGACTTAAAAAAAAAATGAATAGGGATTATAAATTATATTTTAAATTAATGAAGAATATCTTATTTTTCTTAGTTGAAATCTGCATGGGCAGGATTTTATGACTTCAACAAATTTGATGAAAATGCTTTCATAGGCCCGCATCCAGCTTATATGAATGTCTACTTGGCCACAGGATTCAGTGGGCATGGTATAGAAATAACTTCATCAATTTTCTTACAAATACAAATCACTTCACAATAATTCCTTGAAACATGATCTTAGAGTAAGATGAAAATATCAGGTTTTTATCTAAAATATTTTATATCTGGTTTTTCTTGTGATAAATATGATTATTTCAAGCTTTAAACATATCATTGTGGTGCATTGACTTCTTTTATTTTTTACTTTTTTTTTTTACAGTTTGTTTACTTATTAATTATTTATTTATAACCATATATTTCAGACAAGAGAATAATGATGAAAAAACAGATATTAAAAATTATTCTCATGGGATTAGAATACCAGAAGTAGGAATTTCTTACCAAGAAATTTTTCATAGTGGTTTACTCATTAATTATTTATATCTAATTTTTTTTATAACTAAAATAAATAAAAGTATTATTCCTATGCACATGACTCGCAAAAAGTTTATTAGCAGATAGAATTTCGATCTCTCAGACTATTTTATCCTCCCAATTTTCTCACTTGTCTGATCTTCCTTTGTTCTTATTTGGAGGAATTCTCTTCCAAATTCTATTTATATTCTTCTAGATTACTCATTTGTTGTAAAAAAAAAAAATCAAATGTATGCTTTTCATGAAATTTAAATTGTATTTATTTTTAAATTTATAATATACAAATAACAAATTTGCACTATTTGATGAAGTAAAATCTTATCATTAAATGGGTCATTTATTAAAATAAGAGATTATAAATTATTGCTTGTCTACCGTATCTACTAGTTTACATTAAAAGATATTATCTTAAGTTTGTTAGCCATAACTTTTCTGTTATGCAAAATTAATTTGTTATTAATTTATTTATTTTTTAAAAAATTTTCTGGGAGATGGATGGTATGTTGGACCTTGTTAGTTAATATTATTATTAATCCCATTGTAGTAACAAGGAACTGCAAATTATGATTAATATTGTATTACACACTTCATTTTATATATACATTTAAATATATAAAATATATACATCAATTTATATGCAATTAATTAATCTTCTACTTTTTGCAAAAATAAATAAATATTTAATTTTTTTTTTAATTGTTTGTTGAAAGGTCTCCAGCAAGCTCCAATGATTGGCAAAGCAATCATGGAGCTGCTAATTGATGGTGGATACAAAACAATCAACCTTGAAAGGTTCCAATATGACAGGCTCCTCAACAATGAACCATTGTGGGAAAGCAATATTGTTTAGTTAATTTATTTTATATTATATTAATAAATGATTACATTTATTGGAATAGTTTTCTTCCTTTATCTCTATACTATAGCCTTTGTTATAAAATGAAAACAAATTCATTTTATGTCAATCCATATTTAAAACAATTTTAGATTTTTCGTATTTCTTGATCACTTAACATTGCATAACCTGTTTTGGAAGTGGAGATTAGGATATAAAGACTTGTGGTTTTATGTTGGAAAACAGGTTGACAGAATTAGGAATTGGTGCAAGTAAAGGATACAGTTTAAAGAGATTGTAAGGGATAAGATCTATAATGGGAATTGTAAACTTAATGATAAATAAAAAGACTTATCAAGATGGACTTGACATGAGCTGGAATTCAATTACGGAGGTCGAATTCGATGTCGCTGGTTGCCTCGTGCTGAAGCATGGCTCTCAGTTTTGTCTCTTCCTTCATGGCTGCATTCCAATTGATACCCCACATAAATGGCATTAATGACCCAAGTGGTTGACATGCCAGAAAAAAAAAAGATAAATTATCTTTAATAAAATAAGCTACTCCTATAATTTTATAGTAAAGGAAAAAATGATTGATTGTCGGTTTTAAGAGTAGTTTATAAAGAAATCTCATATACTATATTAATTTATATATATA
>KZ806984.1:153914-176688 GCA_000696205.2 Oncopeltus fasciatus
AATTGCTAACGCTCCATATTATGTGTCCAACTCTACCCTTCATCACGACTTTAATATTCCTTTTGTCAAAGACCTTATCTCCACCCGCTTCAAACTCTTCCATAGTAAACTCCAATTTCATCCCAATCCATTTGCCCAATCCCTGTCGTCGGACTCCAATCCCCACAATCCTCCCCGGCGACTAAAACGGAGATGGCCTCGCGACCTCCTGGGCCTTAATGCCTAAACTTATTGGGAGTGGGGTCGATGGGCCCCTTCTCCCTGCACAGTGATGACCATTTATTTATTTATTGTTAATTTTATTATATTTTTTCTTTCTTTTATTTTATTTATATTATTTTTATATATGCAAATTTATTTTAAGTCATCAAATTACAAGATGTTATATAACAGAATGTAATAAATAAAGATTTATTTTTAAAAAAATATATATAAATAACAAGTATATTGGTTTATTTATTTTTTAACATATAATAATAGTATATTATTATGAATTTATATGTGAGAGACAGAATAATAACACATCCATAAACATATACTAAGACTCAGTATCAAAGATTTTTTTTAAAATTAATTTTGCTCATATAAAATACACAATTCATAAAATAATATCAGAGAGACTATAGTCTAAGAAAATTCAGGTTGAAGAAAAATTTACCATGGTAGTAGTAACCATGAGATCCAACTTGAATTTTAATATAATTAGCCTTACTGAAGAACTAATGGTCAAATGGAATGAATGATGATACAAAATTATGAATAAACCACTTATTCTTTGAAACAGGAGCACATAGAAATTAGTAACTGAGCTCTGAAAATTGAACTTATTTATTTGGTATCAGGAGACTACAACTGTATGATACTAACATAGCATCAATACAATAAGAGGTTAATTAAAGGAAAACAGGTAAATATTAATAATACATAAATGTTTTAGAAGTTCAATGAATATATACATGAAATTCCTTTATTTTCCCATCCCCTGAAACCTCCTAATTTTTTATTATTAATTTTTTTATCTTTCTTTCTTATAGATTTTTCAATACAATTGTAGATAATGTTGATGGTCCTCATCGTAACTGTTGTGGGGGAGAACCAAAGATACCTCCAGATTGTTTACTTGCCGTTCTTGATGGAGCAAACCCAAGCACTTTTTGAATGTTCTGTAACATAATAAAGTTTCTATTGTAAAAAAAAAAAACATACATCTAGAATTCTAGCTGTTTATTACACCAAAGTTTGCTTAAATTTAAATCTAATAATGAATGTGGATGCAGGTCCCCCTCCCCACTCATGAATAGTTAGAGAAATATAAATGAGCATATAAATGCTTGCAAAGTGAAATGGTTTATTACTTCCTAGTTCTTATATGTTATTCAATATAAGCCACTAATTATTTTAAATCTGAGCTGAAAACAGTTCAAAAATGCTAAATACTCAACTTATACTAAAATAATTATGAGAATTGTTTTTCTCGTACTACTGTAAAAATACTGGTAGCTTGAATTGATCAAGCGATTTTCACATTAGACATGTGTTGGCCAAGCCCATTTAAAAGTTTTGCAGTACTATTCTCCTGCACAAAATGAGTAACTGTTTTTGTACAAGCCATTTAAAAGGAAATAACACACTGGTTTGATGGAGATGTAAATGAGAATAATTATTAAACTACTCACTTGATAGTATAGAACAAACTTGATAAATAAAAAAAGGTAGGTGAAGTATAAACTAAGCATTTCCCATATTTGATTAAATATAGTTTAAAAAGTAAATGATGTGTTTCTTTTTGAAAGCCGAAAAGGACAATAAAGAGAAAAGTAAATGACGCTGGCTCTTGGCCGGCTGGGGGAAGGTAGAGATGAGCATTCGACCATCCTAGTTATCATCATAAATATCATTCTTATCAAGTATCCTTTAGCAAAATGTTAGAGCAATATATTTTATGTTTTGTAAATTTTTTATTACCCTATTAATAAGGTACTATTGATTTTTCCATATTAAATTTTATCACTTTTTTTTTTTTTTTTTTTTTTTTGTAACAATAATAAAGATATATAGCTAAGTTTTCTCTCTAAACTTTCCCACAAAACCAATTTCATACACTAACAAATGTAAAATGATTTACAAAAAATAAATAAATAAAATAGAAATTTGGTTAATTAAAAAAATTGTGGACTTTACAGTGCATGAAGACAAATTTATACTAATACACAAAAACTATGAAATACACAGTCATATAAAATTTAAATTAATGTATACAAAAGAGATTATTTAAATTAAATAAATAAATATTAAAGATGAATAAATTTTAAAAGACAAATTGAAGACATTCACGTAGGCTTCCTCAGCCTCAAAAAATTTTCATTGATTCTTCTTACAGGCTTAACTGTGCTGGGAGGGGTTTTTGTCAAGCTTTTACACATCCTATAATTCTTTATGGCTGAATGGAGGAAGAGCAAATTAGCCCTGAAGAAACCATCACAGGATGTGCGAAAGCTCAGTAGAAAAAACCATATTTTTGGCATGGTCAAGTTTGGAAGAAGAGAATACTTTATGAAGAGTACTATGAATACTTTAACTTTTTTTGAATTTAGGAAATAAAATGAAAAAATTTTCAGGGAGTTACCTACAGGATCGTTACCAAACCTGTGGAAAATAAATATGATACTATAAAACCCACAAAATATAAATTCAATAAAATTAATAATATCAAGCTGTTGAAAATGACTTTATTTAAATATTGCTGAAGGAATATTTAACACTCTTTTATTGCACAGCAAGTCTGATGTTCTAAAACATTATACAATTTTTAGCCAGATGATTACTTCTTAAACTTAAATTTTATACTTTAAAAAGTAGTTGTACTTGATTATAAAGAATTTATAATTTCAGTAGTAGTTTTATACGTAATAGTATGATAAGTCGAGTAGACAAGATAGCCAAGTTGTCAGAAACAGAGAACAAAGTGAGGCAAAACCAGGTGTAAAAGGGTAGTTCATTTTAACAAATATTTATGAATTATTTCATATCATCAAATAAATGATAAAATTTTTGGCAATCTATAAAATTCTTATAATTCATGCAGTAAATTATTTTATAAATCTAAAACAAACTTTAAATAATAATGATAATAAATTTTGTTTTCTTGCATACAGCTGATTCATAACATTAAATTATTGTTGATTCATAATGTAATAGTCATAATATTAACAATTGTGTTACAATTGAGAAAAATGTCATTCAAAATTATTTAGAAAACATAGCATTTATAAATTTACTGAAAAGAATGGAAGGAAAAGTGTTAAATTTTATTTATTAATGATTACACAAACTAAATAAACAGGCCTTTCAAACACTCCACTTATTTGAAACATGGAAAGAATATATTTTCTCTCTATTTGTCTGTGTTGTTAATCATCTTTAAGTTTACTTCTACGTAAATACTGCTCTATCTATATTGCATTGTTAATATTATCTACAAATCTTCAGTTATCTGAACTCTCCCTGTTAATGACCAACTAATCTTTCGCAATTCGAACAGTGCCGATACTTTTTGCATAGTTCATACTAAGAGAATATATTTTTAATAACTATAAAAATCAATGTTGATTTAAATTGTTTATAATTAAGTAATTTATAAACAAAAATGTAATATTATAAATACATAGGCATACATTCACTAATCTGTAGTTTCTCATTTTACTTTTACTTTCGAAACCTAGGTTAAAAATATTTATCACAAAAGAAAAATTATATTTTTATCAAGTTTTTTTAATAAAAATATGCTAAATACATTAGAAAGGAGAAATTATAAATATACTGGCCTGTCTAATAGACATTGTGCAGAGTATATAGAGAAAAAGAAAGGAGCACTCAGTATAATCCTCGCCAGGTAGATTTCGATGTGAGAGGCCCTGGATCCATGAAAGTGGGACAAAAGGCAGCCGGGCAACAATTCGCCCATCAAATCTAAGAAAACAAAAATATATTAGATAAATTCTAAATGATTCTATTCAATAGTGAATTTATAATATTTTAACTTCTTGTACTCAGCATATTTAAGGAATGGGGATATTAATACAGATAGGTAAGGCAGAAATAAACTTTTAAATATAGCAGATTATACAAACAGCTATTTGATCACTATGCAATGTCTACTCCATACCTCTACTATTTTGCCTTAAAGTTAAAAGGTATGCAATACGGTTTCGGAAAACTGCAGTAATTTAAAATAATTACAATTGAAAACTTGATTAACATTATTATCTATCAATTAAAGATTGAGATTCTAGGAAAAAAGTTAAGAGACTTATCTAGGATAAGTTCCTTACATAGGAACTCAATAAAAATATAAATCTGTGTGTTATCTATTTTATGTTTTCATTTATTTATTCATTTGTAAGATTATGACATAAAGACATGTTTCTATATTATTTTTGAAAATGTTTTCAAACCAAAAAATTAGCTAAAATAAAAACTGTTTTGGTCACAAATTAGTTTTTTATTCTTAGATGATTTTAGTTTGGGTTCGGTCAAAGTAGATCCAAAAAAAATACAAATTTAAAAAAAGTGTATTTTTTAAAAAAATTATCTGCCAACATTTCAGCTTACATCGTAAGCCATCTTCAGGGCTGTAGAAATACAATGTCATGAGAATACAATAATAATTGACAGTATTATAATATAGAATTAACATAATGTAAAGTATTAATGTAGAAAGCTATGTAAGAGAATTTTAAAAAACATGCAGACAACAACCTCCTCAAAAATAATTAAATAAATTAAAACAGTAATTGACCACACCTGCCTATCATGAAGACGAGAGAGGAAGCCTTGTCCCTAAGTTCCCTAAGTGAATCAGGCCGCTCTCCCTTTGTACCTTCCGCCTCTTACCTCCCCCCCCCACACCTTTTCACCACCCACGGTGTCTTTGAGTAATTTTCGAAAAATTATATTTTCTCCTCAGTCATGGAAATGTGAACTTAGGGACAGGACGTCCTCTCTCGTCTTCATGATAGACAGGAGTGGTCAATTACTGTTCTAATTTATTTAAATAATTTTAAGAGGTTGTTGTCTGCATGTTTTTTAAATTCTCTTACATAGCTTTCTACATTCATACTTTAGATATCACATTGCATTATGTTAATTCTATGTTATAATATTGTTAATTATTATTATATTCTCATGACATTGTACTTATACAGCCTTGAAGATGGCTTACGATGTAAGCCGAAACGTTGGCAGATAATCTTTTTAAAAATACACTTTTTTTTTTTTTATCAACCTTGACCAAACCCCAACTAAAACCATCTAAGAATAATATCTTTGGTCAAAAAACTCTCCATTTGAACATTAGTTTTTTATTCATCAACTAGCAAGAACGAATGCCTGATTTTCTTCTCTTCATAAAAGTTGACAGTAAACAAATTTACCTGCAAACCTATCAATAATAATTCTCAATTTCAAGAATACTTTAAATTTTTTGTCAGATAAAACTGTCAGTAAAAGATTAAAACTTGACAAATAATATATGCTATAAAAAGAAGCACATGTTTTTGTATACCTAGGCATACCTGACACAACTAACTCACAGAATACAAACACAGTTGAATACAGACCGTGACAGTGAACGTATGTATTCGGCCAGAAGATGGACAATGTATAAAAGCGCTCGCCAACGGGAGATGGTTTGCAGAAACCAATGAAGACGGAGAATAGAAGGTATGAGAGTTCTATATTCATTGGTGGTAGAAATAATAATAACCCTTTAGATTATTTACCTAGGCATTATTTATTCGAAATATGACTTTCTGTTTTCTATTTCTTGATGAAAGGCGAAAGGTAAAAAATAAATTACAACAATTCTAATAACACTAATTTATACTTCTACTAGTTTCTTGTTCTTAGACACTTTTTCAGGAGCTTAAAAAATATTATAAAATTTATAAAGATGAATTTTTTGCTTTAAAAGCTGCATCAAGACTTCAGTTTTAGTTTAAGCACCTGAAAATGCGTCTAAAAATGAATAAGTGGGAAAATGAATAATTTTTAGAATTTTCATGTATTTTTTACTTCTCACCTTCTATCAAAAACTTGGTAATGCTTTTTATTCAAAACAGGACGGTTTGATGAGAATGTTTCCTACAAGTAGTTTTCTTAAATTTGAATATTCCATTTTATTATAACAACTTGAGAATAAGGCATCAAATGTTAAGAGGAAGATTACTAAAGTTTTTCTGTAGAACATAAATCTTAAATGATGGTTTTATAGTTCTAAAATAGGAATGCTCTAAGAAGTGCATCTCTTTAATTTTTACTCTTCTTAAAGAAGTAAAATGAATTCATAAAAGAAGGGAAAAAGAAAATATATTTACTAACATAAATATTTTATCAATAAAATGTAGTAGAGCTGATCCCCAATATTATATATTTCATGACACCACTATGATGCCATATCAAGTCAGTTTAAAACCTGATAATTTGACTGCCTTTCCCTGGTATTCTGCATCCTGAGTCACCTATTCCACCCTTCTGCAATATTTTATCCAAGAGGAATCATGGGGTCTTCAATTTTAATTACACAATTATAAACCAGCCCTAGGTATTTTTTTTTTGTTATGTTTTTCAAGAGTAGGAAAAATGGTAAAAATGCTCATATCATTATTAATTATAGGGTGAACTGTTTAGAATATCTACCAACAAAAAGATAGGAAATATTAACATTCATGCACAAATAAATACAAATCTGAGTTTTATACTCTAAAGATATAATTACATGAGAATGTTAAAAACCTAGAG
This sequence comes from Oncopeltus fasciatus, assembly GCA_000696205.2. Lineage (NCBI taxonomy): Eukaryota > Metazoa > Arthropoda > Insecta > Hemiptera > Lygaeidae > Oncopeltus > Oncopeltus fasciatus. The sequence continues at coordinate 160,713 of KZ806984.1, forward strand.
CTGAATCAATCCATTGAGCTGTTTTGTCCATCAGCGGAATATATGTTTCAACAAATAAATAAGCACAATTGTGGAAAATAAATTACTTTCTCGTTATCAGGGCCAATAGCTAGTAAACTCACACAATTTAATCTCAATCAATTTTTCCACAGACAAACAGACCAATTTTCTAAAACACCAATAAGTGTTTTATTTCAATCAGCATAATAGGTTTAATCAAATATTAAAAGAAAAAAAATTTAGTTGAAGTGTAGATATACAGATGGATTTATCTGACAGTCTTTTCTCCCTCTAACCAGTTAGTTACTCTACCGCATAATTGTCTAAAAATGAATTTATGAATGTAACTAAATCCCTTTAGGGAGATGTCTCTGGACCTCCTCATACAACATTTTATGGAAGGACTAGGGATACTTACTTTATCAGTTTCTTGGTGGCAGCCATGTTTAATCTGGGTATAGCACGGGTATCTGCAGATTGACCCAAAATAGAAAGGAAAGAAAATTTCAAAATGTCTAATGGTAAATTCTGGTAAAATATATTTACATGCTATTAAACATGCTGAGAAGTGCCGTAAAAGCAAATCCAATAGCAAACATTGACTTCATTTTCACCAAAGACAAATCTCGGTTATTATTCTTCAATTTTTCTTCTTCTCTTTCAATTTTCTTTTTATGCTGCTTATCCAATGAGTCTCCATGAGCTTCTTTTCTTTTTTCCACTAAAAAAAAAAATAATTTGGTTAAACTAGTGGCTAAACTTTAAAAAAATAACAGGATAGGGCACTATATACTCACATCTTTTACTCTGTCTTTCAACCTCAGTTTTTAATTTCTGATATTTTTCAGTTCTGTACACCATTAACCAAGTCAATCCTGATAGAAAAAAAAATTGTAATTGAAAATTTGTAAAAAATTAAAAGCAAAATTTAGTCCTTGAAATTGAAATAAAATTTAGACCATAATTTTTTTTTTATATGAAACAAAGTAGCTAAGAAAATAGTACAAAAATAAATAGAAGCAAATAAGAAAAATCTATATGGTTTTACAACATTGGAATGTGTATGATATCAGAATTAACCAGAAACATTTTTATAATATTAATTTTTAAAATCAAAACATATATTCGTAAATAAATCTTTAAAAAAAGGAGCGTACCCTCTCCAAGCAAAGCTGTACAGATAGAAATAAATACTATTAAAATTGTGTCCGCCCACATTTTATGAAATCTAGTTAATCCAGAAACAGTTATAAAGGTTTTTAGATACTCAAACTAAGACCGCTCATTAAGTAAGGTTACACAATTGAGAAAAAGTTATCTACTAAGGGAAGAAAACCAAAGAGGTCTATTTATAGAGGTTTAGTGTTTGATACTAAGAGAAATGCTTTTAGAGGGGAAACTTATAAGCTTTAAAAAAAGGATTCTATTTGACAGCTACCTTTAGTGCTAATGGCTTACTGAACGTTTCTCTCTTCAATTGAAAAAATAAAACAAGTTATTAAGTAGCAAAAATAAATCTTCGAAAAAGTATTTAAATGTATGAATATGTATAAATGCATGTACCTCTTCAAATGTTGGTAACTGTCTTAAATATATATATATATATATATATAATNCATGGATATATATATATACTTTATTTGATCCAGTCATCAATTAAAACTAAAATATCACATCTTAAGTATTTATATTGACTAAAGATAATAATAATCTTGAGATAATTTAAAGGGTTACAGAAGGTATGATAAACTAGAGATAGTTTGCAGAAGAACTTTAGGCTTTATGAGGAAGGATTGGTCGGGAATTCGACTTGGGATTTGAATTAGTGGGAACTAATTTGTAATAAAATAATATTCCATTGTCACCAAAGTTTTGGCCTAAATTTTAGGACTTTGCTTACAAAGTAAATTTTATTTGTTCTGATCCCAAGACCGAATTCCCGACCCATACTTCCTCATAATTACAATAATCATTTAGTCATTAGTAAAGACCACCTTCACATTTGCTTCACTTTTATTTGGGCTAAATGACTTCCGAAAGACTCGGCTTTCATTATTAGAGCTTCTTATCTGCATACAGAGACGCTATATTTCACTAAAATCTTTTTTTACTTTTTTTTTTAACTTAAAATCACTTTTTGACAGTTGCACTTACACAATTGACGTCATATTTTAAAGGCCTAAATGTATATGATAATTATTGATGAAAATTTATTAAGGAAGGTTATTGTAACCCCTCTTTTACATGAGGTATTGACATGTCTGATATTTGCTTCCTATGTTATAACTATAGTCCTAGTTATTGAAAAAGTTATTATGCATTATGAATATGGGTTCACTGTATTCAAACAAAATTATTTTAGCACCCATGGTGCGAATAGGTACACTACCCATGAGATTGCTAGCATTAGATAATGGTGCAGATCTTGTTTATACTGAGGAAATAATTGATCTGAAACTCCTTCGATGTGTAAGAAGAATTAACGGTACGTTTTAGGCAAGTACCTATTATAACTAGTTGATTTATTTAGAGGTAAATCTGTTGACCATCCATTTTAGTTTCAAAAAAGTTTGGATAACATAATTGGTGAAAATTAGGTGTGGTTTAATTCTAGTGATTTCAGTTGTTGTGTACCGAAAAAAAAAACTATTTATATATATAGGCTACAAAAGAAAAGTTTCAACAATGAAATCATTCTGTGTGTGCTTGCTTGCATGCATGTGTGTGTGTGTGTTTTTTTTTGTTTGTTTGACAGTGGAATTGGTGATTATTCCCTTCAAAGAAGCTCTTTTTGTTATTTTGACAATTGTTAAGCCCTCAATGTATAGGGTATGAATTAATTTTATTGACACAGTAATTGGGGTTTGGTCTAAATACTTTTGAACCAAATTTCATCTTTGACCATTTATCTCCACGGCCAGAAACTTCTTGATCTGAATTATTTTTGGATCATTTGTGTTGCAGATGTGTTAGGAACTGTTGATTATATTGACCAAACTGATGGAACAGTTGTTTTTCGTACTTGCTCTAGAGAGAAATCCAAAGTTATTCTTCAGATTGGTACATGTGATCCTGAGAGAGCTCTAAAAGTTGCACAATTGTTGTAAGTATTAAATTACTCATTTTTTATCTTATTACTTTTATGGAAAATTGATAATTATGATATTATTTTTACTTTCAGTTAATTTAAACATCCAGGGTTGTCTCTAGTTTAGTTGGCCATAGTTATTACTATTTAACTTTTATAAGTAGTTGGCTAATTACTGGTAAACTTCTGATTTTATATATTGTCTGTTATTAGATGTTCAAGGGCTTAGTTGGAAGTACTACATTTAGTTAGTTATAAAAATAGTCAAGATTTCAGCCAGGTTACACAAAAAAAAAATAAACAAATAAAACTAAATGGTAAATATAAGGAAGTTAAATAAATATAAGATTGAAATTATATATGTAAAAATACAGTAAATTTAATGCTATTTTGTAGATATATGTAAAATATATATTGTAAGCTGAATAATTAGATATAAGTACCTGTAGTAAATTACAAAAGAATCTCCCTAAAATGAGGCGAGTCGTATCATGATTAAGATGATTGACAAACTGATTGAAAAACTAATAAAGGAAGTAGAGGGAACAGAGTTATAAGTCATTGTCTGTCAGAATATCAAAGGAAAAAGTTAAGACCAATTAAGAACTGGAATTAAATCAAGTACTACTTCCAGGTGAAGAAAAAAGTTCTGGTCAATGAGCTGTGTCCCGAGAATTGTTAACAGGAGTTTTTCTGTTGGACTTTATATAAAAAAATTGAAATAGAATGTGGAAATCTTTATCTCTTATATCATCAATGAAGATGGAATTATGATTGATTAATGCGTACATTTCAAAATCATCATTGGGGTGGGAGAGTGTATAAGTATTAATATCAAGATTCTTAGTGCTATATTGGTAATGTTTAAATCTCTTGATGAAATTATTCATTGTTAGACCAAATGTGAAGTATAAAAATTGGTCTCTAAATATTATAATTATATTAGTATGTTGGGAAATTGGTATAGGCTCTTTGAGAGATGTGAGGATATTAAGAGATTTAGGAATGATCAATGGATGGGTAAAGGGAGATGGAGAAGTGGAATATTTGTATATAAGTCTGCCTGTCAAAGGAGAGGGGAAATGGTTCAGCGAGAGTATGTTAGTGATATATTCAGTTTTAGGAAAAGAAGGGGTCAAAAAGGGAGTGTGATCATTGTATCAAGGTTGAAATTGATAATTGGTGGTGTGATGGGAGGAGAGTAAAGGAGGCAACATGACCGATTCAGCTTAGTATACCAATCTGGCCATCAGTTTTCTTATGAGAAGTATACTTCTTGTGGAAAGGGAGACATTCCTCAAATTCAAATTTAAAATAAATCTGGGGCATGGCTGATATGAGGGAAAATACTAAAATATCCAGTGAGTCCTCCATTCATTGGTACTTGTATCTTATCACAGTAAGCTTATTATAATTATTGCAGTATTTAGTTCTCACATTATATTATCAATGTTTCTTATTTTTTACATATATGTATAAAATTGTATTAAATTTTACTTTATTTTTTATAAAATATCTTGAAACAAAAAAATAACATCTTGAAGTTCTCTGATTTTATATGTAACATCAGAAACTGTCTGCAAGCTTTGAAGAATAAATTTTGGCATTATTAGTTCTAGCTAGGAAGCTTATTTTGTAATGAATGAAGCACTATTTATCTTAGTGTATGTAGTTCCCAAATAATTTTATCAATTCTTATTTTCTTATTTTGCCCCTAACAGCTAATGCCCCTGAACTTTGCAGATAAAATTTTATAATTTTAAAAATATATTTAATTAATACAATAAATGCAAGGGAATAGAACAAGAAAATCTTACTGTCTCAGCTGGGACTCAAACCATTGATCTTCTGCTTGCCGGGCTGGCATGCTTCCCGACTGAGACAGTAAGATTTTTTTATTCTATTCCCTTGAATTTATTGTATAAAATTAATGTGGAATTAATTCTCGGTGGTCTAGACTCCCAGTAGAGAGCGGGGAATTTAATGAATTATCAAGCTAGTCTCGGTTAGCATGCCAGCCTGGCAAGCAGGAGATCCGTGGTTTGAGTCCCGACTGAGACAGTTTAAGATTTTTTATTCTATTCCCTTGCATTTTTTGTATAAAATTAATGTGGGATTAAATATCACAACAAATACAATATTCATATTTAATTAATTTCCATACCTAACTCTTCTATTCTCTTGAAATTATGTTCAAATACCTTATTCAAATTAATTTGCAAGTTATTAGTGTAGATGCTGGATAAATTAGTCAGGGTTTTGGCCAGAATCTGAAAAATATAATATATATTGTTGTCGATGTTTCAACATAATTTGTAAGTCATCATCTGGGCTGAAATACAATGCACACTATTACACTTATAGAATTATAAATTGGAATGAACAGACAGAGATAAGGTATTTTATATGAAGGAAAACTATTTACAGATTAAACTAAAGAATATAAATATGACCTTGCAAACTTGAATGCATTATGTAAAAAACTTTATATGTATTGCTTGTGATGTCTGGATAGATCTCCGAGGGAGGTTTATGCTCAAATCTTAGAGTACAGGGCAACCTGCGAAAGAAAAGGGGTGGGAGGGGATTTGTTGGTACACTTCAAAGGTAGGTAACAATAGTCGGGTTAGTGCTTTCAAAGGAAAGTTGGAAAGGCAGACACTGGGGATTATTTAGCTGAATTATACGGAAAATATTACAATAAGCTGAGGAAATGTTTTCATTGTCTTGTCTATTATTTATAGAGATAGGAGTAGTCTAGATTTAAAATATTTTCAGAATTAAAGTAAAATATACTAAATTTAATTTTCTTGATACAGTTATACAGCGTTATAATCAAGCCAATACAAGTTCTTCTTTCTGTAAGATTTAATGCATTCACTGATTTTTACATGGCTAAAAAATTTGATGACTTTTGAAGTTAAATATTTAGAGAAAAATCCTTTAAAATATAACTTATTTATAATTGTAAGCATTTAAATGTAAAAAGGGCCAGTGATGGTACTAATTTTATATAATAATAAATATTTATATGTTAACCAATTTTTGGATACTCCAAAATAAACTTTGTCATTATATTAGAATGCTTGAATGATTCTCATTCTTCTAAAGTGAAGTTTAGAAAAATGTCAAGAATATATGTGTGACTAAATAGAAGGATAATAATAGAACTGTTTTACTTGATGAAATATATGTTGCATTTCATTTATTGAGAAAATATTTTTTTTAAATCATGATATTTATTTCGGGTTACTTGGAGTTGCGACACTGGACATTCTCTCCCTCATGTCATTGTAGCTCAAAGTCATAGAGAAATATATAGCAAATTACAAGATGTACGTACTATCTTACAGAATGTAATAAATAAATAAATAATTATTTTTAAAAAAATTTATTTTGGTTCATTACAAAAAAAAAATAATATGATTGGGTTAGGAAGGTTAAAATTAATCTTTAATTATTAATAAAATATTATACTTTTGTTATGTACTGTGTTGTAATGAATTGACTTATATTAAGGCATGTTAACTTAAGATAAATTAACTTACCTTTCATAAGATATTTCAATTTCTTCAGATATTTTCAGTTTTTTTTATCAGCACACCCATAAGTAATATCCTACCTTTTTCTAAAAGATTACGCTTTCAGGTGTGAAATAAAAGTAAGGTGAATAAAATTGCAAAATGAGAGAGGAAATAGAGAGGGAGCAAGGATGAACAGAGTAGATGGCGGCAGAAGAGAAGCAGGACACAAATGGGCAAGGGAGGAGCTACTACTTTTCCAATACCTCTACACACTCTCATATTTTTCTGTACTATTGATATATTAAGTTACGACACATTGACTCATCTTGGAACTACTAAGATCCATTACTGGCCCACTCCGTAGATAGATGAGAATACTTTTTTTATCAAGTTATTATTTTAGAGAAAAATATAATAATAAGTATTTTAAATTTGTGTGCTTATTAACCACTTGAAATGTAGGACAAACTTTATATTTTACATAAAAATTCAAATTCAAGGGGTCTTTTTATTAGATCATAGGAATACATTTTTTATTTCCTTTCTATCCACTGTTATTAATTTTACATTTTTTTTTTTTAAATCATTTTATAGGGAAGAAGATATAGCTGGTATTGATGTTAATATGGGTTGTCCTAAAGATTTCTCTCTTAAGGGAGGAATGGGTGCATCACTATTAGTGAATTCAGACAAAGCACGAACTATATTAAAAAGAATTGTATCAGGTGTCAGGATTCCTGTTTCATGCAAAATCAGAGTCCTCAAGGATTTAGAAGAAACTATTTCATTGTGTGAAAGCTTTATTTCCTGTGGAATAACTGCTATAGCTGTGCATGGTCGGACAACAGTGGAACGTCCTCAGCACCCAAACAGGAACAATTACCTGAAAAAACTGTCTGAAACCCTCTCTATCCCTGTGATAGCAAAGTAATTTTTGTTTATTCTTAAATTTTAATTAATTACAGTACATGGTTTGTAGTTAATCAGCTTCTGCCAATATCAATTAATTTTTAAATAAAATTAGGAATCTTTTTTCAGTAACATTTTGATACTAATAGCAAACTTCCTTATTCCATGATAAAAATAAAAAAAGGGGATTTTGGCAGATGTGCTAATATTATGTTTTTAAGTAATAAATATTTTTCTATATATTTTGTGTATCTGTATTTCTCATTGATTGATTATATATATACGTATATATATTGTATGTGTGTGTGAAGAAATTCAACAATTGATGTAGTTGATGTTAGACATTTTTTCTATGATAACAAACTCAACTAATTGCACATCTCAGTCGAATAATTTTATAGACAAAAACTTGAACTTGAGATAAAATTCAAAATTAAATTCATTCTTCTCTTTTTATGCATGATGTGTCTGTTTTTTCTCTTCTTGAGTGCAACACATATGGAAATATGTGTATTTGGATAGAGATTTGTAAGCAAAGAAGCTATAAAGTAGCAAAGTTGATTCCTCAATATTGCAGTAAAATAGTTGTATCCTTTTATGTGAACTTTCCATCTCATATAATCCACTTCACTTACAGTTTATATCGTTTATCTACAAACGAATTTGTTTTGAGCATTATTGCACAAATCTAAATATTACTCTCAATGCAAAAAAATTACTTTTCTATTTGCACTTGATATTTCATTAAATATTCCTCTTTAATTCATCCAACTTCACGTAATAATGAACTCAGTCTTTCATTTGTCATTTAAAAATTACAAATAAAATTTGACACATCATTTTTAAATGGCAAATGAACATTTAAAAATGATGTGTCAAATTTTATTTATAAAAACAACTAATTATAGCTTCTAAGCTGTAAAAGTAAAATCAATTAAACCCCTATTCTTAATTGTTCAATTTTGTTACTAAAATATTTATTTCATTAATAAACTAGCCTTCATTAAGTTCCATTACTTTAAACTAAATATTACTCCTGCTAAATATAAAAAACGTCATACTCACACTTGACATTCAAAATAATCCCTCTCTCCTGTTCATCCAATTTTACTCAATAATGAACTATGCCTGTTACTTTTCATTTAAAAGCAAAATACAAAATTTCATTTTAGAAAAACAACTAATTTCAACTAATAAACCATTAAATTATATTTACAGCAAAGATAAAACTCCAAATTGTTCAATTTTTCTCTACGACATGTAAAATATTTCTTTTTTAAATTAACAAATCTATTTTGAGTTTTTTTTTTTTTTTTTAATGTTTTTTGTTTGCAATTAACATTTCAGATAATCCCTCACTCTGTTGGTCTGAGTTTGCTCAATAATGAACTTAGCAATTCAAAAGATATATGTTAAATTAGATGATTTTAGTTGGCGTTCGGTCAAGGTAGATCCAAAAAAAAAATACAAATTTAAATAATGTATTTTTTAAAGGATTATCTGCTAACGATTTGGCTTACATTGTAAGCCATCTTCAGGGCTATCATGAAGACGAGAGAGGCTGTCCCTAAGTTCACATTTCCATGAGTTCAGTTCACATGGAAATGTGAACTTAGGGACAGGACGTCCTCTCTCGTCTTCATAATAGCCCTGAAGATGGCTTACAATGTAAGCCGAACCGTTGGCAGATAATCCTTTAAAAATACTTTTTTTAAATTTGTATTTTTTTTTGGATCTACCTTGATCGAACCCCAACTAAAATCGTCTAATAATAATATCTAAGGTCAAAAAAACTCTCCTTTTGATAAATGTTTAATTATATTAAGAAATNTATATAAAGTTTTAATGACTATCACTTTTGGTGTCTAGTAGATAGGATCAGAGATAATAACAAAAACATTTGTCATGAAAACAACCTCAAGCTTTTCTTGCAGTTTCTGGTTCAAAGAGAATATTGATATTATTAATAAAAAAATAAAAATCATAGAAGCTTCCACAGTCTTCAAAAATATTCTTAGATTTTCTTCCAAGCTTGACCTTGTTGAAAAATTTATTTTTTGGAACTCACAAATCGTGTGATGGCTTTTCTAGGGCCTCATTCTTTATTCAGCCCTGGAGAAACCATCAGAGGATATGCGATAATGCAGCAAAAAACAATTTTTTGACACGGTCAAGCCTGGAAAAAGAATATGAAAATATATATGTTTATTTTGGAGGTAAATTTGCTTACTATTGAGTTTTAAGAAGAAAGAATATTCAGGTATTTGGTCTTGGTAGCTTTGAAAAAAAACATACAATATAAAAATAGAAGCATGTCTAACACATGAATAAATAAATGAATTTTATATTTTTATTTATTTATCTATGTGTCAGATTATTACTTATAGACATGCTTCTGTATTATTTTTGCAAGTTTATTTTATTTTTTTTTAATATATATTCAGCCCTAAAATTTAGGCAGATACGTTGGCTAAAATAAAAACTTTTGGTTACAAATTAGTTTTTAATTCTGTAGCTACCAAGACCGAATTCCTGACTATTCTCTCCTTTATAGATGTTTATATTTCAGTTCTCCCTGTGTCTCCACTCAATCTCATGCAGCTGCCAATGTAATCTTATCAATAGAACTACCTCCATGTAGTATTCTTGGTTTGTCTTCTTTTCAAATTCTTCTCCAATGAGGCTTCCTTATAAATGTGTTCTCTTTTAAAATTCAGGAGTTCCTACTTGCTAACTCTGGATAAAAGTCTTATTGTCATACACTAGCTGGGCTAGGCATACTATTGTCTTGTAGAGATGTAGTTTTTGTTTAGAGGTTGTTTTGAGCCACTCATGAACCAAGATGGATAATATCTTTTGTATTTTCTAATTGGTAATCACCAAAGACACTTTCTCACCAGGCTTCAGTTCCTCTCCAATATATTATATATTATTTGGTTTTGTCATCACAAACTTCTAAATTCTCTTAGGACTCACCAATGCCAAAAGTACGTCTAATAAAGCTTGTCAAATGGTGGTGGGAAAAATTGTGTACTAGAGGAGTTGCAGAGATTTGTCATAGTCAGAAAAATGTTGAGTTTCGGACCAATAAAGATAGCTATTGGTCTGAAAATCAACATTTCTTACTGTCTCCTCTATTGCAAGCAGAAGGTAGGCTAAATATCATTCATTACATTCTCTAATGATGATTAACCATTAATTTTCATAATAAATTCTTCTTAATAATTTATTAATTAAATAATTAATTAATAATTTATCTTGTAAGCCTCACAAAACTGGGGATCTTAAAGCGTTTTTAATGTAAATATAACTCTACTTTATTTAGATTATCGTAAAATCAATGAAATAAGTTGTTTTTTAGTCTCATATTCTCATTATAGTGGAAGTATCAGCTTGATGCTGAAGAACTTTGTCAGTGATAGTTTTTCTATCACATTCTTTGTTAGCCCTAGTTTTTTTTTTTTTTTTACATGTGTTAGCTGTCACTTATGAAAGATGTTTGAACTGAACATTGAACCTGTTAGAGAGGGAGTTGTCACCATTGTTGGAGCGCTTGAGTTGATAAGCCTTTATAGGAACTCTTCAGCCTTTTTGTAACTTTTAACATCAGCTCTTTCCAATCTATGTGCTGGGTTGCACATGTTCATATATTCTGGGAGCCTTGATAATTGAACTAAAAATACAGGGGAAAAAATTGCTGAGGACATTGAAAGTCCTGTTTAGAGATATTAATATATCAATATCTTAATATAGCCAGTTTTGACTGTATTATGACTTTCAAAATTTACTGCAGAGAATTATATAATGGCCTTAGGTTGTTATTGTGTATGAACTTATTATTTAATTTATAGAATAAATTAATAGACACTTAAAGTCATTTTGTTTTCTAGTGGAGGGTCTAAAGAAATTGAAAATTATGATGACATACTTAAATTTAAAGAGATTACTAACTGCTCGAGTGTTATGATAGCTAGAGCTGCTGAATGGAATGTAACAATATTTCGTAAAGAAGGTAAACTACCTTTGGATGATGTTATTAAGGCTTATCTAAAATATGCCGTGGATTATGACAATTCACCATCTAACACCAAGTATTGTATTCAGAATATGTTGCGGGAGTTACAAGAAACAGAAAAAGGGAAAAAATTTTTAGAGACCCAAACACTCCAGCAGATATGGTATTGTTCTTTTTCTAATTTATATATTTTAAATAATATAAAACTTAAATCAGTACTTTTGCTAATTTATAAAAATAATTATTGTTAACTATTTCTGCATAACAATTCTTGCAAATGGTTTTTCTTCAATTACAGAAAAGAAAAACAAAAAGACTTCATGTTGATTTATTTATTTCAGTTTTACTTTACCATAAGTAGAGTGTAATCATAAAAGAAATACAAAATCAAGTTGTTTTTTTTGTTTGTTTTTTAAGGTTCTTTGAACATATGTTTACTAATTTTGCATGATGCCTGTGTGTTGGTGCCACTATTTCAGAGAGGCCAGAAAGGATCTAAGAAAAAAAAGTGTAAAAAATAACAAAAATTATTACAAGGCACTTATGACTGGGCCATTTCCATGTAACTCCCTGCCAGAATTATTAATGAAATGATGGTAAAATAAATAAACTCTGTTTTTTTTAGCAAGATATTTTTTTCTTAAATTCTTTCTGATTAAACCTTATCTGTCGAAGTGATAATACTACACAATCAAATTTCTACTTTCCTTATTATTCAACTAATTTTAAATTGAAGAATTTTTGAAGTTGTGTTTTACCAGGTATGCAAGTTTAAAATGTCGTTTATTTCTTAAAATATATACACAGTAATTTAAAAAAAAGTATAATATATTTTATTCAAAGTACTGGCCCTCGCTTTCTACACATTTTGTCCATCTCTCGGGCAATACCATTCCAAAAGAATGCTTCATCTTTATTTGAAATCCATTCATCAAGCCATTTTCGTACGTTTTCAAAATTGTTGAAGTGTTGCTCCGCCAATGAGTGTCCCATCGATGAGAAGAGGTGATAATCAGAAGGCGCCAGGTCAGGTGAATACGGCGGGTGGGGTAGGAGTTCCCAACCAAGCGAAGAAATCGTTTCCTTAGTCAATCTGGCTGAATGTGCAGGAGCGTTATCATGCTGAAGAATGACTTTGGCGTGCCTGTGAGCCCATTCTGGGCGTTTTTCGATCAATGCGTGAATCAAATTGATCATTTGTTGTCGGTAGCGCTCGGTATTGACTGTTTCGCCGGGCTTGAGAAGCTCGTAGTCGATTTGGTCAATTTTCTCGTTTTTGATCAGTAACATCAAAATCACCACGTTTGAAACGTTGAAACCAACGTTCACATGTCTTGACGGTTGGAGCAAGATCGCCATAAGTCTCAACAAAAATTCGATGACATTCAGATGCCTTTTTCTTTTGATTAAATAAGAAAATCATGACATGCCGCAAATGCTCTTTATTTAGCTTAAAATTAGACATTTTTAACACCAAAGAAAGGTATGATACGTCCACGTAAACGACTTAAAAACAACTGACTTTTGTAAACAAATGACTAACAAACAAAATAGCGTTTAGAGATAAGCAAATCCTTCAATAGGCTAAGAGCGCATTCTATTGGAATTAAAACGACATTTTAAACTTGCATACCTGGTAAGTAAGAAATTTTGTGTTTGCATCTGCTGGTTCAAGTAATTTTGCTAAAGGAATTATTGGTGAAATTAAGAAATGCATAATGAGACCAACATTTTAACTAAAATATTCTACTATTAGATGATTTTAGTTGGGGTTCGGTCAAGGTAGATCCAAAAAAAAAGGTATATTTTTTTAAAAGATTATCTGCCAGGCCAATCTTTTAAAAAAATACACTTTTTTTTTGGATCTACCTTGACCGAACCCCAACTAAAATCATCTAATAATAATATCTATGGTCAAAAAACTCTCCTTTTAAAATATTCTACTTTCACTTTTCTGAGCAAGTAATCTACGAGCGTGACAAAAGTTTTTAAGAAACCTGAAGGGTCATGAGTGTAGATAACTTGTGGTGGGAGCAACTGTCGAGAGAGGGCATCTGACTTCAGAGTAAGAAATGTTCTGAGTTGGTGATATCATTACTGGCTAGTGAGCTCCAGCTACAAAATGGTTGTTTTGAGTCTGCATTATTATTGGCATGTAGGGAATATATGTATATTTGATGACAGGAAGAAGATAATTAACCGTGTGGTGTATGAATGCTTTAATAATTGAGGTTAGTTCAGTCAGAAAGGAGTTTAGAAAACTCCTACCTTTCTATCCTTGTATTAGTCTGGCTTGCCAGATACTGCCATGATCATTAGACCAGAAGATAGCATACATCACCAGCCAAAAAAAAACAAAAAAACTAGCATTCAAGAATAAGTTCCTGTAATTTTTTTTAAAACTTCTTTCTCATTAACCATTTTTAAGTGATGATGTACTTATACATAATATTAATCGAAGTTCATAATCAGCATTTAATTTCATGAATTTATATTTATTCCAGTGCTCTCTGGGATATGGAGGATTACTATAAAAAAGTGAGGAAGACTCAAGAATGTCAGGGGTTGATTGGGAGACGAGATGTGGTTCCTATTAATTATAATCCACCATGCAAGGAAGTTGGAGTTGTAGTAATGGAAGCTTCATTCTTAAGGAGTTTGTACCCAAGAGATCCTGATCTTCCAAAAACCAAGCTCTTGATGTGGACTAAATCTAGTGGGTATAAAATACCACATTATGATACAAAACAAGTGGATAAACTATTTCAGTCCACTGTTACTGTCAATGGCAAGAAATACAGATCTTCATTTTGGTAAGGACCACTATTCTTCCATGATATTGTTTTTCAGGTGGCCTCAGAATAATTTTTCTATCTAACTGATTGTTGTTATAAAATTATCTTATTGTTTTTCTTTTAAATTTTGAGGAAATAATGATTGCTTCAATTTAATTTTAATTAGTTAGCATTAATTTCATAGCATTTTTCCAATGATTAACTGGTGGTATTTGTGAATGATATTTTATTTGCCAACATTAGACTACTCTACTAGCTAAAAGTGCAATTAGTCATTATATTTTACTTATTGATAAAGTGACACAGGTTTTATTTATTTTTTAGTAGTACCTCATTTTTACAGGTAAGTGAGAATAATAAATTATTTCAGACAATATATTACCTTTTTGATCTTTAATAAATTTGTATTTTCACCTTAAATACAAATTTATTAAAGATCTGATGTAGAAAAAAGTTTTTATACACATCCCTTTGAACTGACTAAAAACTTCTCTTAATACGCTATTATAACAAATTATTAATCATTGCCACTTCCTTTGTTATTAGCAAAGGAAGTGGCAGTGACTAATTTTTCTTTAAAACTAAAATCTAGAGCAATTGAGTTAAGATTGCCATCACAAGGCATCCAACTAACTTTTTAGAAAACCAATGTTGTACAGAGTTATCCATCACTTATTTTTTTAAGATTACTATGAATATATGGATAGGTGGGGTATTATATACTTACATTTTGAAGTAAATTTTATCAAATGTATATTCATATTTCTTTCTGATCCTGCATAAATGAATACTAATGTATTTTTTATTTGTATCAGGGAAAAAAACAAGCGATGGGCTGAACAAGGAGCAGCAATTGTGTGCCTTTGCAGTGTCGGAGTTCTAAATAAAGAATATCTTAAACAAAATGGAGTCATGAGATAATTTATTTATAAATCTAAATAATTTATTTTAAAATTTACATGTACAGTTTATTTACAAAATAAAACAATTTATGTACAAATTTAGTCATTTTCATTTTTCAAACGATGTAATGCCTTGTTTCTTGCTTTCTTTGTGGTGAATTTGTTGGCAACAGTTTTGGCAAGATTACTAAGCTTCAGCATTTCCCAGTCAGATACATCTTTCTCATTTGGGGATTTTGAGACTTCTTCCTTAACCATATTTTCAGGCATTAATTTCTCAATTTCTGGATTCATACCACCATATGACACTCTACCTATACGTAGTTCTTGAAATGGGATGTAACTTGATACCAGTCCAAATCGATCTCTAAAGGAAAGAATTTATTATAATAAATTTAAATACTGTGCAATAAAAACAAAAGAGTAAAATTGTTAAAAAAAAAAAAAAAAAAAAATGATATCAATCATGAAGAAAATGTTTTTAATCTTATTTTCTCAGTGTCTGTCTGAAAATTAGCGGTACATTGGATTGCACATGAGAATTGTGGCATAGTAAACATAACCTTGCACTTTATCAATAGTAGCAACTTACATTCACGGGGATGCATGATTCGTACATTAAACACTATTTAATTTTTATAAGTATGTACAATTGTATTATTTACTCTGCAAATATAGCACAAAACACCATAAAATAATTCAGAGAACATTCAAACTTTCAGGTGTCATGAATTATAATGCAT
>KZ806984.1:180084-190915 GCA_000696205.2 Oncopeltus fasciatus
AAAAACTCTTTAGTAAAATAATGAAATAATTTTTTTTTCTGTAATTTTTAAATTATTTTTAATTTTTGAGTAATTTAAATATATATATACAGTTGTGTGTTTTCAAAGACATCAAGAAATTTTTATTTATACATAAATTTTCCTAAAATCCATTCTTTCTATTTAAATCAAATGTATAATTTGAGAAATAGTATAAAAATATCTAATAAACAAGAATCTTTGAAAATAAAAAATAAAAAAAACGTATAAGTTTATTACTAACTTCTATTGAGAAATAAAATGAAAATATACATTTTTAAACACTATAAAACAATAACAATTATATTGTGAGTAACCGAAGCCCCCCTTCCCTTAGTAAGAAAAATAATTTTTTTATTTTTCCTCTCCATACCCGCCCCTTTTTTTCCTTTCCATACTTTGGTGTTTTAAAAGAATAAATTTACTTAAAACAAAGAATCCTAAAGAATAAATTTACTTATAACAGAAATACATCTTCTTTCATCTGATAATATAATTAATCTATTATCTATGAGTAAAACTTGAAAAAGCATTATTTTTCTATATAATTCTTACCCAGCTGTTTTCATTTCTTCAGTAATGTCTTGTTCATGAACAGCTCTTCCTTCTTCAGCCTCTTGCTCAGCAACGTACCGTTGCTTACTACGCTGCATAAACTATGATAAAAATAAATATTAACAATTATATGTTGAAATAGAGTTTTTGATCCTAGAGATCCAGAGTTTTCGGTCGAGGTTGATTTAAAAAAAAAATAGAATTTAAAAAAGAAGTATTTTTTATTCAAAAGGAGAGTTTTTTCGTCCGTAGATATTATTATTAGATGATTTTAGTTGGGGTTCAGTCAAGGCAGATCCAAGAAAATACAAATTTAAAAAAAGGTGTATTTTTTTAAAAGATTATCTGCCAACGTTTCTCTGAAAAATTATATTTCGTCTTAGTCATGGAAATGTGAACTTAGGGACAGGATGTCCTCTCTCGTCTTCATGATAGACAGGTGTGGTAAATTACTGTTTCAATGTTATTCAATTATTTTCTAACAAGTTGTCTGCATGTTTTCTTCAAATTCTCTTAAATAGCTTTCTACATTCATCCTTTTGATATCATATTACATTATGGTAATTCTGTATTATATTATTGTCAATTATTATAGTATTCTCATGACATTGTATTTCTACAGCCCTGAAGATGTCTTATAATGTAAGCACAGTAGGCCTTACTTAAAGCGAAAGCCTTAAAACATTTCGTTGGCAGATAATCTTTTAAAAAAATACACCTTTTTTGAAATTTGTATTTTTTTGGATCTACCTTGACCGAACCCCAGCTAAAATCATCTAATAGTATTTCTTATTATCTGCCAAAATTTTGGCTTACGTTGTAAGCCATCTTTAGGGCTGTTAAACACAATGACATAAGAAAAACAAACAAAAAATTATATGATTTTTATTATTATCATATAAAATTGACGTGATGATAAAACTAATGTGATATCAAATGCTGTGGAAAAACAATACTTGTCCATCTTAAATTTTCCTAATTAAGAAGTAACTCCCAGTCATGAATGTTTGATCCAGGTGATGACACCTCTCCCCTTCATGATACTTGTAGGTAAGTGTGGTAAATTTTCCACATATTGTTATTGTTTTTCCACAGCATTTGATATCACTTTTAGTTATGTCTGTTTTATGTAATAATAGTGTAAATCATATAGTTTTTCTTAAGACATTGTATTTTAACAGCCCTGAAGATGGCTTACAATGTAAGCCAAAATATTGGCAGATAATAAAATATACATTTTTTTTAAATTAGAACAATTTTTTAGCAACCTTGACCGAACCCCAACAAATTCTCTACTAATTTGTTTATTAGTAGTAAAATAACAATTATGTTTAATAATAAAGCTAATAAATAGTAGGTGTTATTTTTTGTCAATTTAGATGAGTTCAGATATTTCTAAAGATTTTACATAAAATAACACAACCAAATGATATGTCTTGAGAAATTGTTTAATGTTGAAAAATGTTTAGATTCATCAAAATTACCTGAAGAAATTATGAGAATTCTTAAGGAAAATTTTTTTCAGATTAGCATCTACCTTAAAAGAAATCTGACCTACATGAATTACATAAGTGAAGCAAATTTCTCAGTATCGCAGTATAAATATTTGAAACTACCAGGTTAAGTAATCCCCAATACTTAAAAAATATACTCTTTATCAATAAACAAATATCTTTTCAGTTGAATTGTTCTAAACTGAATATTACATCCACTATAAAAAATAAATAAAAATCTAGGCCTGTGAATTCACAATTTATCTTACAGAGCTTGTAATACTTCCAATTAACCACTCTTGCAACTTCTATTGAGTTGTTTCTAAAGAACTAACAGTGTCTACAATAATCACATTGAAGTATCTTTATGGGATACTAGGCATTTACTAGCCATTAACCTAACCAAGAATATGGAGGGAGGAACTCTATAATACCAACGAAACTAATAAAAATAACTTCTAGTGAAGGTTCAGACCATCAAATAAACTAGCCCGACAAGCAGGAGCAGCATAAACCATGCAGATTTTCCATCTTCTAAAACTACACTTCTCCTTCAATTTCATATAATATATATATATATATATATATATATATATATATATATTTNAGATGTATCCAGGGGTTCCAGTCCAAAGTCCTTCGCACAATCCTCAACACTCCTCCCTACATATCCAATAAAACCATCCATTCTGATCAGCAAGTACCTTTTGTTATAAAACATATTATATATATATAACTCTCATACCTTATATTCTCCGTCTTTATTGGTTTCTGTACACCATCTCCCGTTGGCGAGCGCTTTCGGACATTGTCCATCTTCTGGCCGAATACATACGTTCACTATCACTGTTGAATACGGACCGTGACAGTGAACGTATGTATTCGGTCAGAAGATGGACAATGTCCGAAAGCGCTCGCCAACAGGAGATGGTGTACAGAAACCAATGAAGACGGAGAATATAAGGTATGAGAGTTATATATATATAATATGTTTTATAACAAAAGGTACTTGCTGATCAGAATGGATGGTTTTATTGGATATGTAGGGAGGAGTGTTGAGGATTGTGCGAAGGACTTTGGACTGGAACCCCTGGATACATCTAATGTTTGATGGCTTCGCTATGCCCCACAATTCAATACCATATGTCCAGATAGGTCTAATTAATGTTTAGTAAAGAGTAATTTTGTTTTCTATTGTTAATCTGGACCTGTGGTTCAGCAATCTGCAGAGCTGTCCAAAGCGTCTGTTTAGTTTTTGTCTCTTTGTCTGTAAGTAATTCTTCCAGGTTAGTTTACTGTCTAGGTAGAACCCAAGGTTAGCAGACAGTGGGAGAGGAGGGAAGAGGAATGTTATTAAGGAGGACTGGCAGACATTGACCTCTGCGAAGTGTGAACGTGACATTGACTGATTTATTTTCATTTAGGAGTATTCGCCAGCGTTTTGACTAATGGAAAATGGAGTTCAGGTGGGATTGAAGGTTATTTGAGGCAGTGTAAGAATCCGGGTTGCAAGAGAGTATGGCTGTGTCATCTGCAAAGGACGCGAGGAGTGTGTCAGGATGTGTTGGGATGTCAGCAGTGAAGAGATTATAATGACCAAGGACACTACCCTGTGGAACTCCCGCTTCACTCCAGAGGTCATGGAGTGGCGGACTTGAAAGTATCTATCGAAGAGATAGGACATGATAATTAGGTAGTAAGGTTGTGGAAGGATAGACTTAAGTTTAAAGAGCAAGCCCTATGCCAAACCCTATCAAAGTCTTGAGTCACGTCAAGGAATGAAGAGAAGCAATATTCCCTACACTCAAGTGCGTGGGAGATGCGATCAATAACTCGGAGACCTTGTTGAAATTTAAAGTGCTTATTTCTAAAACCAAATTGGTGATTAGGAACAATGTTCATGAAGTCGAGAATGGGTATAATTCTCAGCAAGAGGATCTTTTCAAACATTTTGGACATTATGGGGAGGAGGCTGATGGGAGGGTAAGAGGAAAAAAGGCTTGGTGGTTTTCTGGGTTTAGGAAAGAGGATGATGTTGGAAAGTTTCCAGAGAAGAGGGAAGTATGTGGTGCTGAGAGTACTATTGTAAAGGTAGGTTATAAAGAGGATTGCTTTTTTAGGGAGTTGTCACAAGATACGGGTGGTAATAAGATCATGGACTTGGGATTTGCACCTGGGTAATTTGGAAATGAGGTATTTGACTTTGGAGGGATTAACCGCTTTAGGAGGGAGGGACGTGGGAAGAGGAGCATTCAGAAATGCTGGATCGACCACGAGAGTTATAGTCGCCTCCTGCAAGAAAGTGTGGGCCAAGGAAAGAGAAGAAATCCGAGTACTGACGAGCAGAGGCTGGTTTGTTGGGAGGGCAATATACCGCTGAAATAGAGAGTGTCATTAGATATTGAATGCAAATTTTTATTGTATTTAAAATTTCAGCAAAGGGATAAGTAGATAAGCCTCTTTATTGATAGCCATCTTGGGCCTTAAGGAGTCACTGTAACGTGTATTGTAGTTATCACAATAACAGTCACATGATCACCAGATCCTCTATAACAGTGCACTTATTAAACCAGATCCTGTAATTCATTTTCATTTTATTAAAATTCATATGGTAATAATTATTGTTTCTAAAAAGCATATGGCAGTGTTTAGCACATTTTCTGCTTTTATTAATTACATATACTATTATTTGTGTTATACCCTTACAAATTCTACTTCTGAATGGCTCAAGTAAAGAAATTCTCTTTTGGTAGGCCTTGGTTAAAATTTTTTTTCCGCAGCAAAGAAAATTATACCTCATAATAGTAGTATCATAATTAAAGACTCCATAATCTCATCCCACCGATATTTCTCAGTAAAACCACTAATAGAAAGGTTATATAAAGATTAAGTATTAATCTAAGTATAAGTTTAAATCATGATGAAATTGTAAATTCCAAATGGTATTTACTCACTTGGTAATGGTAGCCCACTTTATTCTATAAGAACTATCCTCAGAATAATAAGTTTAAAACTTTTTTCTTATAATTAATAAAACCTTTCAACCCCCCCCCCCCCAAAAAAANACAATATATATATATGGCAATTTCTATTTTTCTATGTTTTGCTAAGCTTTTCTCAGATTCAAAATTTTAATATCATTTATCCTATTTCGAAAGACTCGTTTTTTTAGAAATTGTGATGATGGTATAGTGAATGTTGCTTCACAATACACTCTCATATTAATGGTGTTCCACAATATTAATGTGAGAGGGATCTTCACATAGCTCTGAGAATGAGATCTCATAACTTGAGAAAAGGCCTCACTTTTTTATCAATGTGTATGATAAAAATGTATGTATTAGATTTCCCTTAGAAAATCATGTTATGTACAATGATCCCATTACATGAATTTTGAATGATTTCATTCATTCTTCACATATCCTACTTAAGCAGAGTAAAAGTGTGGTCCTCGATACTTCATATTTATGTATATAGGCAAAATAATAAAGTAAAATATCTGAGGTTGTTTTGCAAATCTTCTCTCCCTTCCCCTACAAGTCTAAATTCAGCTTAAGTATTCTTACCTTTTCTGCCCATTGCCCTCTCCGACAATCAAATGGTCATTTTCTCTTATTTATGCCTATTTTAAATAAAATATGGGAGAACTACTTTTCCCAGCTCCTTTGTGAAGGGGTTCTATTTTTTTATATTATTTTAGTTTAATTTAAAAATGGTTCATCTTTATTTATTATCTTATTGATCATCTTTCATACTTAAAATAGTATCAATTTTAATCAATTAATGCGAGGGAATAGAATAAAATATCTAACTGTCCCAGCCAGGGCTCTAACCTAGATCTCCTGCCATCCGGGCAAGTGCTTGTAATAGGATAACACGCTTGTCGGGTTAGCAGGAGATCCAGGTTCGAGCCCTGGCTGGGACAGTTAGATTTTTTATTCTATTCCCTTACATTAATTGATTTAAATTTATTTTTATTTATTTAATTGTGGGACTAAAAACCACAAATAAAATTAATCAAAAGGAGAGTTTGTTGACCGTAGATATTCTAAGATGATTTTAGTTGGGGTTCGGTCAAGGTAGATCCAAAAAACACAAATTTAAAAAAAAAAATGTATTTTTTAATAAATGATTATCGGCCAACATTTCGGCTTACATTGTAAGCCATCTTCAGGGCTGTAGAAATACAATGTCATGAGAATACAATAATAATTGAAATTAGTATATTAGAGAATTGGAATAATATAATGTAATATCAAGAGTATGAATGTAGAAAGCTATGTAAGAAAATTTAAAGTTTATGAAAAACAATTTGAAAAAAAACACATGCAAACAAACAGCTTATTGATATTGTATTTCTACAGCCCTGAAGATGGCTTACGATGTAAGCCGAAACGTTGGCAGATAATCCTTTATTAAAAAATACATTTTTTTTTTTTTAATTTGTGTTTTTTGGATCTACCGTGACAACAAAAAAAAATTTAGTAATAATGTCTGCATTCAAAAGAACTCTCCATTTGAATTAATTTATAAAGTAATCTTGCAATAATTAACTGGAATGCAACCAGCTTTAAAAACATAATAAATTTTTTTTTGGAATTCTTATTTAGATTTATTAATGACTCTGGAGGTACTCGAAACTAAATGTTAATAGTATATACAAAATTACCTGATCTAACATCAAGATTTTAATTAGGCAACTTACTTGAACCAGACTTGAGGCTGTTCTGGTAAATAAAACTATCAAAGGGAACTCTTCCCGCAAGACCTTCAGCATTACACAACGCTAACAATTAACATAATTGCTGCCAATCTATGTCTGACAATAGTAAAAAGTTTATTACACCTCATTTTAAAAATATTTGTAGGAAGACTTTAATGAAAGGTCTTACTTGGAGGTTTACATAGCCTTAATTAAATTTCCTTGAAGGCTGAAGGTAAAAACTTCTGACATATAACTAAATAACATTCCCAGAACCCCACTCCTTACAACAACCAACTGCAAAACCTTAGACAAATTTTTGCTTTAATTTGGTAAAAGAATAAACTAAGAAAAATAGCAGTACAAATCCAAGATTAAACTGACTGTTCAATCAAAACCTAAGAACCAGTGGTTAAGATACATAGGAAAACACTTTGATAAAATCACAAATAGTATTTCAACCCCTAGACCTCAAGATTCTACTGAACAGACCCTAGAACCCAGAAAGATGGTATGAGGCTAACTTTTTAACTATACGCAGTTCATAGAGAGAACTAGTGTGGTTTGGTCTGACTTATTGACAAGACTGCTATACTTCTCTATGAATTGCGGATCCTACCACTTCTGATTTGGAGATCCCTAGCTCTCCTCATCTGAATTTTTCCTCTTTGCTTTATTTTAAAATTTAAGTAGCAACATACTTATCCTATTTTAAATGTGAGGAAATAGTAGATGAAGTTATTGATAAATAAAAATAAATGTATTTTTTCTACATTTCCTCTGAAGTAGTTCTTATTTATCTTAAAATTTTAGAGCCTTTTCCAACAGGAAGGTCAGTAAATGCTTTGAATTTTACTCATATCATTCAATTAGTGTGACCAGAAGAGCAGTCTTCACAAAACCAAAAGTATGCACATGCACTCACTGACATGCTAAACATAACAAGGTGTTCAGTACACTTTAAAGATGGCAGAAATCTCGATTATTATACTTTCCCTTAATAAAATGTTTACACTCCATAAAAGTAAAAAAATAAAATTTAATGTAAAGCAAATACCTTCATTTCTAATACACTTTTCGAAAGACGAACCCTGCCTTGCTTGTCCTTAGGCATTTTATTGTAGCTCTACTTTAATCCAAGAGGGAAAATAAATAAATAAAACTCCAAAACCACCAGTAAGACACAATGCCAATTATAAGATAACCAAAATATAACCTCCACCAAAGCTTAAAAATATAACTCACAGGTTACCTTAGACCAAAATAATTATTGATATGAAAAAAATTAATTTTTATAAATAATATTCAAATTCTCACGTTTATGTTAATTAAAATGAAATAGAAAGAATTTCATAAACTAATAAATTAAATTTCTATTTTAAATAAAATGTTATACTATATGTTTCAAATCGATAGTTGTTTATGTTATCGAACCTATTCCATCGATACTGTAAACAAACACATTTGCCGGGTAGCACGTGCTCTTAGTTCTATTTTGTTGTTTTTGTTAGGTGCTCTCATTCCTTAAAATGGGTAAGTTTGTTAATGTTTTGTCCTATTAAAACGTTATCTTTCCTCTTCTTCTATATTATTATTATTAATTTTTTTTACTATTATTTAATATGTCTCATAGAAACTGAAGTTAAAAAGAAAAAATCAAAGAAGTCTAAAACATTACAAGAATTTGCCGAAGAAGGAGAATTTCACATAAAACCATCAAATGAAGTTCCAGAAATTCAAAGTTCCCACTGGCCTCTTCTCATGAAGGTAAATGTGCCATTCAATTACAGTTTCTTTTGCTTACATTTTTTATACTTTTATTAATTTTTGTTTGTCCTAGTGGACTTATTCTTTCAAAAATATTTCTAGTTATATTTGCTGATTTTTTTTATTTTCTTTGCAATGTTTTGTTAAATTTATCATTTTACCTATTTTGAAATAATTTCAAAATATTTATTTTTATACAGTGAATTGATTTTGAAATGCATAGTATTATAATGTCTTTGAAAAATAAACTCATTGAATTAAATATGTAAGCAAAGAAAACAGTGATGTTTTGTTTGTCTGCTCTTAAAAACCACATGTGCTCTGTTAGTAATTTTTTTTATTTTTTTTTTTTTTTATTTATAGAATTACACTCAGCTTCATACAAAGACAAATCATTTTACTCCATTGACCTATGGTTCCTCACCCCTTCAGAGAAACATTACTGAATATATAAAATCAGGTTATATTAATCTTGACAAGCCATCAAATCCAAGTTCACATGAGGTAGTTGCCTGGATAAAAAGAATACTTGGTGTTGAAAAAACTGGTCATGCTGGAACACTTGATCCTAAAACATCAGGTAAAATGATAGTATTATTTTCCTAAATGTACTACAACATTTATTTTGTTGTTGGAAGACTGGAAGAGGTCATAACATTTCCATCTAAAGAGTTTTTCTGGGAAGATTTTTATTTTATTTATTTATCTTTTTTTTTTTTTTTTCTTTTTTTTTTTTTTCTTCTCTCTGATTATACCTACTAGTTACCAAAAATGATTGGTGCTGAATGAGGTGTGTGTGTTTGTCTCTAATGTTCTACAGGCCACTTTCATCAGTTTTCTTAATACAAATTATTGAGCTGAATCGAGCCAATGAGATTAAGTGAGGGATTACTTCCTATGCCAAATGTGCGTAATACCATTTTTTTTCATTGGGGCCAGTATGATATTTAGTTTAGAGCGATGAAACTCAGTGCAGATTTGTTAATTGATAATTTATTATATTCATTAGTAGGGAAGTTATTGGGGTTTGTCAAGGTTGAACCCAAATAATACAATTTAAAGAAATGTATTTTTTAGGCAGATAATAAAATGTACTTTTTTTTTTAAATCATCCTTGACTGATTCCCAATAAATTCTATGCTAATAATCTAATTGAGCATCATTTATAATATGAAATATTCAATTATCCAATATTATGCTAATATAATATTTTACGAGTTGCATAGCAAAAGTCAACAGATAAAAGTAGGAATTTACTTGAACCAGCAATTTACACTTTATGGCCTAGAAGCCTCAATTAGTTGTTTGCCTGAATAAAATTTACCATTTTATATGAAATTTGAAAGACTAATTATATAGAAATCAGACAAATGAATTAGGGGTTACCTGAAATGCCAAGTGCGATTACAAAAATTAAGATTATTTTTTCTCTAAATTTTTGCCTTTAATTATTATTCATATGGAATCTCAAGATTATGATTTTGCTTGGTATGATATTTTTTACCATATTTACTAATTTTTGCTATGTGACTTGAACAAAATTTAAGTTATTATCTTTAAATGGTTATATTTTTCCAACAAAAATGGGTTATGATAATAATTTAAATTTTTTTTTTCTTTTAAGGTATTAACTACCACAAATTTAAATTAAATCGAGAATGTCTTTCAAACAATCAATGTGTGATTATAAATTTCTTTGTATTTTAATCTACACCGCTATCCTCCTACCATTTTGCCACTGAATTCCAGGCAGTAATATCTCAGTTAATATTAATCTGTTAAAGGCATGTACTAAATTCTGGGAGTGAGGAGTAGACCACAGATTGCGCTTCATGCTCAAAACTTTGTTCTGTTACTCATATTCACTTACATAAAATAGGATATGCTAAGCGTAGTTTTCTATTTCAGAAAAATAATAAATAAAACAATGTAGACATTAAGTGAGCTGTGTAACAGAGTTTAGTGACAAAATTATTTTTTATTCAGGTTGCCTGATTGTGTGTATTGATAGAGGAACAAGACTTGTTAAGTCACAGCAATCTGCAGGAAAAGAGTATATTAGTGTCTTCAAACTACACGAGTCAGTTGAGAGTAAAGACAAGGTATGAATTCATCCATTGCCCTAATAGTTTCTATTCATTTATTTTCAGTGATTTTTTATTTTAATTTTAATTAAGTTACAATTTTGAATAAATATAATTTTTACTGTATAATTGCATTAGTATTCTTAATTTTATTGTAGATTTTGCAGGTTATTAGAAATATATCATATATATATATTTTTTTTTTTAAGTTA
>KZ806984.1:202195-216284 GCA_000696205.2 Oncopeltus fasciatus
AAGATGGCTTACAATGTAAGCCGAAACGTTGGCAGATAATCCTTTATTAAAAAATACATTTTTTATATTTGTGTTTTTTGGATCTACCTTGACCGAACCCCAACTAAAATCATCTTAGAATAATATCTACGGTCAACAAACTTTCCTTCTCAATGTTCAAAAGGAAAAATAGTATTAGTGAAAAAACCTTAATTATTAACCTCATGGAAATGTGAACTTAGGGACAGGACGTCCTCTTTCGTCTTGATGATAGCCCTTAAGATGGCTTACGATGTAAGCCGAAACGTTGGCAGATAATCCTTTATTAAAAAATACATTTTTTTTTTTTTAATTTGTGTTTTTTGGATCTACCTTAACCGAACCCCAACTAAAATCATCTTAGAGAAAAATAAAATTAATATTTACAGTATCAATTTTATATTAAATTTTGTTTAATTCATATTGTTTTGTTAATTGGTTTTGTTTTCTATTTCCTTAGCAAACTGAAGTAAAGAAGAAAAAGAAGAAGAAAAAATCTAAACATCAAGATGAAGAAACACCTCATGCTGAAGAATAGATTTTAAATTTATACTTAAAATATTGTTGTTTATATGTAAATATTTACGTATGGTTTTGTTTTTAAAAATTAATCAAGCAATTGATTTTTATAAATACTTTTTTTTTATTTCTATCCTATTTGTTATTTTATTAAAAGACAATTTATTATATATGCTTTGGAAGAATATAAAATTTTTTAAAGATTTTAGGCTCTAGGAAGATTTGTTAAAATTTTAGGAAATGAACTTCTTTTAAAGGACTACTCCTTTTGAAAATAATGCAAATCAATAAAAATAATTTACTGAACATATTTGTGTGAAACTTTTTCAATTTTAATTACTCTTCCATCTTTATTCTCATTTAAATTCTGTAGTTTTTTAGCTGAGTAACAGAGAAAGCTTTAATCGAGCTTGCAAGAGAAAATAATGAATAAGTAAACTGTATAGGGAAGAAAGAGATATAATCTTTCCTGTTGGACTAAATCATTTTATTTGTGACCTGTTTCGATGTCAATAAGATATGCTTGATCTTCAGGCACTACATAGTGTCGCAAGAAATGTTTCTCCCCTCAGTATCTCAATGAGCACTTTTCTTTCTTTTTTTTTTTTTAATTTGTCAAACTCTATGGGATGAAGGGAGTGACTTAGTTTAAATGAACAAAATGCATATAATTTCGAATTGATTCCCTCAAGACATATCACTTTCTTAATTTTTTTCTTCATATATGAGTTTGTTTTTATTTAACAGAATGTAATAAAAATTAAAATTAAAAAAAATATGTATATGAGTTAAACATTTTTGTTTGAGTTTCTATAAGTTAAAGTGAATGTATTCGTAATATTACTATTATATCAAATCTTTCTATTAACTATTGAGTATTTAAGTCTAAGTCGTTATTAATATTTTTTTAATTATTTAGACATACATTTTTAACTACTTCTAATGTGTGTCTTTTGATATAATTAAAGTCCGTTATTATATTAGAAGTTGACTTACTTCAGTATACTTCTTATTTTCTGGAAATTACAGGAATTGATCACTTCAGGGATGGAAGAGATGTAGTCTCTCTATTTCCTGTTCCAAATAATTTTATTTGCTCATTGGGGAGAACCGTTTCTTGCAACACTCTGTAGTACCTGAAGATGGTGCATTGACATCAAAATGGGTTGCAAATGAAATTATTTGAAACAGGAAAGACTTTATTTCTTTGATCCCTAAAGTAATTAATTCCTGCTATATCCAGAAAATTAGAAGCATGACTATGACTCCCGTAGAATCAGTTTCAAACATGCAACATGTTTTTTACTGTCATTTTAACTAATTCCAAAGAAACACAACTATTGATTAAATTATTCTTCTCTGATCATACCTCTAGACACTAAAAATATTATAAAATCTACTAGTTTAGAGCAAAGATGTGTGCTGAAGGGAACAAGTGATCATTATGAGAGAAAAGCTCAAGTAAGTTGATACTCATCTTAAGTACTCAAGGTAAGTTTTTTATCAATTGTATTGGTAACCTGGATGAAGTGTAACTAGACAGGGTGTCATATGTCTTCCTATAATTCCCAGTATTCTGTAAATCGTATGGTTTAGTTTCATCTTAGTGTACCATGAGTGTATTTCATTCTTAAGCCATAGACTTTGTTTTATGAAGTGTATGATTCGATGTTCATGTTTGGTGTAGTGTATTTCATTGTTCTGTTGTGTTTCTGGCATAGTCTGTTGAATTTAACGTTAGCTATAGGGCTGTGAAGCTGTCTTGTCTTGTTTAGTATGCGTGTTAATAATACATGAGTTTGACTTGCTGTGTCTGGTTTAAAATCCACAGGGTTATTTCCACCAATGAGTTTATAATTAATATACTTATAGGAATCAGTCATAATTTGTTGTCTTTGACTTATAAAAACCTAAAATTAAAATTTATGGTGTAAGTAAACCCCCAATAATAACTACTAAAAATTGTTAATATCTATATTTCTTGGGAATTCACTAGTGAATATGCCAATGGTTAATTATTAGTTGACAATTGTAAAAGAGCAGATCCTCCTTGCGAATAAGGTAAACTCATTCTTTAAATTTATTGAAATTTAACTGGTTGGGGAAAAGAAAACAATTTAGCATAAAAATTATATGCCAACCAAAAATTCTAATGGGAAATATGAGATTTTATAAGATTCAACATACTTCAGAGCCTGTAATCTTCTCCCACATACACATATAGCACATGCTCTCTCTTATACTTTATCATTCTTATTTTAAAAAAGTAAGGAAAATAAAAAGGACCCAAAGGAAAACTTAGGTCACGACATGAAAGACTGCAAGACATATTGAGCAGATATTTATTTTCTTTAGAGCGAAAAATTCTAAACATTTCTTATTGCCACAGAATCCATTTACGATGAATGTAAATTGTATAAGTTATTCTTTACTAATATGTACAGCCTGAAGCTTTACATATTATTAGTAGAGAATTTTTTGGGGTTCGGTCAAGGTTGATAAAAAAAAATACAATTTCTTAAAAGCATTTCTTATTATCTTCTGACATTTCAGCTTAGATTATAAGCCATCTTCAAGGCTATCATGCAGGTGAGAAGGGATGTATTGTCACCAGGTACAAATCTGAATGAAAAACCCAAATTCCCCATATCCAAAACTTCTCTACTGAGGTCTTAGCTCCTCCAAACTGTCAATCCACGTACCAAATTTACGTTCAACTTGTTTTTACTAACACTAGAAGTCTTATGTGTTATAAATTTTCAAAAACTGAATTATGGCTTATCTATGTTTAGATGAAGTAGTTTTACATGAAATAATGGGATTAGTAACAAGATTTCCTTTGCACTATTTTTATTTTTAGCAAAGAGGTTAATGATTTTCAAATTTCAGAGAAACCCAAAACTCATTAAAAATTTTTTTTTTGTGGAACATACATTAGTAGAAATTACTATTGACATGAAATCTGAAGTGGATACCACTATCGCACACATATTTATACAATAATAGGACTCCAAATTTCCATCCTACCATATTAAATTTATTAATATAACTCCATCACAACTGATGATAGCTTAAAATTAAACTCAAATTTCTCTTCTTTATATTATATTAAAACAAAGGAGAACGAAAAGTACATGAAAGCTATGCAAAAAAAAAATATTGCAGTTGCCATTTTTTTAAAAATTATTTTATTATGTTAAATATTTGAATATAAATAAAACTTGATACATTTTTCCTTATTATGAAAACAGGTTACTTACACAAGCATTATTGTAAATATAAGAATATCTATGAAAATAAGAACCCAGCGATGAGGGAAAGCCATATCTTGTAAAACTTCTTGAAAATAAAACTAGACAAATAATTGTTATTAATAAATTTGTTTATTGGTTATATAAAGAGGCTAGTTCAATAGCTTATTCGATTACATGTTTATCGGAATTTCGGGAAGGGGGGGGAGGAATACAGCTAGAACAGAAAACCCTTCTAACAGACATACATTCTTTTATTATGAATTTTTCAGACAGTAGCATAGGGGTTTTTTCTACATATTCATCAGTAATTATATTATAGAGTGTCCTATTACAGAACACCATTGTATATATATATACAATAAGTGAGCTCTTTATAAATTTAATAAAGCGTCCACTTATTGTTCTCTTCCCCCTGAAAATTAAATTTTGTCATTTAATCTTATTTATATCCATCCATCTTTAACGAAATATAGAAAATTCCCTTGCTGATTACACAGATTCCACGAGCTACCCCGGCGCCCTTCTCTCAGTATTTCTAGATAAACCTTGCTCAGGGCGGGGGACTCGAACCCGCAGCGCCAGGCTTGAGAGACCCGAACAGATGCCACGAGCTACCTGGCGCCTTTCTCTCAGTATTTCTAGATAAGCTTGCCCAGGGCGGGACTCGAACCCGCAGCGCTAGGCTTGAGAGACCCGAACAGATACCACGAGCTACCTGGCGCCTTTCTCTCAGTATTTCTAGATAAGCTTGCCCAGGGCGGGACTCGAACCCGCAGCGCCAGGATTGAGAGACCAGAACAGATACCACGAGCTACCTGTTGCCTTTCTCTCAGTATTTCTAGATAAACCTTGCTCAGGTCGGGACTCGAACCCGCTACCTGGCGTCCCTAACTTTAATTTTAATTACTCGATTATCACTGGACTTCCCAGTTACCAGTATTTCTCAGGAGGAAGGATTACCTGAAATCTACCTGCCAACTTAGCTGGTGTACATTCCTACTTCACTCCTTATTCTCCCGCTTCAAATTAAGCCTTCACAGATCTCGAAGATATTTTCTCTT
Organism: Oncopeltus fasciatus; assembly: GCA_000696205.2. NCBI lineage: Eukaryota > Metazoa > Arthropoda > Insecta > Hemiptera > Lygaeidae > Oncopeltus > Oncopeltus fasciatus. Next base: position 207,048 of record KZ806984.1, read on the forward strand.
TTTTTTTTTTTTTTTTTTTTTTTTTTTTTTTTTTTTTTTTTCTAAGCCTAGTTTTAATATACCTGCTTGAGTCTCATGCCAGATGCTGTTCTGGGTTCGAATCCCATCTTGGGCTGGAGTTTATCTATAAATAAAAGCCTGTCCAGTGTTTGGAATAGGGGTGGCTATAGTCCTCTTACTTAGCTCAGTAGGCGTTGTGCCATTTCGGCGGGCATTTTGATTGGTGAGATTTTATAAACATAATAATACTTGTGTTTGTTTACATGTCCTGAGTATATCTATAATTATCATACTTGTACAGCCACGAGAAAGTGGAATAACTGGTAATAAATAAATGGTGGTCAATCAAAGACAAGAAGTTACGCGAGATAAAATCTACTCCGAGGGTATGGTCCAGTTCCATGTCAACTGACTGTAAGAGAGAAGTGGTATTAGCCAGACTAAGAATAGGACACTAGACTTACTAGTCTAGGCTATATAATGGCAAAGGATAACCCACCCATTTGTGTGGTCTGTAGACAAATTCTTACCATCAAACATATATTTACAGAGTGCCTAAAATATAAAGAAACGAGGAAAAAATATAACTTAAATGGGACTCTAGACGAAATTCTATTGGATGACGATAAAGTCATCTACTCGGTAATGAACTTTCTGAAAGAGGGCAGGCTAATTAAATCTTATCTAGATGCATTTTCAGTATGATTCTTTTCCATTCTCTCGCAATTTTTTCTTTCTTTCAAGCACAAATAAATTACTATGTCCATCCACATAATAACTATTAGCATTAACAATACATTACACCTCACCATAACCAATTGCTAGGAAATTCTTTTTTTTCTTTAATATATCTTCCTGCTTCTCAAAAATATCTCCCTGACTTTAATGACCAAAGAGGTTGACACGCCATTAAAAAATTAATAAATAAATAGATTAGCTCTACTTTTGAGTAAGACCGCTGTTGGCGACTCCTGACTGTCGAATATTAATTTTATTTTCTCATTATTTAACTCCCTTATGACTTCCTAGATGTATTCATGAATGCTGAAGTCCATGTTTTAGCAGATTTTCAGAAAGGATTGTTCAAACTTTCGGTGCTTAGCACGTGCCGATTTTTGTAAACGTTTTAAGCATCATCTTGGGTCCTACACAATAGAAACTAGAAAAATTACCCGTACAAATTCCCACATGCACTCACTCGCAGGCGCTCATGCGCACCTATATATATAATAAAACAAAAGAATAGACGCACAAAGAAATTTTAAATTTTCTTGGAAATTATTCGCCCTTTGTAAGGGGGAAGAGTTAGAAAGGAACTCTACCTAGAAAGGTCTCCTTTCTAATCCAACTATTCTGTTCAGAGAATGCTCTGTCGGACTTGCTTCCCCGAAAATTTAAAATTTCTTTGTTTGTAATATTTTTTTTTTTTTTTTTAAATCATTCTTTACGTTTGTAATAGCTAAATATTCACACACATGCATATATAATAAATAAGAACAAGTAGGGGAAAGAGTGAGGTGAATAAAAAAAAAATTAATTTACTCATTATTAGATGATTTTAGTTGGGGTTTGGTCAAGGTAGATAAAAAAAAAATACNTATATGGCAATTTCTATTTTTCTATGTTTTGCTAAGCTTTTCTCAGATTCAAAATTTTAATATCATTTATCCTATTTCGAAAGACTCGTTTTTTTAGAAATTGTGATGATGGTATAGTGAATGTTGCTTCACAATACACTCTCATATTAATGGTGTTCCACAATATTAATGTGAGAGGGATCTTCACATAGCTCTGAGAATGAGATCTCATAACTTGAGAAAAGGCCTCACTTTTTTATCAATGTGTATGATAAAAATGTATGTATTAGATTTCCCTTAGAAAATCATGTTATGTACAATGATCCCATTACATGAATTTTGAATGATTTCATTCATTCTTCACATATCCTACTTAAGCAGAGTAAAAGTGTGGTCCTCGATACTTCATATTTATGTATATAGGCAAAATAATAAAGTAAAATATCTGAGGTTGTTTTGCAAATCTTCTCTCCCTTCCCCTACAAGTCTAAATTCAGCTTAAGTATTCTTACCTTTTCTGCCCATTGCCCTCTCCGACAATCAAATGGTCATTTTCTCTTATTTATGCCTATTTTAAATAAAATATGGGAGAACTACTTTTCCCAGCTCCTTTGTGAAGGGGTTCTATTTTTTTATATTATTTTAGTTTAATTTAAAAATGGTTCATCTTTATTTATTATCTTATTGATCATCTTTCATACTTAAAATAGTATCAATTTTAATCAATTAATGCGAGGGAATAGAATAAAATATCTAACTGTCCCAGCCAGGGCTCTAACCTAGATCTCCTGCCATCCGGGCAAGTGCTTGTAATAGGATAACACGCTTGTCGGGTTAGCAGGAGATCCAGGTTCGAGCCCTGGCTGGGACAGTTAGATTTTTTATTCTATTCCCTTACATTAATTGATTTAAATTTATTTTTATTTATTTAATTGTGGGACTAAAAACCACAAATAAAATTAATCAAAAGGAGAGTTTGTTGACCGTAGATATTCTAAGATGATTTTAGTTGGGGTTCGGTCAAGGTAGATCCAAAAAACACAAATTTAAAAAAAAAAATGTATTTTTTAATAAATGATTATCGGCCAACATTTCGGCTTACATTGTAAGCCATCTTCAGGGCTGTAGAAATACAATGTCATGAGAATACAATAATAATTGAAATTAGTATATTAGAGAATTGGAATAATATAATGTAATATCAAGAGTATGAATGTAGAAAGCTATGTAAGAAAATTTAAAGTTTATGAAAAACAATTTGAAAAAAAACACATGCAAACAAACAGCTTATTGATATTGTATTTCTACAGCCCTGAAGATGGCTTACGATGTAAGCCGAAACGTTGGCAGATAATCCTTTATTAAAAAATACATTTTTTTTTTTTTAATTTGTGTTTTTTGGATTTACCTTGACCGAACCTCAACTAAAATCATCTAATAATAATATCTACGGTCAAAAAACTCTCCTTTTGAATTTACTCATTGTAATTTTTTTTTCTTTTTGTGTGCTCACTACACTCCTTCCACCTGTTCTTATTTCCTATATATATCGCAGCGGCAAGTGTTTAATTTTATGTATATATATATGTATATGTGCTTTAGCTTCCGTAATGTTTAGATGAAATAGACCAAAATTGGTACCTAAGCTTCTTAAAAAAGTTGGGATGAGTTCGTTAATGGCTAAAATCGGTCTACGAGGAGAGGAGTTCAGAGGAAGACTAGATTGAAAATTATCAATATCCTCGATACTGATAGGGATATATAAATACATTATATTTATAACAGATCATTAAATGTGTAAAATGTAATTTTCTACATTTTTTCTTGTAGATTTTTACCAAAAAATCATATTACCCAAAATATTAAGGAATATAATTTAGAAATATTAATTTAGTTGTGGCTTATTATCCCACGTAAATTTTAAACAATTAATGAGAGGGAATAGAAAAAAAAACAACTCTCTGTCCCAGCCAAGCCTCGATCCTGGATTTCCTGCTTTCTGGGCCGGTATGCTCTTAAAAATATCGGTATTCCCTCTCATTAATTGTTTAAAATATAATTTAGAATGTTGTATGGGTCCTTCTATTTTTTCTTATAAGTTCTGTATCGTTTCGACATTGCAAATGAACATGTAATCCACGTGACATGACGTTCCCTCTCGCTTTCATGATATCTCTGAAGATGGCTTACAATGTAAGCCGAAACGTTAGCAGATAATTAAAAAAATACACTTTTTTTAATTGTATTTTTTGAATCAACCTTGACCGAATCCCAACAAAAAACATCTAACAATAGAGATTTTTTTAAATTGTATTTTTTGGATCAACCTTGACCGAACAGAAAAACAACTACTAATACACTTCTTTTTGTGCATTTTTGAGCTCATTTTGAGTGTTTATAATAATAAACATATTTATGTGGTTAAGACAACTTGACATTTTTATTTTAGTCTTACCTTGTTTTGTCCATCAAAGAATTTTACCAATACTTCAAGGAGTGGTCGTTTAATTTAATTTTGATGATATTTTAGTTCCTTTTTAGAATATGGTAGGTGAAAAATCTAGTTTTCTAATATTTATGTAATGAATAAAAAAAGCCTATTAAGTCTTAAAAAGGTGAACGCGTCACAATACTCCCCCACTCTTCCTTTGTGGAGCCAGGTTTAGTGGATTTCTTACTCTCTCTCCCCTGCGTATAATTAGTTACTTTCTCTCATTCATATCCACCTTAATGAATGGACTCAAGTGCGTGAGAGACTCTTTGTTCTTGTACGCGAACGAGGTCTGTCGCAGTTCTTTTCCCAGCTGTGATATGTAGGTGTTGCACGTTCCACAGAATTGGGAATGCGAGGTTTGAAAATGTAAATATTTACCACTGCTTATCGCACGGCTAATGCATCTGTAGAGATAACCCAATTCGCTTTTGATATCCTGCTGTAACCAGCCAGCCTGCGATGAGGGGAGACCGAATGGCTGCTACCAGAAATTGGTTCTTTTTAAATCGCTCTATGGTGATTCGTACCGAACCAAATTTATTCGAAAATCCTTCCAAAAGCTTTCAGTCTGACCACATCTTCTACGACGGCTATTCAGCTAGAAATCCATCAACAGTTAAACTTTCTGAAAGAAACTTTTTGTAGAGAGCTAAATCACACTTCCTTCATGTCTTGCTTTTTAACTAATCTATATACCATAATAATACTAATTTTATATGCAATCTTTCTTAGATTAATAGCTGAGAAGAAAAAAGTCGATATTTGCTAATAGAAGCTCCTGTAAGGTTGCAAGATATATATATATATATATAAACAAACTGCACTGCACTGTCTATTCCACCTGTTTTTGATTGTAGGTTACAGGTTCTTGATCGCGGCTGCGATATATAGTGATCGAGTAGTATATAGGGTACAGTGAACACACAAAAAGAAAAAAATCACAAAGAGTAAAAATTTTGGGGATTTCTCGCCCTTTGTCAAAGAGGAGTAAAGAGGGACTCCCTCACTGACGAAGGGCGAGAAATCCCCGAAAATTTTACTCTTTGTGATTTTTTTTCTTTTTGTATGTGCACTGCACTCTCTCTCCCCACCTGTTCTTGTTTACTATATATATATAAATATCCTTGATCGATTAACGACAATGTAGAAACACTTTAAAGGAAGTATTAGTTAATAACTAAATAAATAATTACGAAGAGCCAGTACAATATAGAAATCTATGTTTGCAATCTGGTATGTCAGGACTCTCAATTAATTTACTAAGTTCATTTAATCCCACTTTGTTATGAGCCGTGCTCTATATAATGTCCTCTTTGTTTAGCTGTCAGTAAATAAATTTGTTTAGCATTTAGTCAATAAACTTCATCAATTATGAAAGCTTTTAGACAATAATTAAGTAGGTCTATTTGTTTGTCNGATTTGCTTTTTTTTTTTTTTTGTTTATGAAGGAGCTCATTAGATTGGCTCAACGATTGTGAAGCACTCTCTATTTTAATATTTTTTTTTTAACTTTTCAGAGAAACAGCGCAGTCAGTCTGACATTAAGCGAATTTAGTGCGCCAATATTGTCAAGAAATTGGTATGGGATGAGATTTATTTATTTATTTTTTTTTTAACTTTTCTTACCCACTACATCAACAATTAATTGACAGCAACCAATTCTTGTGTTATTTTTTTCAATAAATACCCTGACACGGTATTTATTCAATGGTATTACAGGAAACTTAATATCTGGTGTCAAATCTAAATCTTTCACAGTGTAGTTCCCCTAAAACAAAGAAAAATTTATATTTATGAAAATATTAACGATTAAAATGTTATTTATGTCCTTAAAAAAAAATTATAATCCTTCCCAGTCCTTCTTAAGATTGCAAAATAATTTTACGCTACTTTTTTTACTCCAATATCTTTGATTGCTCAAGATACCCCTCGCAAAGTTGATCTGAGCTCACATGAAGAGACCTGTAACTGGTCAAGTTTATTATAATTAGTTAATTGTCATTTATGTAAATGGGAAGGGGAGATTGACAAAATGATAGCCAGGATCAGGGAGAGGTTGTCTGCACACAACCCACCCAAAAGGTTGGTAAGCCATGTGGCAGGCAAAGACCCCAGCCTCACAGGATTGTCAAACTCCAAAGGATTTATCTTGAAAATCTAGAAAAAGCTTATCAAATTATATAAAAACATGTCTATAAGTCATAATCTAAAAAAAAAAATAAGTAATACAAATATAAACTACGTGTAATCGACTATATAAAATGGATACTGAATATATTGGAAAGAAAAAGTAACATGTTACACAAAGAATATTATATAAATATTATTTTTTTATGGTATTTAATCCCACGTAAATTTTAACATTTTTTAGTGCAAGGGAACAGAATAAAAAATCTAACTGTCCCAGTCAGGACTCGAACCTGGATATCCTGCTTTCCGGGCCGGTGCGTTTTCCATTTATGCTACCGAGACAAGTCTGATGAGTTATTAAATACCCCGCACTAGTGTCCAGGACATCCAGGTCCTGACTGGGACTGTTAGATTTTTTTTTTTTTCTGTTCCCTTGCAATAAAAATTGTTAAGAATAATTTTTTTATTATTTCCGATATATTATGTATCCATTTTATATAGACGATTACTCACAGTTATATATTTTCATTTACTTATTCTTTGTTAGATTATGACGTATAGACATGTTTCTATATTATTTTTTATGTTTCTTTTTCATATTCAGGCCGAAACGTTGGCTAACATAAAAACTTTTTTTGGTTACAAATTAGTTTTATATTTTCAACTACCAAGACCGAATTCCTGAAAATCCTCTCATTATCTTATAATTTTATATTTTATAAAATAAAACTTCACCAAGGTTGAAAACCGTTTTTTGGATCTTTCATCGCTGAAATACTACTGGCAATATCATAGTTAAATTGACGAAAAAGAACACCTCACCACGAAATCAGCTGTAGAGATAACGGATAATGAGCCATTGTGTTCGGTGGCGTGAAATCTATGTCAAATGAGCTCGTTTTAACTATGCTGCATCCGGATATGACCTCATGCTACCAAAAATAGCTCTTTGGAGAACTTCTTAGAGCAGTGAAGTAGAAATATATGTCTCACTGCCCAGGAGCCTTCCTGAAGAAAGAAAGCCTATCACGAAGGAAAATGACAGTGCGAGCATGGTGAGAAGAGCTACACAGCAATTACTGAGAATTGAGAGAATAAAACCATTTTTGCACCATAAGCAAAAAAAAAAAAAAAAAAAAAAAAAAAACCAGAACAATGTAATATTAAACATTTCTGATTGGCTTTATTTAATCAAATAATATTTACCAAAAAGGTTTGAGTATATAAGCAGGTGGCTTATAAATAAAAGCCGTGGAGAGAGATGGAGTTATAAAAATGTTCAAGTAAGATAATTAATTCATAAAATTTAAAAAACAAAATTACATTGGCTTTAAGTATACATGTGTGTTCATTCTACTTGAAGCCAATACATTTATTAAATTTTATAAATTAATTCTTCTACTTGGACATTTTTATAGCTCCACCTCTCTCCACGGCTTTTATTTACAATGCACAGTGTTTAAAATATTTTATGACTCATTTATAAGAATAATTTTACTATTTACTATGATTACTTTCAATTAAGTAAATTGTAATTCATACCCGTAGTAACTATGTCAAAATAGTTTTAGTAAATATCATAAATTGGCTTATAAGTACTTGATTTTAAATGAATTCAGTAGAATAATAGAATGTTTGTCTCCTATATAATAAAAAAATACCAATAGATCTTATTTAAAAGTGAATATTTGTATAATATATAACTTATATTCTTTATAGAATATAATATAAGTATCAGAATAAGAATGTGAATATTATACATTTTAAATACAGCGATTTTTGCAGTAAAGGATAAGGATTGCAATTAACTAATTATGATAAGAGACTGATATTGAGGAGATAATATGTCTTATCTCTTGGCTTCTAAGCTTAATTTTAGAAATGAAGAAGGTTAGGTTAGGTTAGGTTAGGGATTTTTCTGGGCAATCAACTACAAGGTTATTATGCCCTTTTTTTTTTTTTTCTATCTAATGTAGTTTACATTATATATCTGTATCTAAACACATGTTGGGAGAAAATGGACATGGGCATATTTAGCCCTAGTATGTTTATACATATACATAGACATACACACACATACATACATAATCAAATCAATAATTTAATATATTTCAAGTAAAAAGGAGAAAAGTGTTATATTATTAGTCGTTAAATTAAATTATTATGCAAATATAAAAAATAAAATAAAAATAAATGATTATAAATATTATATTTTGGAATATAAGTGTGTTTCTTTTAGTAATTCTATTAATTTCCTAATTGAATCTTCCGAGTCTCGGAGGGCTGACTCTCTAGAGCGTGGTATTTTATGTTTAATGAAGTATTGGTCTATCAGGCGGCAATCTTCGATCAAATGCTGGACAGTAATTGGTGTTTGGCAGGTTTCGCAAATTGGTTGGTTTTCTTTTGTAATTAAATGTACGTGGGTTAGGTTAGTGTGGCCTATTCTTAAGCGTGTGACGACCACTTCTTCTTTTCTGTTTCCTCTTACAGAGCTTGGCCATTGCTTCGTTGTCTTTTTAACATTTTTTAATTTGTTTGTTAGTGGGATTTCAGCCCACATTGATTCCCACTTGCTTCGAACTCTTTCTCTTAGCCATGCTCTTAGGTCGCTCGGCTCATAAATTTCGAGTGGAGGATTACTTATTTGAGAAGCTTCTTTTGCTGCCTTATCAGCTGCTTCATTTCCTGGAATTCCAGAGTGTCCAGGTGTCCATAGAAATTTTATTGATTTATTTAGATTATTTAATATATCTAAGTAACTGTGGATTTTATTTATTGAAGGTCCGGATTTATTATAGTTTGTTATGCTTTGGAGGGCAGATATTGAATCAGAGCATATTAGGACTTTTTGGCTGTTGGTGTTAATGGATAAATATAATGCTGTAGCGATTGCCTGCAGTTCAGCTGTAAAAATCGTCGAAAAAGAAGGCAATTTATATTTTTTGGGAGTCCCATCTTTTATAACAGCAAAGCCGACGTTTTCTTTCTGCTTGGACCCGTCGGTGTACATAACTTCATATCCTGAGTACTTGG
>KZ806984.1:221824-238420 GCA_000696205.2 Oncopeltus fasciatus
TATATATATATATATAAAATCCCCTTAATTTCCCCCTTTATTGTTGATAGGTCAAGCTTGAGTGATAAAGATAGAACTTGTATCATAAATTTCTTCAAATTAGGTTCTCTAATGCCCTAGAAAAGGGGCTGAAGCGGGCTTTTTACTCTGTTTTTGACGAGTACATGTCTCTAAAGTGAAGGATTAGGATTAGGATCAGGTTATAGGGCGATCAACATCATAGGGGTTATTACGCCCTGGCTGTTGGGGTTCATCTAGGGTTAAATACCGATTTAACCCTATTCATTCTTTTTAATGTTTTCCGTTTTTTAGTGCTTGTTTACATTACGTTATATAGTACTTGGTGTGCAATAAATTATATTTGAATACACAGACATACACAAATATAGATACAAAACCACTTTAAAAGCAGAAATATAAATTATATAACTTAAAAAGTAAATTAACAATTAAAATTTAAATAATAGATAAACAATTTTAATATAGCAACAATATAATACTTGCTCAAAATCTCTAAAGAAAAGTTTTGTACTTACCCAAAGCCCATTGTGGAGCCCTTCTTTCAGCACCATCGTACCAGTGATTACGTGTTTATTTCTGTTGATTCTTCTCACTTTTTGAATTTGGTAATACATCAATTTCTTCCCCATTTCATTTTCAGGACAATTTCCCAGTTCCTTAAGAAATATTTCGTAGTTCGTGCCCTGAAACCGACTTATTTATATATTTTTTATTTTACGAAAAAGCTATTGAGTTGTAATTGATTTCCCCAAAAGAAATAAAAAGAAAATATTTTCGATCTGTTATCAAAATACAATTTTTCGAATTATTGGTACTACAGTTGTTATGAATGATAGTATTAGTGCTATTATTTTAGCGAATTCCAAAGAACTATTGAGATTATTTTCACGTCCGATTTATAGAATTTTTTTTATAGAAATTTATATACTAAAAATAATAGTCACTATAAACAATTCATGAGAGGGAATAGAATAAAAAATACTATCTGTCCCAGCCAGGACTCGAACCTGGATCTCCTGCTTGCCGGGCCGGAATGCTTCCATTACACCACCGGGACGAGCTAGATAACTCATTAAATTCCCAACACACTAGCGAGAGCCTAACCCACGAGAAAGACGAATACATCGTCTTAAACTCGAAGGAGCTGACATTGTCAAGCTATTGTGGTGGGAATTTAATAAGTTATCTAGCTCGTCCCGGTGGTGCAATGGATAGCATACCGACCCGGCAAGCAGGAGATCCAGGTTCTAGTCTTGGCTGGGACAGATAGATTTTTTTATACGATTCCCTCTTATTAATTGTTTAAAATTTACGTGGGATAATAAACCACAACCAAATAAATATTTATAATAGTCACTATAATTTATACCTGTGAGCGTGTATGTGTCAACACTCTATATGTCATAGTTTTTTAGTTACTCTCATAGAACTTCGACATATAGCTTTTAAATGCTCGTAAATGAGTAAAATCTGATCAATCGCAATTTTAAGTGCGATTAAAGAATCCTTTTTTTTCCGATATAGTGGGTATAATATTTAGTTTAGTAGTAGCTAATCGAACTCAGGACGGATTGGTTTTAAAAATCATAAAATAAATATTCTTGGAGTTACACAATGAAATTAGACATACATAAGAATAAGTGGGTGCTTCCCAGAACCGTAAAAATTTAACTTTTGCGACCTAGAAGCCTCAATTAGTTGTTTTTCTTGATGAACTTTAACATAACACTTTTAAATGTAAAAATAAAGTGTTTATTGTTAATACTGCTGTTTTTATAAATGTTTCTCCATTTTTTTACTGTTATATATGAAAACTATATCCACTCTTCTAAATTTCCTTAATTTCCCATGTCTCATGTCCTAATCACTTGTCGCATAAATGGCCAATCTCGCTCGCCTTTTCTGATGAAATTCATTAATTCTTCTCGTCTACCACAAATAGGGATTTCATTTTTCCCGATACTCGGTGGGCGTCAACCCTGAAATCGAGTGGGAGAGGAAGGTTTGATTTAGAGCTAGATCAAGTTGGAAAACCACCAGTAAACTATGTACCATTCATAGCATAAACAAGTTATAAACCATTATTCACTAAGAGTAAACGGCTAATTTTATTTTTAAAATCGGAAAGGGCATTACAAGGGTAAAGGTAACATGGCTTTAATCTAGCCGGCAAGGAAGACCTGGGAAATGACAGAAAATTCGTAATTATCTTCCTTAATAACAATTTCACTAAAGAATGTCATATAACGTAAATGTTATTATGTTCTATTATTTCATTCATATATTTAATAGTAACGATTATATATATATATATATTTTTTTTTTAGGTATACAATAATTATNATATATATATATATATACAGAAGAGCTACACACATTAATAATGGTCCAGTAAACGGGAAATCTCTTTGGGACAATCAAGAGTGGATTTGCTCTGAAGAAATCCTTGTAGACAAGCTGGTAGATGTTTTTTGGGGGGTTCGGTCGAGGTAGATTCAAGAATAGAATTTTTTTTAAATGAGTATTTTCTAATTATCTGCTGACGTTTCGGCTTAGATTGTAAGTCATCTTCAGGGCTATCATGAAGTCGAGAGGGGACGTCGTGTCCCCAAGATCACATTTTCATGACTCACAGAAGATCATGACACATTCTTCCAGACATATTTCATCTATTAACGAACTCATTGACAGCTTTCAAAAAGAAACATGAATACGGAATTTGTTTTTTTGAATTATAAATTACGGGCATAGAGAGGGCAGAAAAGATCACCTTATCCTCGGGAGGAAGATCTTGCACAGGCTTTATGGGCCAGTAAGAGATGAGGAATACTGCAGGAGAAGAGAGAACAGGGTGCTTTGTGAGCTCCTCAATGACATAGAAGAGGCAATATTGTTAAGCCGAGATGCCTTGGGTGGGCAGGCCATACTGCACGGATGAGCCCCGAGGAACTGCAAGAAGAATCCTGGAAGAAGAAAATCATCGCTCTAGAAGAGTTGGATGACCAAAACACACAGGATGCTTGGGGTCCGAATTTGGTGAAAAGCAGCTCAAAGAAGAGGACCCACCTAGGGCTGTAGCGCCATCAAGTATAAGCTGTAGAGGGTTTTGAGAAAAATGACTGAGTGTATACACATACACACACACACACACACACACATGGACCAAATTTTAGGAGGGTTGGACTTTTTTTCCCCCCTTATTTCCAAAGTTGTATCATGGGATGAACATGAAGAATTTGATTTTCTTACAGGTCTTCAGCTAAAAAAAAAAAAATAAAAAAAAGAAGCTCTATGAAGACTGGGAAGACTTTAAAGTGATATGTATCGGGGTGGAGGTTATTCATTCAACATGGGATGGGAAACGGTCTTTTTTCTCCTTTTACAACCCAAGGGACTGCAATCTCCACTCATCAGCTGGAGTACAAGAACGTTTGGCTCGCTCTGGAGAAGGATCACTATATGAAGAGTATGGTAACCTAAAGTTGAAGAGATCGGTCAAACTTGATATGAGAATGATATCTATTTACAGTCCTTAAGTAAATAAAGATAAATTTATAATATATTTCGGAGAGACTACATTAACAAGAGAAGAGTTCCTGGCTTACATATTATATACAAATAAATATATATTGCGCATTGACTGGGGTACATAAACGGAAAATATTGCACAGTTGTGTTCATATACTCAGTAAGTCAGTTCGACTTAACTAATGACGGGAGAGAAGCTCATGAGTTAAAATTCTCCACTTGTTAACAACAAAAACATCAATAGCATACACACACACCCCAGTTAAAAGTAATTATTTTTTATACAAAAAACTAATATATTTTTTTTTATGCAAATTTATTAGAAATATTTAATGTCATTGTACATTTTATATTAAAAAACAAAACAATGAATAATTAAAAAAAAGGAAAGTGATTGGTGGGATTGGAAAAGAATTGCTCATCATGACCTTGCCAAATCACATTGAATCGACTCTCTACTGTCACTAACTTATGTGACGGAAAACAAACGCTCGGACCTTGACAAATCATTGACTCGACTCACTACTGTCACCAACTTATATGAAGGAAGACGAGCGCTCGGACCTTGCCAAATCATTGACTCGACTCTCTACTGTCACCAACTTTTATGAAGAAAGACAAACGCCAGGACCTTGCCAAATCATTGACTCGACTCTCTACTGTCACCAACTTTTATGAAGAAAGACAAGCGCTCGGACCTTGCCAAATCATTGACTCCACTCTCTACTATCACTAACTTCCTTGTGAAGGAAGACAAAATCTCGGACCTTGCCCCGTCTAACTACCATTTGTTTCGGTCTCTCCAGAACTCTCTTAATGCTTGTATCCAAAGAGGCTTTTGCAAATCGCTTGGCTCTGTTATTACATATAAATCCCAGGATTTTCACAGTGGCCGAATGAAGATTTTACCGCAAAATGGCAAAATATCATTGATCAAACCGATCAGAGTTTGAATTTAATATAAATTTGTTTATAAAAATTTCATTATTAATTTTTCCCAAATCCAAGGTTTTGGCTATCATAAGTAATATTTATGTATTTGGAACTAGACCCAGCATCGGATACCTAACATAATCTATATTTACCAGGCCAAAATCTGTTTTGAAGAATTGATGTTCGCCGACCACCTCCAACAGGAGGTGCCCTACTATGGCGAGAAACAGCAGACGCTTCATATCCTGAGGGCGATAGTGGACTGCTGGTGATTCCTGGGATGCAGTGACATTAATCATAATGTGAATTAGGCACTGAGCGACACTAATAATTTCCTCTATGGCGAACGGAGATGGGGCGTGAAGTCTGTTTCCTCCCGGCAATTGATGGATTTCAATTTGTGTTTCGTGTCGTCTCGTTTGCTCTTAACGGCCTTTGTAATTATGTCCCTAATCACTTAGAAGAAGTTTCATTCGACAAATCTGCTAAATTAATTTAATAAGGGGAAGGGGGGATGCATTTAGGCGAAGCTACATTGACGAATAAGATCTTTTCTCTAGTTGCGAAGTATTTACGAGCTAGCAATTGAAGAGCAAAATGTTCGAATATTTTCGAATGTCCAACTATTTTCTGGAATATAAAAATTTAATTTTTAACTGATGGAGTGAGCCTGTGGTCACCACGATCTCAGTCATCCGTCTTTTTGTGCTGCTTGAGGTTGAATGAATTTGAGAACACCTTTAATGCGATGTGAAATGCACTGATTCGAGGCTCTGCTTTAATTGGTCAAAGTCAGCTGATCCACAGCCACTTTTCTTCTTCTTTTTATTCAAAATTTATTTATTCTAAATCGGTAAAACAACGTGTCTTATTCTAACATTTCGAGCGCATTAATTAAAAAAGTAACAATATCATTCGTTATTAAATAAAGCCAAGAAATGCTTGAATATTGTCATAGAAATTGAACAGTTCGTTCGTGATTGCACGTATATATTTTTCCAACTATTGTTTACATATCGTTCACCCTATTGCATTGCATAATTGTCTACTTAATACTTGTTAATTACGTAAAGACAATAAGTGATAATTGAAATCCATGAAAAATCGTACAAGGGATTAGAAATTAATATAGGTGCTAAGCAAGACGTAAACAAAATATCATAATGAGGAATCAACTTGCTCAATTTTTTCATACTGATGGATTGCTGTTAATTGTAAGTAGGTGATTGAGTTACATAAATAGGGCAAAATATATGCAATTGTATCCCCAATATGTATGCGTGTGTTAGTATTTGTGAGATGATCAATAAATTTATTTTGTAAATGATAAAATCACTCAATATACATAGAATTTTTAACGTTCTATTCTATTGCTAACGTAGATAAAGTCGACAAAAAATTTTGACATTTTTCAAAAGTACCTCTCATACAGCTATCTTATACAGTAACTCTTATAGGTTCATCAATTTGTTTTTTAATTGAAAAATTATTTTCTCTTTTAAAATTTAATTTATAATATAATTNATATATATTCGGCTATGTAGTAGATATATCCAATTAAATATCAATTATTTTTTTTAAATGTGTCAAGAGAATAACCTGAATGAGCAGAATCTTTTATTATGAAAAACACAAATTTTTTGGTAATGTTTGTTTTTTTTTGTTTTTTTTTAGGTATACAATAATTATTTTAATATAGACATTTACTACTTTTATACAAATGATAGATAATTAGATATGATTATTGGAATGATGCGAAATCAATTCTTTGTGATACAAAGGGCAGAGATAGAACTGTGTAGATTCGTATTTTGCGTTAAGTGTCAGGGGTATGAAGTCCGAGTTTGATAAGTAATCCCACTTTTATTGTTATCTTAAGATTTGAATCCTTTATTCAATCTCTTAAGCCTCTTCTGCTCATGTTTGTACCTAACAAATATCCTTGGAGGGACGGTTCCAAACCAAAGTACATTTAAGTTTTTAAGTAAATGAGTTCAGTACGTTTCGGTTGGGAATTTGTATTATTTTCCTGTAGAAGTTTCATAATAAATAAAGGATTAACTGGAGTGTAATTAATGCCAAACTGAAAACATTTCGTGACGTCAATATGATGCAAAACAGGCTCTTCGGCTTCTTTGTTCATCCTCAGTGTTTTGCTATTCTCCTTAAAAAATGATTGTTATTTTTTTTATATACAACCCATCAACTTTATTTGTGACTACTTCTCTAGACACGTAACAGTTAATCTTGCACCCATAATTAAATATTTGCCCCATATGCTTTATTATATAAGAATTATTATTGCTTCGTAAAAAGCACTAATGATGGTTGGTAGACTACTCCAGACACTGAAAAAAATGTTATAACTAATTAATTACATTTCTGGGCGTTTGTAATTTAGATTTAAGTTGTTTTTTATTAAAGGTTTTTTGAATTTATTTATTATCTAAATAGACATTAAATAAATTAAATAAACTTAAAAGACAGTGAAATACTCTTTTGAACTGTGATAAATAATGGCTGTTTTGGGCTTAATATATTATAATCGTAAATTAAAAATAAATCCAAAATCAGGAACGTGGCTATGGATTGTCACGTATATATAGACAATTCGGTCTAAATGCATTTGCTAAGACTTATTTAAAATGAAATTTCATAAATTTAAAATTTAAAAAAAAAAATCATAATTTTTTTGAGAGTGCCTGATTTGAAACTTAAAAATATATTTATTGTTAGGGTTCGGTCAAGGTAGGATCTACCTAGACTGAACCCCATCCAAAAACATAATAATAATATATCTACTCTCAAAAAAACTCTCCTTTTAAAAATATAATTTTAGATATTGCTCTACTTTAATAAAAATTAATTTCTGAACTCTTCTAAGAGCCATAACATTTATTTATGCTCATTAATTTTTATTCATTTAATTTGCTATTAGCGCTTTAATTAGTATAATTAAAGTTCTTTGATTTTTACTTTATTTATTTTCTAATGTCTACGTGAGCCTTGAATAAGTAAATATAATGAAAATTCGGCGAAGATATTTTATTTATTTATTTATTTTTGTGCAGCCCCATGGCACCCAAATTACAAAGTGTGTAGGAAAGATGACAACAGTTCAGATAATGATGGCAATGGCTGGAATGAAGTAACTGTTAACTTTGTCATCGCAGACACTTTTCAGTTCCAGTGACAAAGTTGAAGATCAATGGTTTTAAAATGCATGTATCTTGCTGATTATTATATAATGAGGAAAAGGTAGTCAATGGAAAGGTTATATAGGATAAACATTGCAACTGTTCAATATTTGGAATACGTATTTCTAGATGGCCACACAGTCATATGGTAATAACACAATTATTTTTAGTTTGGTTACTAATTAAAAAAGGCACTTATTAGAGTAAATTTATTTATAAGTCGGAGGAAATTAACTTGAAGTTAAACCTATACATTTATAAGGCACTGATATATTTTAAGAGCGAAGGAGTGGGGGGGTGTAGTCAGAGAGCGCCCGTTTGTTTTGGTAGTAGTGAACCGGTCTTGGTTACCCACGCTCTTTTTGGTTGTGAACGATTTACACACATTTATTTGTACCAATCGTATCGTTTTTATCTGAAAAGTGGAAGGTACGAAGTGTTTTATATTATTGTGTGCGTCTGAGTTATGGATCCAGCCAAATTAAAAGTGGTAGAGCTTAGGTCGGAATTAGCAAATAGAGGGTTAGACACCAAAGGAAATAAAGCCGCTCTTGTTGATAGACTTCAAGAAGCTTTACTGAATGAATCAGGAACCGGTAAGTACATATAAATCAATTTATTTTCTGAAAATTTAGTTTCGTAAAATTTCATATAATTGCGCATTGTTTGAAAGCGTATACTCGAGTTGTTGCCGCCATTTTGATGTAGCGTCCCAGTGTAATTGATTCGTCTTGTCCCAAGAGCCGCCGGGCGGGCATGATCAGTGGCCGACTCCCTTAGCTATTTGTATGTTCTGTTCTATATTATAATTATGGATGGGATTAGATGGAATTTTTTTTTCATTAGATTTTGTCTCTATTTTGTAGCAAGTGGAAAACCTTCCGAAGAGCGAACAGATGAGACAGCAGAGGAAAGTGTGAACGAGACATTAGATACTTCCCAGGCGGAGTCAAATCCTGAAGAATCTGAGGTTGAGCCACAAGAGTCTGCTCCTGAGCCCGATCCTCCGGAGCAAGAGGACCAACAGGTACCTTATAATTTCGTCTACTGTTTATTTTTAATACTGAGTATTCCAATTGAACCAAATTACCTGGTTTTCTATTTCGTTCAAAGTATTGGGTTAGGTTAAGTTTATTATTTCATTCTTTAGTATTTATCACTTCTGGCCGAATATTGTAATTATAATGCAAGTAAAGGACCTTGAACCTGTCTTAAGAAAAAAGTATCTTGTATTTGAATTCAATGTTAAATGTAGTGGGCATCCATGTTAAGTTTTAATGAAGACATTACTAATTGATAATATAATTTTTGGTATTGTCCTATTACTTTTTTAAGGCTCAATTAATTTGATTATTCTCATGCTGTATCATTAGAGAATTATTAATTGGACTTATGGTTGAATACTAACCTCCTCACATGGGTAGTCTGTTTTGTAGTTATAAGCTGATTTTATTTAGGTGTTCTATATTTAATTCTAATCAATCATGACAAATGTCAATTTCCTATTGCTTAAAATAATATTAGTTAAATACAGCATTTAATATATACTGCACATACACACACACACACACACACACACATGTATGTTTCATTAAGTACTAATTTTGTTTGTTACTTCTAAAATCCTACTTAATCAAATAGTGTTATCTTAAGTTTCATTGCTTACATTGGTTTTTATGTTAGCTAGAAGAGCTGTTTCTGAAGATCTGAATCTATATAACTATGGTTTGCTTTTAAATCCTCCTTTTCATTTATTAGATTTTTCTACTTTGCCTTATTAAATGCTCATGTGCTTAAAAAAAAATTGTACATGGTACCCTTATGCCCTTGCACTTGTCTGATATTGATTAACATTAGATCTTTTAGTCTTGTTCTCTTAGTTTTTGTTATATCAACAAATTTTTATCCTCAAACCCTTTGGTTTGTTCTTCCGTTTGAATTGCGTTAGAAAACTACTTTTTTGCTGCAGTTTTTTTCCTATATTTTAAGATAAATTAAGAAATAATTGTTCCTTTTTTAAGGTCTTAAAGTTCCTAAAAATAAAAACAAGTATTACATTTTTTAATTTTACGATAATTCATATGATTGGTTTTTACTTGCTTTTATGTATAAATAAATTTTATTTTCTGATAACATTAAGGAATTCAAATTAGCAGTTCTTATTATAAAAATATTGAGCTTGGTATTTTAACTATTAGCCAGTGTCAGACTTATTCTGTATTTTATTGTTTCTTTATTTAATATAAATTGTAACATTTTTAACAAATCTTTTACCCCTTGGAAAAACTATTATTTATTTATTTTTTTGCTACATTGATATTTCTGTTCTGCTTTCACGTTTACTGCTATGGTTTTTAAACCTTTTGATCAAGGTGCCAATAATGCAATGCTGTTTATTATTTTACTTGGTATATATGTGTTTGTGTGTACTTTTTGTAAAATAAAGCTTTTATATCTACCAATAAGGTTAAAAACTTAACAGATCTATTGTAAAAGACATAAACCTTTCCCTGTTGCTTATTTCTCTGATAATACTCAGACTTATATATGTGTGTGTGTATATATTTTAAGCCAGTCACTCAATATTAGAATAAAATAATACTATACTAGTCAATTTTAATAACACTGCAAAAACAAAACAAATTTTTTGTTTTAAAATTAGGTTAGGAATTACTTCCTTCTTTCTCACCTTGTAAATTCTATATCCATCCTTATCAATAATTGGTGTATTGAATTGACAGTTATGCTTAAGGCTTTAATTTTGCTTTAGTTTCTTATTACACTCATAGTATACTATTCCCCCCTCCCTTTTTTTGTATATACCATAACAAAAGCAAATGTCTTCTTTTTTAAGTCTACATTTTGCTGGATTAAGTAATAATAATCTATGTATTTTGTATAGATATTTTTTGTGATTGCCAAGTCTTTTAAGTATATTTTCCTCAAGTTGATACGATAACATGGTTTAATAGTTTCTCCTCTTTATTTAAAAAAAAATTCTTCTGAAATTCAATGTGTATTGAATGGAATTAACAAAAAGGTCCTTAAAGAAAAAAAAAAAATTAATTAAATGTTCGGTTTTTACTACTTTCTGCCCTCTGCGCTGTTAGTTGAACTATGATTTATACTTCATTGAGCCAGCCTTTTATAATTTTCTGCATCTAATTTTTTTGTTCATTATTTTGTCTATTGTTAAAAAGAAACCTGAATTTTTTTTCCCTCCCTAAAATATATTCCGAAATTAAAAGAATTACATGTTCTAGTTACAGTGTGCATACATTTTCAAATTCTATTTTGCTGGCTTATTAGGTATATATTCGATTAAGTTATAATGGAATGGGCTTGGAAATGCCCTAAAATTAACATTTGTTACTAACTCACCTACATTATAATTGTTCATGTATTTTGTGACAATCAATGAATATTTCTGATGGCTGCCAACTAATTAATTAATTTGTTGGTTGGAATCTGGAGCCTTTCTCTTGGTTGTCTTCTCTAGAATTGATCATAAAAGAAGTCTTTTATGGATAAAATTTTCAAATTAAATCAATACTGATCTGACTGTTTATCAAAGTTCTTTAAAAACAGTATGATTAAAAAAGAATGGAATAAGGTATAGAGTGCCAATAAAATAATGGCACTCTACTACTGTGCCCTAGTACATCTATCTCTGTTGTTTTAAATACCAATTTCTATCCTAGAGGTATATTTCCTGCACCATTTAGACTATAATTAATCTCTTTTCCTTTGTACATATACTTTTTGTACAAGAAACAATATTGTTAGTACCATGACATGGTCTTTAAAATATTTTAATGTAGTACTTGTAAATGAATCCTCTATTAAGTTTCCATGTTCTTAGTACAAAATGTTTTGTACTTTTATCATATTCTTTTTACGTGAGAATTTTTGAATTTTGATTTATTATAATTTTTATAACAACAGCAGGACATAGAGAAGGAAGAAAATCAAGAAGAGCAGACTGAGCAAGAGGTTCAAGACCCTCAGCCAGCAGAGAAAGTGCCTGAAGACCAAGACGTGTTACAGGAGTCTCAGCCAGAGGTCTGCTCCATTAAAAGAGAATCCCTTGATAGTAACCACCAAGAAGAGGTATATTTTTTTAAGTGTTTTTCTTTTGAATGTTTATTACAATTTTATAAGAATATAAAATAATTAACAAAAGGAGAGTTTTTTGACCATAGATATTATTCTTAGATGATTTTAGTTGGGGTTCGGTCAAGGTAGATACAAAAAACACAAATTTAAAAAATGTATTTTTAATAAAGGATTATCTGCCGACGTTTCAGCTTACATTGTTAGCTATCATGAAGACGAGAGAGGGCGTCTTGTCCCTTAGTTCACATTTCCATGACGTCAAGTTGAAACGTTGGCAGATAATCCTTTATTAAAAAAACTTATTTTAAATTTGTGTTTTTTGGATCTACCTTGACTGAACCTCAACTAAAATAATCTAAGAAGTAAAATAAATAACTCATAATAAAAATAAAATAATTAAGGAATTGATTATTTTGTTTTGAAGTTATTAATTACTCTACAAGAAATGGAAGGGAATAGAATAAAAAATCTTACAACCTCAGCCGTCTCGTCTCGAGTCCCTTGCATTTCTTGTACAAGAATAACGTGGGGTTAAATACCTCAACTACAATTAGTATTTAAAAAAAGTGATTAATAACTCTTTTTAATTTATTAGATTACAGAAGAGACAAGAATGGAGGTTGACGAATCTGACAAACAAATAAAGAAAGAAGGATTTGAAGCAGAAATAAAGGTAAAGGACTTTATAATAAAATTCTGATTGACAAACTTATTTTTTTACAGTTTCTTCTTCCGGGTTGGACCGTGTCAAATTGGTGTTATTTGCCGAGCTTTCGCACATCATGTGATGGCTTCTTCAGGGCTGAAAAGAGAATGAGAGTTGTAAAAGAGAGATTTTTTTTTTAAATGTATTATTTTAATTATTTTGATATTATTAAACTTATTTTGATATTACTTTAATTATAATCTTATGGACTAGATGTATTTTGTATAAAAATATTTAGCAATTTTTGAAGGTCTGTAATTATTAAGCTTGTTGTTCTCATGTTAAATTTTCTCAATTTAATCGTAAATTTTTTCTCTAAATCTTAAAAGTAAAGTAGTATTTGTCAATTTTGTTTGTGTTAAAATAATAATTCTGAATAAATTATGAAATTCAAATATTTAAAAGCCTTAAATGATACTGATTTCATAGGTCTGGGCATTGCTACAAAGTTATTACTGCTTAGCTGTCTTATACAACTTGCTTACATAAATGCAGTCCATATACTACATACATAGTTGTGTGGGGAAAAATGTATTAATATGAAAGTATGGATTGAATAATATTCCCTAGAAGCATAAAATTTTGCAATTTCCAGTTTTGAAATTTTTTAAAATCCAAATTGTGTTTTCTATTGATAATTATATGAATGAATAATAAAAATTAATATAAAACATTGTCATTTTCATAAATTTTTTGTCATACCTTGCGTAACAAAATTTTATGCTCTTAGGCAATATTATTCTATCCATACCATTTTATCACATTATTTGCCCTATAACTCTATCCTTGTATTTTCTGTATAAACCAATAAAAAATCTGATTATTGGCACCCCCTTGCTTTGTCTTTGAACAAAAAATCCAAATCCCTAGTCCTACACAAATCTCTTCAAAACCCCTTGTTCAAAATTAAAAAGGAATTATCTAAATTAAACCCCATCTGCAAAACTACCTTCTAATGAAAAGCCTTTAAACTATAAATACTTCTTAAAAATACCCCCTCCTCTCTCCTATAGAGACTCTTATAGAAATACTACTTCTTAAAGAACTACTTTAAAAGAAATCCTTTAGACTGTAGGCTCCATTCTACCTAGAAGCTCCAGAAAAAATTTTATTATCGACCATAAATTTTTATTTTCTTAATGGAAAAATCTGATCTATTATTATTTAAATATTCTCACTAAGAGTAATAAGTGACTATAAATATTCTCATATGAAATGAAATTTACCACATTTTTTCTTATTCTATTTTGTTTCCCTTTCTTTATCTTCCATAAAATCTGTACTATGTCAGTGTTATTCATTATCAAGATTTAATAAGCCGAAATTAATTTTTGCAGCCTGAAGGAAATATTAAAACAGAGAATAACACAAAAGATGAAAGAGATATTAAGGAAGAAAGAGATCATAATCGAGAAGACAGAGACCACAATCGGGAAGACAGAGACCACAATCGGGAAGACAGAGACCACAATCGGGAAGACAGGGATCACAATCGAGAAGACAGGAAAAGGAAACGATCTGCTAGTCCTAAGAAGTAAGTCTTTAATTTCCTATTATATTGTCCCTGATAATGGCTTAAAATTAAGAAGCTCTATTATATGAAGAATTAAAAAAAATAAAAATTATTTGGTAAAATATAGATGGCCTATATTTATCCTTAGATGATTTTAGTTGGTGTTCGGTCAAGGTAGATCCAAAATACACAAATTTAAAAAATGTATTTTTTAATAAAGGATTATCTGCCAACGTTTCGGCTTACATTGCAAGCCATCTTCAGGGCTATCATGAAGATGAGAGAGGACGTCCTGTCCCTAAGTTCATTGATGGTGAGTGGAGAAACAGCAATGGGATATCAATGAAATATAAGTTTTCCAAGAAAGGGTTTGGTCTTGGATGGAGCCAAGATTTTAACTGAGGAATGAAAGGAAATGGAGTCTTGATTAATTGTGAAGGAAAAAATAGAAAGAAGTGATTAGGGCAAAGATCTAGACCCAAAAGAGATTAAAATTAATCGAGATCAGCCTGACAGGAATAAATTAAACCAATGAAAAGGGTATTGTTGGAGAAGGAAAGTTACTTAAGTTTAGAAAATAGATAGGAGTGATCAATCATATCAAGTGCTTTTGTTAAATCAAGGAGTATTAGGATCGTATTTTTCTTTGATCAATTGCAGTTTGAATGTCAAAGGTTATTTTCAGAAGAATGGTATGTGTAGAGAGTCAGGGCTGAAAGAAAAACTGAAAAGAATCAACAAGTTTTTTTGTTTTTTTTTTCAAAGGGTTTTGGAAGATAGGTATAAGACAGAAGTCATTATTGAAAAATGGATTAGGCATTTTGTTGAATGGTTTAAATTCCCTTGTTTCCAGGAATTAGGAAAAACTGTTCCAAAGGGAAAGGAAATGAATATATGCGGCATTATAAGAAAAAAACTGGGTAGGGTGGCCTTGAGACGTTTTATAGGAATGAGACCACAGCCAAATGATTGTATTTTGATATTGCTACTAGGAGAGCTATAATATCAGAGAAAAATATTGGACAACTTGGTATACTCAGCGCCAATGACCTCAGCAGTCAAAGTAAAAGAAAAAACTTGGTAAGAAAATAATATGAGGAAAACTATGAGACAGCAAGGAGGAAGTAAAATGAGAGTTGATATCATTGGAGATCCTCTCGCGTTCTTCTGAGATCTCTTACTTCATCGCTCAACCAAGTTGCTGGGGGGTGGGGGGTCAAAAATTGACCGCTTTCAAAGAAGCATGGGTATTAAGAATGGAAAGAAAATAATCGGATAGCATCTCATCTTTTTGATCAATAAAAAGATAAGATAAAAGATAAGGCTCCACTTTGTCAATCAAGGTCTGCTTCAAGATTCTCAAAGGTATGGTTGTCAAACTTACAGAAGGATACTGATATTTGTTATAAGGTAGGAGTATACTTGTTATAGGATCTGAGGATTAGGTCATATGCTGAGAGAGAAATTATATCATGTGGATATGATGAAAGGTTATTTTGTAATTCAATAATATATAGGTCGTCCAGCCAATTGTTTACAGTTTGTATATGATAGGGGGTTATAAAGGGAACAATGAAAAGTTAGGGCGATTAAAATAGTTCTCTAGGTTTAACTTGCCATGAGAAAGGGAAAGAAAGTTAGAATTAAAATTGCGAAGGATAATCATATTGGGATAAAAGTTAACAAAATAATAAAGGGTTTTCTTTAGCGAACTGTCAAAGGGGACATTAGGAGAATGGTATACCACAGCAAAAAGAAGAGTCAAGTGAGATTTCACAAAAAAGGAATTCAAAATGGGAGATGGGAGAAAAAGAGGAGGCAGTTTGTATGCGAATTTTCATACTACACAAATATAAAATAAAATAAAATGTTTTTCATATTTTTTTAGTTAATTCTATGCATCTTTTTCTCTCATAAAACATACCACATCTCTTTTTGATCATTTCAATCTATAATTCTGTAAGTGTAATAGTGTGTATTATATTTCAACCCTAATGGTGGCTTACAAGTTAAGTTAAAATGTTGGCAGTAATAAACCCCACAATTTTGGGGCATTATATTTTTCTGATCCTGGCCGAAACCCTGATTAATTTCTCCAGCATGTTACTTTTATACTTCTTATTTTTATTTTTTCTTAATTTTCAAAATTATCCAAAATTGTCTGCATATTGACTTAATACATTTTTTTTTCTCCCCATTGTTCTAAAACATTAATTTACTGCTTCAGAGAGTTTGCAAGAGCGTCAAAAGAGGATGAACCAGATATTAAAGAAGATGAAGTTACTCTTAGCTGGTGTAAGTACTTACAACTTTTTTTTAGAATTTTTTCTAAGCCAAGCTTCTTAGGAACCAAGCTTCCTTTATTTATTTAAAATTTTTTGATTGCTTGAGCATTTTATGATATTATTTGAAGCACATTGACTAATATTAGTTATTGGTGCCTTATTATTGATATAGCCATATTGTTGTGGTCCTATAGTATTAAACATACACTTATAACATATAAATATATAACTCATGTATAAGTTATAATATACTTATTAAATATTTAAAATATAAATTCTGGTATTATTTATCTTTAA
>KZ806984.1:238452-258735 GCA_000696205.2 Oncopeltus fasciatus
TTATTATAAAAATTAAATAACCTCAAATTTCATTTTTCTCTTAATTAGTATCAACTTATTCTTGGGTTTTAACATAGACATTAATTTTCTCGTTGTTTAAATAATTCTCTCACTCTACTTCTGAAATTGATGTCTACTAAAAGTTGTGATAATTAGGAATTAATTTTTTTAATCATTAATTTTGTCTGATGCTTATCCATTGTCTCATGGATCAGCAACATTGGCTTTATTTTTATTTACTGTAGTTGATTATGAAAAATAATTCATTGTAATATTTTGATGCCGTAGATGATTCTGACCTAAACTTGGTTGTTGACAAGAGTGGATTCTTCAAAGCCTGTCCCATGACCAATGATGGTTTTGGTTTTATATGGGCAGGTGCTCGGGGCACCCATGGTTTTACATCTGGGAGACTCTGCTTTCAAGTAAAGGTAATTGTTTAAAAAAATCCATAATTTTTCAGTTATTCTCTATACTTCATTGATTTTTTTTATAATTTTTGTTTAATTTACATTTAAATTTACTGAATAGATTTTGCTTTGTAAATAATAATCATTTCTTTATTTCAGTTGACTGAGAATTGTGATGTTTCTCATTTAGAAAATGAGCCAACACCCAATGTTCTTCGGGTTGGTTGGTCAGCACTTGGGACTTCCCTTCAATTAGGTAATAAGTTAAAGTAATTGAAAATATTTTTAAACATTCTTATTCATTACCGGATAGTACCACAGGTGGTGTAATTTATGAAGCTGGTAAATAGACTTGCTATCATGTGGGGCAAATGTATCTTTAATAATAATTAAATTAATAATCATTATAAATCAGTATCTTCAATTCTTATAAAACATTTGGCAACACAAATGTCTGACTCCTAAGTGATATAATCAGTCTGTCATCCATAGGTTGTATAGTGAGTTACTTTAGATGAGTGACTATATCTTGAGAGAAATTACAGGTTTGAATCCCCTTTGCCAAGAACTTACTCTACAATTTACTTTTTAAATTTGATAGTTGACTTAAAAGCAAATTATTTCTGAAAATATTGAAGCTTTTTCGTTGGTCAGATTTACTGAATTAATAGTGTGTATTTTTTTAAATTGTATTTTTGGATTTCTTGACCGAACCCCAACAAAAAACCTACTAATAATTTCTATGGTCAAAAAGTCCCTATTTTTATTGAATTATTATATCCTGTGAAGTGCAAGTTTGTATTTTATAAAATTCAGTTCCCCTGTAGAACCTTCCACCTGGTTTGTGATTCAATCTGAATTAAGTAATGCTCAATCAAGGTCGCAGGCTCCATCTATAATGTTAAGAAGATGACATTTCCTACACCTATGGACAGACACACTTGGAATTGTTTTGGGACCATTTAGTATTGATTTGTCCTAAAGAACTGACCTCTTATGAAGCTAATAGGTTACACACAGAAATTAATTTGAAATGTAGTTTTATTATTTAATTGTTGCAATTAATTTTTCCATTGATTGGTTAGTTTAATGACTCTCCCAAGAAAGCCTTAGTCTATTGCACATGAGAACTTCAGAATCATATGTGGTCTGTTTAGAACTATTCATTTCCCGAAGTATTCCTTTTAATCTTTAACTAAAGTTAAGCAATTTTATAGAGTATCCTTTTCTGTAGAATGTTAATTGTATTGTTTTAAATCTTGATTTGACAAATTTTCTGTCATTTTTTTATGTTCCTACCTAAATCAGAAGAAAGGATTTCTTTCATTTCAAGCTATTCGGACTGAGCTGAGCTGGAGTCACTTCTTATCCTGGGATTCAAGGCCAAAAAAATTTAAAATCTTTTTATTGAATCATTTAATTCATTTACTACATTGCAATTTTGGTAAATTGAATT
Organism: Oncopeltus fasciatus; assembly: GCA_000696205.2. NCBI lineage: Eukaryota > Metazoa > Arthropoda > Insecta > Hemiptera > Lygaeidae > Oncopeltus > Oncopeltus fasciatus. The sequence goes on from KZ806984.1 coordinate 240,319, forward strand.
TATTGAATGATATCATTTGCAAAAATTAATTTTATTAAATAGACATGGTTGATGGTTAGTTGGCCGTCTCGAATATCATGTGAGAATGGTCGGGGTTTCGGCCAGGAAGAAAAAATATACACCAAAATTTGGAGTAATATTTTTATTTATGCCAACGTTTCGGCTTACCTAGTAAGCCATCATCAGGGCAATGGTAGAAAAAATATACACCAAAATTTGGAGTAATATTTTTATTTATGCCAACGTTTCGGCTTACCTAGTAAGCCATCATCAGGGCAATGGTGTTCAATGGCAGTTCAGTTGTTTTCTGCAGTTTACAATGTGAACAACCACCCTGGGGAGATTTCTCCACTCAACACCATTGCCCTGATGATGGCTTACTAGGTAAGCCGAAACGTTGGCATAAATAAAAATATTACTCCAAATTTTGGTGTATATTTTTTCTTCCTGGCCGAAACCCCGACCATTCTCACATTTTATTAAATAGAATTAATCATCGAAGCTTTGAGCTCAAATAATAATAGATTTGTCTAATTTTTAATCTTTAAAGTGTTATTTTTACCTCCTAGTCTCCTAATGACTTTATAATTTAAATTTTTTTTTTACAAAAGAGGATATTAGCTTGTAGGATTACTCTTTATATGAAAAAAAAAAAAAAGACAACTGTGAAACGTTCAATTAAGAATTCCATATTTCATAATTTTTCTGAAACTAACAGTAAAAATGTCAAGGGATTCAGCTCACAAGAAAATTCGGTGGAGTCTAGGTATTCTAAATGAATCACTAATCATGACTTATGGTTTAGCTCTATTGTTCACTGTGCAATATTTTTTCACTTGTGTACAATTACATTACTAAAATATAATTTGTGTTTTTCTTTATTAAAAAAATAGTATTGATTTTATGTTACTTTTTGTGACTACTAGTTAAATACATATAGAATAAAATATCTCCTTATGAAACTAAACGTGTCATTTGCGAAGTAAGCAATGATGATTTTATTGATGAATTTACTGGTTGTATTTTCTCAGTGTATTATCCTTGTCAAATTAAATTTAGTTTGTCTAAGTTAATATGTACTTTTATTTAAATATTGTTTTAAAAAATCATTTATTTATCCTCTTTAAATAATGTTTAAGAAATCTTGATGATTCACCACCTCTCTGAGCATGTATATCTTCGATGTCTTGACTGCATTTAAAATTGAATTAAAATGTATTGATTTACTGTTAATTAGTTTTAACATTTATATTCAAATGTTAAGAGTCAGTCCCCAAATAAAAAAAAATAAAAAAATATTATATTGTAATGTTTCATTTAAAATAAAAGTTCTATTTAATTTTGTTTTACCTTGAAATACTTTTGTTTTACAGGTGAAGAACCCCTGTCTTATGGTTATGGAGGTACTGGAAAAGCTTGTGTCAATTGTAAATTTCGTGATTATGGAAAAACTTTTGGCTTAAATGACATTGTGACATCTTATATTGTAAGTTGTTTTTTCTCTATACCCTTACTCTCACTTTATGAATTTCATCATTGCAATTAGAAAAAAATATTTTTGTATATTGATTTAATAATTACTATAAATAATAATTTATAATTTCATACATGAATTAATTTTTTTAAATTAAATTACCAAATCTTATTTTTTATTGTAATTAGTATTCAGGCTAATCTTTTTTAATGTTCCAGGATTTTAGTGAAAATGCTATATCTATCAGTTTTGCTGTAAATGAAAATGATCTTGGTGAAGCCTTTAAAATATATGAAGATGAATTAAAAGGAAAGGCTCTAGCCCCTCATATTTTGAGTAAAAATGTTCGTTTTGAAGTAAACTTTGGCCAGGAAGATCCCTGGGTTCCTATAAAAGAAGGATATACTTTCGTCTCTAATGTTCCAGTTGAAGAGTTAGTACCTGGACCCAGGAGACCAGAGAAAAAAGGAGATTGTGAGGTAATTTAACATTATCAAAAGCTTTACTCTTGAGCTTGTATAAATATTCCTGGATAGGTTTTGTTCACTTTCGAAAATACTCCACTTTTACCATGCTTTATGATAAAATAGGATTTAACTAAACATTCAAGAATTGCAAACATATTATGATCTAGAGCTAGAAAAGTCAGTTTAAGATTTCATTTTAAGTACATTTTCTTTAATGATGCCATTACTATTAGTGTTAAAATAAAATACACAAAAATATTTACTTATCTGCAGTCAAAACTAGAAACCATTTTATGTCCTTAGGTTGCCCATTTCTTCATCCCAGACAGTGATTCTAAGTTCATTGCTCTCAGTGGATTATATGAAAAAATTAGCCATTTTTCCTTTTTATGTCCAACATGGGGAATCAGTTACATGTATACAGTCCTTGCAAAAACATACTATTTAAAAACATTACTCTATCTCATTACAAAAATCTTGATGTGAATCTTATGAAATTTATACCTTGACTGATGCAATATTAAGGCTTAAAACTTTTTTTTTTTTTTTTTTTTTTAATCATTAAGTTATTTTAAATATGTCATATGTAGATATATACACCTTTATCTTAAAAAAAAAAAAAAGCCATTGATATTTTCTATTTAAGCCACCCTCAAAAGTGTACTCCCTTTCTGTAAGTTCACATCCTAAAACATACATTTCTTCTTTTTAAGATTTTGTATTGTTAATTGCATTGATAGTTAAAGCATTTCTGTGCTTATGTTAAAAAGTTTGACCTCTTAAGAGCATTCATTAAAATTGTCCTATTCCTTCAACAAACATCCTGGTGAAAAATAGCTAGGGCTTAAGTGGTGTCATATGATAAAACTTGAGATTTGAGAAAACTAAAACAAAAATTCTGATATTAGTTGTGGTATTTAATCACACAATAATTTTATACAATAAATGTAAGGTAATAGAATAAAAAAATCTTACTACCTCAGCCGGGACTCGAACCCGGATCTCATGCTTTCCCGGCAAGTATGCAACCATTGCTCCACCTAAGCTAGCTAGATAATTCCTTCTACTCTCCGCACTTTGCTCTGACTCCAAACCTCCGATTAAGATGAATATATCATCTTATGCTCAAAGGAGCTAACATTGTCAGCTATTTATTAGATTCTCAATTTTTTTCTTCTTTTATTTCTTCTTTTAAACACTGATATTAGTTGTGGTATTTAATCCCATGTTTTTATACAATAAATTCAAGGGAATAGAATAAAAAAATCTTGCTACCTCAGCGGGGACTCAAACCTTTCCGGGCAAGTATGCTATCTGTTGCACCACTGAGGCTATCCAAATAATCCCTTCTACTCCTCGCACTACTCTGAGTCCAACATACTTGCCCGGAAAGCAGGAGATCCTGGTTTGAGTCCCGGCTGAGGTAGTAAGATTTTTTATTCTATTCCCTTGCTTTTATTGTCTAAAACAAAAATATTTTTATGGTTACTACACACTGACTTGTAATACTATATAAAATAGTTTCTAAATGACTTAATTATGAGTTCTTATCGTTATCTTTCAATCTTTTTTTTTTAATTGTAAGTTTTAGTTATTTATGAATATTTTTGTTAATGATTTGTAACTTTTTGAAAAGGTTTATAATTCAATATATTTTTCAGATGATAATGATGTGTGGGCTGCCAGGTTGTGGAAAAACTTATTGGGCCAACAAACATGTTTCTGAAAATCCAGATAAATTATTTAATATTCTTGGGACAAATGCTCTGATTGACAAAATGAAGGTATGTGATTTTTCATTGTTTTTCTTTATGGCGAGTATACTTTACTTCATATTTGTGATTGATTTTTGATATGACATTAATTTAACCCTATCTTATGATCGTTTGGTTAAATGTTTTTAGTATCTTTATGCAACTCATTAGGCATTCATCAGCTGGCTTGTGAGCCAATGATATTGTTTGTTTTTTTTCAATTAAGTTATTGACTTTTAGCCTTTTATATTTGTTTTTAAGACTTACAATTTCTCTATAATTAATTTAAACTTATGGCCTTTATATGAGTACTATAAATTCCCATTATACCTTAACTGCTATATTAGCATTCAGTATGGACAGTCGAAATTATACAATTTATAATCCTTTACTCAGCTGCTATTATTTGTATGTAATTTTTCCCGAGATTTTATTTCTGTTTTTTTTTTCTTCTTTTTCTATTTTTTTAAAAAGCGTAAATAAGAATTTGCACTTTGATTGTTTATTAATTTTTAATTTACACTTATTTTTGTAGTTATTATAATTAGAATTATCATGTTTTCCTCTCTCGTTTCTTCTCTAGGACTTAACAGAAATTGGTCAAACTAAAAATAAATGAAGTTATTCACCACTCTCTAACAAGGACTTTTCCCCAATCAATGTGCATTAATAATATCATATGCTTATTACATTATTATTTCTTTATTAAACAATTTATTGCATATTGTGAAAAGTATTTATAATTGTTAAAAGTATTTTGGCAATGATTAGGAATTTCATGCCAAAGTTTTAAAATTTTAGGTAGGTGTTTGAAGCTTTTTATTTTGCAGATGCTAAACCCAGATCTTGGTAATCATTGTTAATTACCTTAATTAAATATGATAATTGGTTCCAGTTTTGAGTTTTCTATAATGTAAGGCGTAAAATAACTCATCAATCCTCAAGAATTAACATACATTGCAGCTGAATTAAGTGTTTTGTAATGAAATTAAGGTGTCTGAAGTTTTTTCATAGTATTTTTAATATATTTTCAATTTATTTTGAACCATAGTTCTATTGGTCTTTGTTAGTATTGATAGAGAGAAAGTAAACATATAATTCAAATCAGGGGTTCTGAAACAGCTTTGTTTAATACACTATAATTATAGTAACCCGTACTAATTATTTCATATATGCCATATAAATAACATAATTTATTTAATCTATATGTAGTATTTTCTTTTCCTGGCCATAACTTATTATTCAGCCAGGTTGGATATCAAGGCCATTTGTTAAAGAAATGCATGATATAGCTTTGATAATTCTCACCCTCCGCATCCAATAGAAGGTCTCGCACACAAAGTAGCCAGTATAAAGTTGCAGCTGTCTGATTTTTTCATTCAACGAAGAATTCTATTCTTTGGTTCCTAGCAGCAATTCAAGATAACACCTTGAGCCAATAAAGAAAGAAAGAAAAACTTTTTTGCCAAGAATTGAGCCTGGGACCATATCACTGCTACATGTTTATTATCCTTGTCTCTTATATTTTATTATTGTCGAATAATGAAATATGGTATGGAAAATTAAAACCATATGACTTTTCAGATCAATTTATCTTTCATCACTAAGTTACATATTAAATAAACAGACAATAAGTATTGGACTTGCGTATAAGATAGTTGTGTGCTTGTAAAATTTGGTAACTAACCATAAGACAGATATTATTTATGGAATATTCTTATTTTAGAATGTTAGTTAAATTTAACAAACTTAAGTGAACTTTAAATTGTAATTTGAAGTTTTATGAGGCACATTACTTGCCTTTCACATCATCAATGGGCAATCAGCATTTAAATACTAAACTCAAAAACATAAAATTGAAGTGGGGTTTACCTCACCTCTATTATTCATTTAATAATTTTACTTTATGTGTTGTAAAATTTCATAGCATTCATTATTGTAGAATATTGGGAAGTTGCTTATATTTTCAAGTAAAAAATGATTTTTGTATAGCCTCATCATTTTTTATTATTTGGCATATTAAGCACTGCTGGGATATGCCTATTCACAGTAGTGCTTAATATGCCAAAGATCAGATTTGTTTATGATTTTCAGATATAAAGTGAAGTTGTTTTATATGCTTCTTCTTGTTAAAACAATCTTTCTGGTAATGGGTTAAATTCCTAACAATTCAGTATGACTCTCCAATTATTCTTAGATGATTTTAGTTGGGGTTCGGTCCAGGTAGATCAAAAAAACACAAATTTAAAAAAATGTATTTTTTAATAAAGGATTATCTGCCAATGTTTCGGCTTACATTGTAAGCCATCTTCAGGGCTATCATGAAGATGAGAGAGGACGTCCTGTCCCTAAGTTTACATTTATTTCCATGACTGGGTGAGTCATGGAAATGTGAACTTAGGGACAGGACGTCCTCTCTCATCTTCATGATAGCCCTGAAGATGGCTTACAATGTAAGCCGAAACATTGGCAGATAATCCTTTATTAAAAAATACATTTTTTTAAATTTGTGTTTTTTGGATCTACCTTGACCGAACCCCAACTAAAATCATCTAAGAATAATATCTACGGTCAACAAACTCTCCTTTTGAACTCTCCAATTATTATTTTTTAATTATATATTACAAATGGGACAGTTCAGAAATAAAGTATTTTCTTCTTGATTTGTTCAAAGATTGAATGAAACTTCATTGGGGTAGTCTTTAATTTTGAAGTGCTATTTAAAACTAACATAACTAATTAATACAAACTAAGAAACATTTATAATTGCATACTTACTGGTAAATATACTTTTTTATTAGTTCATAGAGCCAACCCTTTTTACAGAAGAATAATCTATATTTAAGAGATAGTGTGCACGTTTATATATATATATATGAAAATGAAACTTATATTTTGTATTTAGTTTTCTTAAATAAAATACTAATGTGTTATTTTAAATGCTATTTAAACCAAGAACCACAAGTAGCCTCTTCAGAGAAGTATAGGCTTATAGGTTATTCAATAATGTTATTGTTATCCCTAGTAAATAAAGGTGTATTATTTAAAGAAAATACTTAGTTCACTGAGTTCAATTAAAATTATAAGGACTGCAATCAACCTGAAAACCTACAGCTTCATTTACTTAAAGGATTGCACCATAAGTTACAGAAGACTACCCTAGTTTGTGTTAAGGAGAAGACTGAAGAAGTTGTGTGAAGATAATTCTCATTGAATATTTTAAGTTTATGCTGAGCAATATTTGTCATGGATTTTAATAATCCACAGCTTACATTATTGTAAAATTATATTTATTAAAAAAATATTGCTTAAATTATTGAACTATTGTATTTTATTCATATTTTTGTATTGTGTTGTACATACTGTTTTTTTGTTATTTGATGGAATTAAGTTATTCCTTTGTTTGCAATGCAAACTACTAAGTAATGGGGCTATTAATTATGCAAAAACTATTTATTAGAGTTGAACAATTAATATATGGGCGTTATTTTTCAAACTCATTTGATTATAGCTTTCGAAAAAGTATAATCCAAGGTGATATGTTATAGCTTTAGAATAAGAATCTTAGACGTTAACTAATTATTACTTTAATTATGATTTAATTTATTATTAATTTTGATTTCAGAAGTAATTTTTTATTTTATTTTTGATTTGTGGAAAAACATTGACTTAAATGTTATTGTGCCTGCCATGATTCTCTTCAAATTATTATCTATTAAAGATATAATCTGATATATTTTTTGTGGAATTGCCATACAATTCATTTTTATAATTGAATTTATTTTCTACGTAATGTTTGATGCTTTTATCTCATGTAATTCAATTCTTTATCTTAGCCAATTTAAATTACATATTTTTACTTTTTCCTCAGTAATTAATATTTCATTCCTAATGACAAACAGTACCCTATGTTATATGGATTATAATAATTTAATGTATATAGTATTAAGCTATAATTATTATCAATTCATATAATAATTTTCATCATGTATAATTCTTTTAGAGCAATCAAATGATAAAATATTATTACATGCTCTATTACTCACTTAAATTAATGAATTATCAAACATAGTTAAATATCTTCTTTTTTTTTATTCAGTCTGTGGTTATTTTTACAAGTGTCAAGGGCAAGATAAAATAATAATAAAAAATTATATAATNCTTTCGGGTCGTTTGTTCAGAGCTCCTGCTTCTTCCAGCGGCCACTGTTCAGAACAGATAGGTCCTGGTGATGATGTTTCGATGCCATCATAGAAGGCCACGTAGATTAATAAAAGCTATTTATAAATGGAGAAAGACTTTTTTTCTTTCTCACTCATAAATTAACACTTTCACCCCAGCGCACCCAATGAGTTTATTTTAATTGATTATAATGGATCACTAAGAAATAAATTCCTCATTCATATTTACACAGTTAATTTTTTTAAAAACAATTAATAATTAAAGTTAACAGTTCTAATTCTTTGCAGAGTATGCAATTCTGTGTACTAAACAACTTCTATTAACATTTTTTCTCTCAGTATGGCAGGATGTTAACTACTATCTAATGAAAAAGAGTACTGATTTAGAAAAGAAAAAAGAAAAATTAATTTTCTATTGTCAAGTGTGATAAAGATATTTTAAAGTGGCTATTAGAGGGGAAATTTTATTTTTCTAGGACTCTCAATTCATTATTGTTGAATGAACTTTCCACATCTGCAAGATTAAGTGCATAATTTTATCCACTTAACTTCAAATTTTATTCCATGAAAATTATGTTTATTTTAGACTATAACAAATATTTTTTTTTTTTTTTTAATGAAGAGTTGTCAGTTGAATTAGTCCCTCTATCAATTTTTAAACTTTTTCTGAATATTTGTCCATTTTCTGATCCTTTGAACTATTAATCCATTTTCTTTGTGGAATTTGAATTTGTTTGGTGTAATATCCCCACTTCTATGAAGTACAGCCTGGTACAAGCCTGTCTTCTATAATAATTAATCTGTTTTACATTGAGCCACTTTAAATAGTGTTATTTAAAAATTGTTTGAAAAATGAAATAGTTGCAAATAATATAATTTTTTTGAAGTTAGATTATTCAAAGTTTAATATATTGATTTTTATTAGTTTTCCATGATTATTTTCATAAGTATGTATTCTTCTGAGAAAATGGAATTAAAAATAAAACAAAACACTACTTTATTATTTTAATAACTTCTCTAAAAGAAAAAAATTAAAAAATTTTTCTCCAAATATTCATTTAATTAATCGTGGTGTGCTGATTAGTTGTTATAAATACAGTAAATAAAAATATTTTTATATTTGTTCTATAAAAGGAGGGGGGCAAGTTTATTAATATTTTATGGAGTTTATCATGTTCTGCCAATTAATTTTCTGGGAATCCTAACTTTAAAAAAAAAAAAAAAAAAAAAATAGTGACGCATCTTAATGGGTTCACTTAATTAATTTAGCACAAATTACTAAAATCTGAATTATTAGAAAATAGTTATTTAATTAATTTTATGATTATTAAATGTTATTCAATTCTTTAAGATTAAAAGCTCTTTTAGCTCCTTGCTTTCTTATTTGGCATAATCATTATCGTTATGTATTATGTAATATTCGAAAATAAAGGGGGGGAAATATTGGAGAAAAAATAAAAATGAACAAATTTAAATAAGTCGTTGGGATGCTATATGTTATGTTCCAGCCTTATCGAAGATGAGCTTCCGCTGGTGTGGTGTGCCTAGCGGAAAGGGATTTTTTCTCCTTTCATTGTAAGTACTTCAGATGTAAGTATAATTCCTTTTATTTCATTAATTTACTTATAATTATTATTTATGCCTGTCTTCGAATAAGGATAAACCGCTACTCACAATATATATATATTATATGAAAAAATTAGCCATTTTTCCTTTTTATGTCCAACATGGGGAATCAGTTACATGTATACAGTCCTTGCAAAAACATACTATTTAAAAACATTACTCTATCTCATTACAAAAATCTTGATGTGAATCTTATGAAATTTATACCTTGACTGATGCAATATTAAGGCTTAAAACTTTTTTTTTTTTTTTNTTTAACAATTTTCTTTTTCTTTTTGATAGACCTAGTACTTGGTAAAAGATCTCATGTATTTATATAGTAAGTATTTCAAGAATTTTTCAGGGGCCCAAACCTTAATATTGCGAGTATTAGTAATTGGAATTTTTTCCAAAGCATTCAGTGGCCTAAAAGGTTTTAGATGTAATCTATCACAATTCAGAATTATATCCCTGTTCACATTTTTTGTTCTTTCCCACATTCTATTAATTTTTTTTTATTATTATTATTTTTTTATTATTCTTAATTCTTAATCAAATCTAGTTTTATATATACACATTATATATGAATTTCTAATTACTGATTACAATGAGACGTTATTATACAATGGGAATAGTACATCGAACGAAGTATGTTATGAGGGATACACATTATTTTGGTATCATAACCAGTGGCAATTTTGGCCTCCTATATGTCTAGAAGGTTTTATTTTTAATGCTCACCTAAACTCTGAGAGTTTTATATATTGTATAAGTTTAAAGTATATTATGTATTTAGAAATTTAGAAAAGGATGTCTGTTTTGAGATATATTTTGCTATGTTATATTTAAGTTTTTAAAACTTGTGTTTATTAATTTAGTATAAGATCAAATTTGTTCTTGGATTTATTTATTATTGTATGGACAGTGTTACAAGTATACATTGGTGTTGTATAAAAGAATATACTACCTTGATCTTTGCAGTTTAATTTTATATTTACCAACAAATCTAGCATTTATATTGGTGAAGACCTTAATTAGGACTTACTACAAATTTAGATAACCTTAGTTTAAGTAATTCAAGAATTGCCTTCAAGTCTGACTTAGAGCCTATTATTTTCTATCATTTTTATTTAATTAAGCAGATCCTTGACTGATAATTAGCTTTTTCATGGTTTTGCTATAATTTTAAGTTCTTATTTCTCTAAGCAATGATAAAAATTTTATGTCATCTGACTGACTGTGTGTAAAACACCCAGTGACTGGCTTGTCTAATTTATGTTCAATTATTTTATTGCAGATCTATTTTTCTTCTTTTTGGGTAGTAGATATAAATAAGGGCTGAAATATTCAATTATTGCAATTATGCGATGTTGAATTTTAAGATGATGTTTAAATAGAATTTTTATCTGTTCTTTCTTGTTTGCTTTGAAAATCAATTATTGTATGTGAATTTAAGTCAGGAGAAAATAAGGATAAATACTGTTAATACTAAATTGCTTTAGCTGCTACACTATTTATTTTAGAAATCAAAATTGAATATTCTGAAGTATTTATTGCTTGATTTAATTAATAGAAGTTAGTTTTTTTTTCTAAGTGAATTTTAAGATACTAAAGGCTCCTCAAATTTATTGTTTTAGCAGTTAATTTTTACCTTTAGTCTTCTGAGGTTCCCAACTTTATGTTAAATTAAAAAAAAAGTATTCAATATCTTTTACTTGGTATATGAATGTAAAATTTCATTGAAAGAGCAAAACACTTTTTCTGATGTTATTAGAGTTACTAGTTTTAAATTACTTAAATCACAGGAAGAATTATAAGTCTTTGACCACCCTTCTTCCTGTTAGTTTCAGTTTAAAAGATAAAGAAGAGACTAAAAAAACACAGAATTTCTGAGTTGATTTATTTAATTATTCATAATAATCGGTTCAACTGCAAGTCATGTATGCTGGGGAGGGGGGTTAATTAAAACTTGCTGTACTCACCAGGAGTTCAAAATGTAAAGCAATGAAAATGCATTCATTATCAGTCATTCATTTATACTCGTTTTAAAACCTCTGTTTTGACAATTTTGAATTAATAACTATTTTATTTATTTTATTTTTTTTCATTTATACATCAAGTCAGTAGGAACGTAAAACTTGAGTCCCTATGAATAGTATTAGGTTATTGAATTTACTAGACTTATGTCCATGGTCAGCAGTACAAATATTAAGTGAAGACAGGTATGTTTACTGTTTTTGCATTATTTACTTTTAAGTTAAAGGAATTACTTCATTGTTGACAAAGGAAATGCTTTTTTTGACATTTTTATTCACATGGTCTTTCATTGACAGTATGTATAAATACAGAAATTTAGAATTTCGGCTGCAAATTATTTGAGCGACTTGATAATCAGTTGATACCTGGTTCTTCTATTATGTATATATTACTGAATGGCTTAATGTGATTAATACCTGAACTTTTTTTAGTGTTCATGGCATTGCTTTTTATATTACTATTTATTCATAAGAAATTTAATACAGTGGTAATTGAAATTTTTGCTTAAAGAATTATTTCTAATTTGAAACATCACTGAGAAAGATAATAGCTGTTACCAACTATGATTATGAAATGAACTCTTTATATTATATTTTTGCTTTCAAAAAGCAGATTGATTCTTGTTTGAAATTGTTCTTGTCTACTAATTTATAATTGCTTCGTCATATTCAAAGAGGACTACAATTGTTACTCTTAACGTGTTACTCTTAAGTTACTTTTGTTGTAGAAGAAATGTAACTTTTTTTTTCATCAATTATTAGGTACTTCAAAAAAGAAAAAAATGTTCTTTTCCTAACAAACATTCTGAACATTTTTGATGTGTCTTCTATGATAAACTGATTGGGTCTTCATTTTTTTTTCCTTTTTTAATTCCAAAGAATTATATTTGTAATTTATGGCTTACATCCAAAAATCACTCAAGCTTATAACTATGTTTCTTGGTTGTTTGTCAGAAGAGACAACTTAAATCCAAACTAATTGTTGGGTGAACACATTTCAGAATTAATATTAGCCTATTAGGAATAGAAATAGTAGAAACGTTTTAATTATAATATTAATTGTATTTTCTCATGGCTGTTTAGGTGATGGGTTTGCCAAGGAAGGCTAACTACAGTGGTCGATGGGATTTGTTAATTGAGAAGTGCACTAAGTGTCTCCAGAAACTAATGGATATAGGTTGCAGGCGTAGAAGAAACTACATACTTGACCAGGTTAGTTTTTTACTGTTCACATTTTCATGCCTTATATAATGCTCAACTACTCCTTAATATTATCATTTTAGTCTGTAAAGTTAGTTTATTTGAAATAGTTTTAAGTTAGTTATTAGTTCAAAATATTCACAAATTTACTTAGTGGTATAAGTAATTATTGAACAGAAAATTTTTCATTTTTTTATTATTCTTAATTCTTAATCAAATCTAGTTTTGATTGAAGATGAGCTCAGCCACACTTGATGAATTTGTCTTTTCTGACTGACTCATGTCCTTATTATGCCACTAAGTTTTTTGTTTAGTCTGTAAATTAAGATTTTAGAGTGGTGGGTATAAGATATACTCTTAATTGAATAAGTGCTAAATATAGTGCCTATTAAAATGTGATAGTTTATAATGAGATGATAATGAAGTTCAAAGAAACAGCAATTTATTTTTCAGTCAGTTGAATAATGCTATTTGAAATACATTCTTTTTTATTTTTCCAAGCAATTTCTCTATATCCAATCAGAGAGGATTTTTCATTTATCAGGAACAATAATACAAATTATTTTATACTTTTTAAGAAAAAAGAAATCTAGAAAGCCATTATGAAAACTGGTCTTTATTAATGAATTGTCTTATTTAGATAACTTATAAGAATTATTTTCAAAGGCAGCTGAAATTATAAATTAAAATAGATAATTTAATATAATGGGAAAATTAATATGTTAAAAAAAAAAAGATGTTTTTATTTATAACAAAGAGAAGGTTGACTTATGTTTTCATAAATAATATAAGAAAAAAAAAGATAGCCTGCAGCATGCACTTTCCACTGCTCCTTTTATGTGTAATAATATGAAGAATACAAATTTGAAACTGTGATTGTTCATTTTAATAAATTATGAATGAATTTATATTGAGCACGTGCCATCTAAATGGAGTTGTCTTTCATAATAAACAAAAATGATCCGTTCAAAAGAATAACTTACATGTTATTGTTAATTGATTGAATAAACTGCATTTACTTCGTTAAAAGAATGAAGTATTAAAATTAACTATATAAATTTCATGATCAATTTTCAATTAATTTTTTTATATTTTAGTAGATGTCTATTTGATTCTCTCTTTCCTTATTCCTTGGTTTAATTTGATTCCTTGAAGGAAATTTCTTGTCACTGAGTAGCAGTTTTGAATAATTTTTTAAGTTTTAGTTATTTATTTCTATTTTGGTATTATTCATTTTTATTATTGATGTTGAGCATTGTAAAAGGCAATATATTAATTGAATTTCTCTAGTTAAGACCAATACAATATCTTGTTTGCAAGTGGTAAATTTATATTGATTACTTATCAATCAAAAACTATTTCATTAAGAAATATGGCCTCAATAAATGTATGTTTTTTAATATATATATATATATATATATATATATATATGTATATATATATATATATATATATATATATATTAATNTATATATATATATATGTGTGTGTGTGTATTGTGTTGGTTTTAACAATTTTCTTTTTCTTTTTGATAGACCTAGTACTTGGTAAAAGATCTCATGTATTTATATAGTAAGTATTTCAAGAATTTTTCAGGGGCCCAAACCTTAATATTGCGAGTATTAGTAATTGGAATTTTTTCCAAAGCATTCAGTGGCCTAAAAGGTTTTAGATGTAATCTATCACAATTCAGAATTATATCCCTGTTCACATTTTTTGTTCTTTCCCACATTCTATTAATTTTTTTTTATTATTATTATTTTTTTATTATTATTATTTATATTTGTTATTGTGTTCTTTTTCTGCCTCAATCCTTTCAAAAATTGTCTTATAGATGAAAATCTTTATCTTCATTCTTTTGGTTTATTTGATATTGTCTCTGTTTAAAACAAGTCTTGCAATATTGATTGAACTGTTGCTTAAATTATATTTCAAAGCAAGAAATTTCCTTAGCAATGTTTTCTGAGTTCTGCTTTATTATTCCCAATCAAAATATTAAATGAAATAAAATATCTCAAAATAAAAAAAATTGATTTTTTATTGCTTTCCTCTGAGGGAAATGTTTTCATTACATAATACATAAGGGTTATTCCAATATCACTACAGTAATGATAAGCCTCCAAAGTGTTTTTCAACTAAATATTACATGTGCATTCACAGACACAAACACATATACATACATTTAATAATTTACAAAGTATGGTAGAGGATTTTTCTCACCAAATTGTCCTTCTGACAAGCAATGTTACTCTATATATCTTAGTCAATAATTATTTTTTCTATTTTTATTTTCTGTGGTGAGATGTATTTATAAAATTTTATTCTCTTTCATGTTGTCATTGTACAATAAGTTTAAAAAAAAAAATCTTATGTTCAAAGTGGTGCACTGATAACACACCTCCCTAATCTTGATTGATAATAAAATGTCTGTCTCTATCTGCTTCTCTCAGAAGTTTGTAATCAATAATGGGAATCTGGGGGTTTGCTAACTTCATAGTTAATTTTAGTACTGGAATCATCTGTTGATCAAATGATGGCTGTTTTCCTTGCAGGTCATTTATATGGCCTTCTTTTATTCTTATAAACCCACATTTTATCCAGATTTGTTTTATATTTACATGGGAGATTATTAAATAAATCAAGAAAGGTAAATTTATTAGTATTGGCTGGCTATAATATATTCCTTATTTATTTACCTTTATCCTTTTTTTTATTTGTTTATTTATTTATTTTGACTCGCCCATTCTCTTTTCTTTTCATCCATTCAGGTATGGGTAATAATATTCAATAAGTATTAAATTATGTTATAATGCTCCTCAAGTGTTTCAGCAGTTACTATGGCAAAGCTATATGATTTTGTTGTGCATCATAATTTGTTTTATAACTATGTTTTTTATTCTTCTGACTTAAATTTTACTGGATTTTTAAAATAAATGCATTATAATGAGAACTGTACCTAAAAGCTGCTATGAAATGATGATATTTAATCTATGAGACTTCTATTATTTATTAAAGGAAAAGACGCATGCTACAGGCACAGAAAGTGCTCAAGAGAAAAAAATAAATATTTTTGAGATTTTTATGAATGAATATTCACTATTACTGAATGAATTCAATCAACTTTGAAATCTCTCCTTTGTCTAGGGAATACTTTTACTATTTGATTAATAAGTTTAGTTTTAGGAATATTTAGTGTTATTACTTGAAAGAAAATGAGAGGCCAAGGTATTATTTAGTAATGAAATTCTTAGCTACTTAATTACTCAAGTAAGATGGATGGATAGGTTAGATTATATTAAGTTTGACAGTTCTTTATTATTATATTAGTAAAAAAAAAATAATAATGAACTTTTAAGGATTGTAAAATGATTTTTATTATCTTTATTAGATCAGGTTGTCAACTTCTTCAGGTTTACCTATGGTGTAGTATTTGTTTATTATTATTAAAAAACAAAATAAATTCGGTCCAGGTTGTTCAAAGTGATATGGAGAGTTAGTTGCTGCAAAACAGATTCACCTGAAATACATTTTTTACTCCAATTCAGATTTATTTTTAGGAATTCCATAGATTATGTGTGAAAAGATTTTTATTGAGAAGTGTACTATAGTAATTAAATTTCAACTCCATAATTTGTTTGCAGCAAGTAAATGTATTGTGTATTTATTATATTAGTATTTATAACTGATAGTATACTATTTTCCATTCTCTTTTTGTTTTCCTTGGCCTCTCGTATTCTTTGATTAAAAGTATCTTAATCAGTTAGCAAATTTGTTATACACTTATTAATTATTTTATGAATATTTAGCTTTTAAGAATTAGTTATTTTCTTCAATGTGGGACTTCATTTAATTGTAAGTATTTAATTTAAGTAGAAAACTAATACCGCCTTATTTCTCATTGAGAAATCAAAAAAAAAAAATTTTAAAAAGCTATTTGACGTAATATCTTACGTACACAGACCAATGTTTATCCGGCTGCCCAAAGGCGCAAAATGCGCAATTTCGAGGGTTTCATCAGGAAGGCGGTTGTTATTGTCCCAACTGATGACGAATTCAAGAGAAGGGTATCTGAGAGGGAACAAGTAGAAGGAAAGGACGTCCCAGATTCAGCAGTTATGGAAATGAAAGGTAACAAGTCATAAAAAAGGGTATTCTCTTATAATTTTCCATTAAATATATATGTCCTCTTATAGGATTCAATATTACTTTTATATATACATTAATCACCAAATTTAGTGTTATTTACTTTTTCTTTTGCATGCTGTTATTAAATTTAAAATTCACTCTTCTCTAGTAATTGTTAACTAAATGTTCCTTAGGCTTTGTATTGTAAACAATATACTCCTTGGCAGTGACTGAAAAAATATATTTATCTTTAAAATTAAAGTATTTACATTTATTAATGGAAAATTGTTTTACTTACATGAGCACTGTTTCTTTCCAGCAAATTTTACTTTACCTGACAAAAGCATTTTCAATGAGGTGATATTTACTGAATTGGATGAAGCTGAATCACGCAAATTAATCAGGAAGTATAATGATGAGGCTACAAGTGCTGGCTATGTTAAGAAGGGTCCACAAGGTCCCCCACCAAAGAAATTCCGGGGTGATTTCTACCATGGAAGTTCTGGTGGAGGTCAACATGGACGTCACGATGGTTTTAGACCTCGATCTGGGGGTCCTCCTGGAGGTGGTTTCAGACGTAAGTGGTCAACAGTTCATAGTCATTTGTTATTAGCGGCCATAATTCAATTCTCTATGGTAATTTCAAAATTTCTTTTTTCTGTACTTTTCATCTATCAATATTCATTTTCTTCTTCCCTCTGAACTATTTTGTACTTGTTTTTCTTCCTATCTTGAAATCATTTATTTTCTACTTTCTGAGTGTTTCTTTCTATAGCTTTTTCTTTCCTTGATTTTCTTTAAGGCTTATAAGTTGTTTCCCTTAATAAAGTTATTCATTCATTTGAATACATAAATTAAATGTGGGGGGGGGGGGTTACCGGCTCTGCCAATTTCAGTACAAAAACTTGATCTTGTGGATATAATGTTCCTTATTTTTGAAATTAAAAATACTTAACCATTTTATTTCTGTTTGTCCAATACTTAGAAATTTTAGAATAAGGTGTTTTGGGCAGGTCCTTACGATGCAATTTAAATTGCCTAAATAATAAAATATTATTTCTCACTATTTTTAATTAAGTTAAGAAATTGTTTTAGTAAAGGAATAGTAGTTTCACTTCTCTATAATTACTAGGTTTGACATAGTTCTCAAGTATTTAACATATTTATTAAACTATATATAATTATTTAGTACCTTTTATTGTAACACCACTTAAGGTAAATAATAGAAAATGGCTTTATTACTAAATTAATTATTATAAAGGTTTACTCTTCTTTTTTTATATAAAGAAGGAAATTCTTCTTTGTACCAGGGCAATGTTTAAATATAATATAGGGTTCTATGAAATTGAAAAGTCCATACTTCGCACAAAATTATTTTATTACACAGTTGAGGGCATTCAAAATCTAGAATCCCATTATCAGAGCTCAGGAATCTCCCTGTTTAGGTTTTAAGAGAGAAACTTTTTGTACTTTTTAGATTTTTTTTTTTTTGGGGGGGGGGAGGTCGGTCAGAGTAGATCTAAAAAATACAATGTGTAGATCTACAAAATGTGTATTTTTTAAATTATCTGCTAA
>KZ806984.1:259103-269232 GCA_000696205.2 Oncopeltus fasciatus
TTTTTTTTTTTTCATTTTTTTTTTTTTTTTTTTTTTTAAGGCGGTGGAGGAAGTGGTGGAGGAGGAAGAGGAGGTGGCGGTGGTGGTGGTGGCTGGAACCAGAGACCTGGTGGAGGAGGCACTGACAGATGGCGAGGTGGTGGTGATAGGTAAGAACAGTAGATATTGATCTTAATCAGTAATAATTTTTTTTTTCTGAATGTGATTAATTTTATAATTAGCTAGAAAAGCGAAAGGTCAAAAAATAAAAACAGTTACTCTTATAACACTTCTACTGGTCAACTATTTTCGCGTATATCGACACCTCTTCAAGCATCTACACAACCCTATTTATACTAGTAATATTACTTATTAGTGATATTATTTATAAAAGGAATTCAATTTTCATATTGACAAGAAAATTAAAGTAAAAAATATAAGATTTTTTTCAGCGATTTTTCAATAAAATGCACTTTAATTTCTGATAGATGCTTACAATATTGTTTTTATTATTCAGAATATAAGATTTTTTTTTCATACATTCCAAAATTAAAAATTTTAATTTTAATACAACAATTTGGATGAAATATGAAGTTTGAAACAAAAAACAAATTTCAAGTTTTCCAATTTAAAATTAGTGGTTTCTTTAAAAGTGATCTGAATATAAAATAATAGGAGTTAATTTATATCTCAATAATTGCCTTAAAAATTAAATAAGGCTGCAAAGATATTTGGGCTCTAAGAGTTCTACAAAATTAAAAAATATCGATTGTGGGGTTAATAAGTTTCTGTGTTGAATGAAGCATTTAAATGTTATTATTTTTCTTTGAAAACATAATTATAAGTTATAGGTTTAGGTAATAGATATAGAAAGAAGAAAACATCCATATACTTGTAATAGTTTCTCATTTCATCAGAAATGTGAATGTTCTCATTCCTAAAAATGAAGAAAAAACCAGTAAATATAGAACGAGGAGTTCATTATTTGTATAATGTTGTACAAAACCGTAACAAGAGGAATATATATCTTGCTTTAATGACAATTTCTAACAGTGAAATATATAATTAAAAGTTCAAATTCTTGTAAATACAAAAATGTATTTATTTAATTTACAAAAAGTATTACTTCTGGGATAATGGAATACACAACATTGAATACAAATATTGATTCTTTATAAACCATTAATAACTTTCCTGTCTAGTTTTCTTTTCAGCTAAAGACTGTTTTTGCTGTGGGAGGTTGATCACTAGAAAGTGTATTTTAGTACAAAATGCTAAAAGTCATATATGTATGAGAAACTAAGTAGGGCAATAAAAAAAGTTGTATACTGCTTCTTATTTCTTGATGTAGTTAGAGGTTCTTTGGCCATTGAGTATTATGCTGGAGAAATGAGTCAGGGTTTTGGCCGGGATCAGGAAAATAAAATACTCCACAGTTCTAACCCAAAAATTCTGGAATATTTTGTTTCTGATCCTGGCCGAAACCCTGATTAATTTCTCTAACTTATTTCTTGATTTTCACTTTTACCAACAATTAGTTTTTTAACATTTGTGTGTTTCTTTTAAGGCTTCATTATTTATAATTCATGTATTAGAAAAGGTGTGAGAAAACCAATTTCTGTAATCTTGATAAATCAAAAATTTTATTCTTTAAATGAAAAAAAAAAAAATTGAAGATCTCATATTAAAAATGAAAGTTTGAAAGATTTTTACAGCTTTTGGAACCAATAATGATAGTTCCCTAATAAATTAAGAACCTCGTTTTACCAGAGTATCAGCTCTGGTGGTGTGAATCATAAGACATTTTCTGGAACTTATTATTATTAAAATGAAGTGAACTTTATTATTTAAAGTTAGGATTGAGTGGATGCCAATTTGTAAGTTGTTTACTGATAGCCACCCTATTCTAAAAGCCCATGGGTCTGGATAGGCTTTTAATTCCAATAAAAGTGAACCTTGAATCTACAGTTTTAGAATTAGGATTCCCGAATGGACTCTCACTTTCTTATGATAGCTGTACTTTTAGAGTCACCAGTTTTTTTTTTTCACTTTCACAGCTGGCCATTCAAATAAACTTATATTTTATTGCCAGATAGATGATTTCATAAACTTTCCTGTGACGACTGAGTAGGTTATACTTATAATAACAAATGGCTTTCTTAATTCGGATTATAGTTGTGTGATAAATTTATTACCC
The DNA here is from genome assembly GCA_000696205.2 of Oncopeltus fasciatus. Taxonomy (NCBI): domain Eukaryota; kingdom Metazoa; phylum Arthropoda; class Insecta; order Hemiptera; family Lygaeidae; genus Oncopeltus; species Oncopeltus fasciatus. The sequence continues at coordinate 261,280 of KZ806984.1, forward strand.
AATAATTTGACTTATTTTGTAAGTATTTATTATTTATTCAAGATAACTCAGAAGTTTTAAGTAAATATGATCAATTAATGTAATTTAATGTATATGAGATTTTAAAGCATTTTCTAAATATTTTATTTTGGTTGTGGTTTTTTATCCCGCGTAAATTATAAACAATTCATGAGAGGGAACAGAATAAAAACATACCGGCCCGGATAGCAGGAGATCCAGGTTCGATTCCTGGCGAGGACAGATAGATTTTTTTATTCTGTTCCCTCTCATGAATTGTTTAAAGCATTTTCTCTCTTATGGTCTAAAGATAACAAACTTGAAACCTAAAATCAGATAGAATCACACCTAATATGAATTAAATTACTAAATTTAGTTGATGTAAAATGTTTTTTTTTTTTTTAAACATTTAATAAATTGGTTTAGTTTTCTATTTATTAATTATTTACATTATTTTTTCTAGAGGAGGATTCAGAAGTGGTGGAGGTGGCCATGGAGGTGGAGGTGGTTTCAGACAGGGAGGCGGTGGCGGCGGAGATCGAGGTCCTGGAAGTGGTGGCTGGCGTAATGCTGGTGGTGGTGGAGGTGGCCGTGGTGACAGTCGTGGTCCTCCTAGGGAAGGTGGGTATGGAGGAGACAGACGAGGAGGAGGGGGAGGCTATGGAGGTGACAGGAGAGGTGGGCCCAGCGGAGGTGGAGGTGATAGGCGAGGTCCAACTGGTGGAGGTGGAGGTTACAATAGAGACCGTATGGATAACCGTCCTAAAGGTGGACCACCAGCTGGAATAAAGGTAATATTTGCCCTTTNATATATCTTAACAAACTCAATTTTAAGAAACTAGAAAGTCAAACTAATGAAATATCAAATCTAGTAGATTTGTACTTTATTCTAGTAAATTCTAACATTTTTTATGAAAGAATTATCTTACATTTGGTTTGAAAATACTAAAAGAAACATTTCCACTTTAATATTTAAATTAATTGATTATGTAAATTATGAATAAGATCCATATATATGGTATTGTATAGTAACACAATTTCATTTCATCTCTACTCAAATATTTATAAATATTAAACATTTACTGCAACATTTTGCTTTCTTTCAGAGATTTATTAAAAATTTCCTTATAATAATTTTAATTTTATTTTTTGTGATCTTGCTTAATAAAGTATATCTATTAGCAGATATCCTTCAATTAAGGTGAATAGTTAGCACCTTGACATGATTTAACAAAAATTTCTGTGATTTCTACTTAAGAAGTGAGCTGCTAAAATTTTTATATATATTTTGTGAATTAGTGATTGTGGATGAAAGTGCATCATTTGGTATTCTAAGTAGACCTGTTTTATTAATATATATATATCCTTTTTTTCACATTTTATTAATTAGGCAGGCCTAGAAGGTTCTAATAATAATCTCCGCGTAAACCTATTCCATTTTCAGAAGCATGGATGCATCTGACATCCTTCAATTGGCCCCTTCCCTTGCAAGCCTGTTCCTCTCCTCACATGCTTCCCTAGTCTTTAAAAATGTAAATAAAATATTTCTATTTATAGTTTGACTTTTAATGATTATCAATGTTAAATTGATTAGTCTCGTCCTTTTTTTTTTCTGATCAGATACAAAGGTACTTACTTCCTGAGCTCTTGGTTTTTTAACTTCAAAAGTATAAGTTCAATAACAATACATTTTTAATGTCAATGTTGCACTATATGTTTGAAAAACTAATTATCTGTAGTTAATTATGTAATAATTTAATTATTATTTACTTCTTATAAGGTTTCATCAAAATTTTGTCCATAGGGAGGACTATCATTAGAGAGCGAGAGAGAGAGAGCCAAATTATATAGATAAACCTAAATGTAATTTTTTAAAAATTACTTTGATATTATTAATTTATTTTTTTCACTGATTCATGAATTGTAATCACCCCCCCCCCCCCCCCCCCNTAACATACATAAAAAATAGTCAAGAGGAACTAAACCAGATAAAATATATTGGAAAAAAAATTTTTTTTTTAAGAAGAGAGGATATTCAGAAATTCGGTCTTGGTAGTGGAAGAATTGAAAACTAATTTGTAACCAAAAGGTTTTTATTGTAGCCACTGTTTATTGGCCTAAATTTCTGGGCTTAATATGAAAAAACATACAAAAATAATATCGAAACATGTCCACATGTGGTAATCTAACAAGTGAATAAATAAATAAAAATATTAAAAAAAAAGAAACTTTGTGTAATCGACTAAGTAAAATGCATGAAAACTGGATACTGAACATATTTGAGAAAGAGAGAGAGAGAGAAAAATTATTCATAATATTCTGAGAGGAGTTCCTCTCTCACCCTATTTGGTATGTACCAAATAGGGTGAAAGAGAGAGAGGACTGGGACTCCTGCTCATCAGTGTCTACATCATGACTGATCTGTTTTTCTTATTTGAGAATAGTGGAAGGGAACAGGATAGCTTGAGGTTCGTGAAAATATTACTGTAGCAAAAAAAAAATATATGAAATGCTATATGAGGTTTTTTTTAAATTTAGTTAATAATTTGTTAGATTGCGACATATAGACAAGTTTCTATATTATTTTTGTATATTTTTTTATATTCAGGCCGAAAGGTTGGCTAAAATTTTTAAAAAATTTGGTTACAAATTAGTTTTAAATTCTTCAACTTCGACTGAATCCTGGCTATCCTCTCTTCATAAAACTTGAGAGTCATCAAATTTACCTCCAAATCAATATTTTAAATTTCAGCGTGGAGGTGGTGGAGGCGGTGGGAGTGGAGGAAATACTGGAGGTGGGATGCAAGGCTCTGGTGGGGGAAACCAATGGGGAAACTACCAGGGAGGTAGTGGAGGTGGACAGCAAGGAGCAACTCAACCGTGGTCAGGACAAAACTCCAGTTGGCAGCAAAACCAGCCTGCCCAGCAAAACCAGTGGACTGGTTTCCAGCAACAGCAGCCTCAACAGTGGAAGGGTATTTTTTTTTATCTACTAAAAGATTTTACTTGCCCAATTTTTTAGAAGTAAAGCGAAGATTAATTAGTGAAAAATTAAATGCTTCTTTTCTTATATTTAGTGAACATTATGATAGAATGAGACTTTGCATAACAAATTTAATACAAAATAAAAGTTTTATTTAAAATAATAAAATATTTTTATTTCAGAGATGGGTCAGATTTGGATATCATGTTTATTCTTTCAAGTATCCTCTCATTAATTTTTATCAGAATTTATTACTTTTGTATGAAATTGCTATTATTATGCAATGCTAAAATATGAACTTTGACCGATAAATAGTTAATATAAATTTATATTTTTGTTATATTAAAAACCTCCTTGCTTTATTTTGGCTTTAATTTTTTTAAAATTTATAATTAGGCTTATGATTTAAATTAATTGTTTTAAATGTCATGACTTTGATTTATGAATACTTTATATAACAATTTAATGGCTGATATTGTCTGTTACAAAATAAATAGCTCTTTTCCAACTGAGATTAAGTCCAAGAACTGTGCAGGTCTTTTTCTCTTAAGAGTTAGTATTTTCAATTTGATTTTGATCCTTTGAACTATAATAAAATTCTTAAAAGATGATTCCTGCGGAGCATTAAAAAATTTGTAGTTTATCTACATCACACCCAAGGTTTAGAGCTCTAGTAGGAAGTATTTTTGTGAAAAATTCCCATATAACTGGGTTGGCAGGCTTTCAATTTTTCTTTGATTTTGTAGGTTACAATCAAGGTAGTAGTGGTTACAATCAGCAGGGAGCTACTGGTGGTGGTTATGGTACCAATTCTCAACAAACAGCTGGCTATAACCAACAATATGGGACTTGGCAGCAGTATGGTAATTACAACACCACAGGCTATAATGCACAGCAGTGGGGCCAGGTATAAAGTGATATTAACTTCATTTATTAATATAATTAAATTAAGTATTTGTTTTTCAGAATTAATCTGCCATAGGCTTGGAATTATTTAACTTTGATGCCACTGTTCTTTTTATGTCTTTTTATGGGAGTTGTTTACATAGTTATACTTTAACTTCTTGATGTAATGGTAAATCTATCCTATAGGATAACTGTCAAATTAAGATTAACATTGATTTAAAGTAATTAAAATTTATGTCTTACCCTTTGTTGGAGGGTGCCCCTCCTTATTTTAAAAATATAATCCAAATCAAGTGCATTAGTTTTCTATAATAAATTACTTAATAGTTAAAATCAAATTTAAAGGGGGGGGGTTTAGTAGGCCAAATATTTTAAACTTAATATTTACCTTATTTATAATTAAAAAAATGTATCCCTCTTGTTTAAATTTTATTCATTAACAATTAATGAGAGGTAATAGAATAAATCTATCTGTCTTAGCCAAGACTCGAACCTGGATCTCCTGCTTTATTCTATTCCCTCTCTTTAATTGTTTAAAATTTACGTGGGATAATAAACCACATAATTAATATTTATAAATGATAAATAAAAAAGTAAATAACGGGAATTGATAAATAGCTAGTCAATGTCAGCTCCTTTGAGCATAAAACGATATATTCATCTTTCTTGTGGGTTAGGCTCTCGTTAGTGTGTTGGGAGTTTAATAAGTTATCTAGCTCGTCTCGATGGTGTAATGGAAACATACCGTCCCGGAAAGCAGAAGATCCAGGTTCTAGTCCTGGCTGGGACAGATAGATATTTTATTCTATTCCCTCTCATTAATTGTTTAAAATTTACATGGGATAATAAACCACAACTAAATTAATATTTCTTCTTCTACGATTTTACAAGTAACACTTATTAAGGTTAATGTTTAAGAATTGAGCGCTTCCCCCTTGTCTTCCCTCTCGTAACATTTTAGAGTAACCTAATGATTTCACTTTCTTAATCATAGCTCTCACCAGCTAAGCAGTAATATCACATTTATCCTTCTATATGTTCATTTTAATGAAATAATGGGAAATAATTAAGTGGTCGCAATCGTGTATTTATTAAAAATGAACTGTATATATGAAAATGTAAGCTTTATTAAGTTGAAATAGACAGATCAAATGTGTTTGTCTAAAAAATCAAAATTTAGCATACATAGTTATGTAAGTTTTTAGAAAATTATAAAAATTAAGTTCTATTTAATTTTTATAATTTTCGAATAGCTAGTTCACATTTAAATTGTAATTGTGTTTTCAAGTATGCCCACTATATAAGTTGTATATAAAATTTTAGAGGGAAGACTCACTGTGACCTGGAATTGAAATAATTGTTCTCTTTTATAATTTTCTGTTTTGATCATTTTTATTTTATTTTACAGAATTGGCAAAACTGGTATGCTCAGAATCCAGCCAATCAACAACCTGCTGTACAACCACCCCCAGCCAAATAAATTGGCACATTCCTGAAATGATTACATTTCAAACTTTAAACTAAAGAATATACTTGGTAATCCAACCAAGTAGAACAAAGCTGTAAAAAGATTTCTTTAAATTTATAAAAAAATTTTAATGACATTTCAGTGTTAGTCTGTTTTATATATGAATTATATAGTTTAAGCATGTGACTAATGTAATATTACTAAGTTATTTTAATTGTATGAATTTATAAATTGTGTAGAAATAAACAAATTACAAAAGGACACAGGGTTTTATTTTATATATGTAACACACAATTGATTTGTTTTACTAAAAGTTTCAGGTATAATATTTGACATTTCACGTAAAAATTTGAATCCTTCTTCCATCATTTGTTTTGATATTTGTTCTTCATTTACTCGAATGTCATCTCTCCATTGTTGAACTATTTCTGTATTCGATTTCTCATGTGTATACAACACTTTGGCAACCTTTGTTTCCTCCAAAATCAATTTTCCGTCTACCATTTCACCATTGATATAGAGAGTCAAATGTTTGTCCATTATCCAGATTAATAAATATTGGATTTCTTCATTATCGAAGTGTGAGCTAAAAATTATTCTACATGTAACACCTAACTCTTTTTTTGAAATATATTTCACAAGAGAAATGAAGTCTTGGCGAGCTTGTTCTGAAATGCTTAGACTTGGATTTTCGTCTTTTATCTTTATTGTTGTATTCCAGAAGGTTGTTGAATATTCTTCTTTAATACCAAGCCAGTTTTGGCAGTCTTCACAGTATATAATACCGACTCTAGAAGGAACTTTTAACAAAATATTACAGTTTATCTTGAAGTAAAAGTTATTATAGAGACAATCTTGGTTTTTTGGATTCAAATCAACACAATTTGGACCATGACAAAAAAAATCACTTCCATCGCTACTTGGTAGAGGAAGAACTCGACTGAAAGTAATTTCAGTCGCTAACACAGCTGAACATTGCCTGCAGTATAAGTTGGCTGATTCTCCCACAATGAAACCAGGTTTGTAAGCCTCTGAATCATCTTTATCCATTGATTGATTATCAGTTAAAAGTTCACAATGAAAAGAGCCATTTGTTTTTTCAGGATTTGTTCTGGCTTGAAAGTACAAAGAATTTTGGGTCATTTGAAGCCCAGCTACACTGTTCCTGGTAATGTTCAAATTGGGTATACATAAACAAATACTGTTATCTTTCCCAAATTTAATAAAAATAAGATTTGGATCCTTTATCTCAACGAATTTTGGTTCAGGTACAGATTTCACAAAGACATGGCAGGACCTAATTCGTGGTCGAAATTCAACAGCCACCTGAAGCCCTTCCATAATTTGTATGCTCCAAAATAAATTAAACAAATTAGGCTTTAAGTTTTATTACACCTAAAACAAAGTAATTAATATTATTATTTTATAGAAAATTAAAAAAAGCAAGATTTTATGAAATTATTCTACAAGCAAAGAAAGAGGAAAATCAGGATTAAATCTGCTTGTTGTAAATAGCTAACTGAATTTGGTGAAACTTGGGATTTAAGTTATATATTCTGATATAGTACCTAAATTTCATATGAACTTATTCCCCCAATTGGGTGGATTGATTGAAGAATCTTAACCTTTGTTTTAACAGCTAAACCATTACGCAAATTGACTTATCAGTCCTATATTGGCGAATGTATTGAGTTTCACTTTCCTAGTCTTTGTCATATTCCCAAAAGCTAATTGATGAGTTTGATCATCACAATGACTCACCTCAAATAATTGATTAACTATTGTGGAAGAATAGCATTGTTTCACACAATTTGTAAAGTATAATTTAATTGACATATTTATTAAAATGTTTATAAAACATGCTCACACAATGACTGCCAATTAATCATATGAAAGACCTGTGCATGTTGTTTTGTTTTTCTAAGAATTTAAAATGCATGTAATTAATACAAATAAAATTAGTATTCCATATAAAAATAATCAACTTCAAAATGCTGTTGAATTAATGAAAAATATAGTATTTGTAGAATAATAATACATATTTTTATTAAAGTAGGCAGTTAATTTAAAATTTTTATTTGAAAATATCTTAAAATCTTGTTCCAAATATTTATATGCTAAATATGTCAAATTAAAATGCATGGTGAAAGAACATTCTGAATAGAAAACTACCCACTTTAATTCATAAAAAACGTTTACATACAACATAGTAGGTGTAAAATGTAAAATAATTATTTATGTTCTATAACATTTTTATGAGAAAGGTTTATTAAAGAAAAATTCATGAATGTAACTAAGATAGGTGAGCTCTTCCTTCTATTTTATCAGGTATGAAAAATAAATTTCCTTCTTTACACCACCCAAATTCAATTAAATTTGGATTCTTCAATACTAATTCTTACTTCTCAGTCATGCAGGTTTGTTGTAGATGACAAAATCTCTTGTCTTCATGACAGGTAGGTGTGGTGAAACTTTCTTGTTACAAATGTTATTGGTTTTTATTTATTTATTTATTTCACATCAGATTACTTTTAGTTATGTTAGTTTATGTAGTAATAATGTAAATCATACACACCCACACATTATAATATATATATAT
>KZ806984.1:280688-308909 GCA_000696205.2 Oncopeltus fasciatus
TATATATATAATGTGGCCTGTAATGCTTAAGAAAATGTTGGTATGTCCAACTACCTACAACCACAAAAATAATGTATATGGGGCCACCAACAATTGGTTTAGACTATAATTTCTTCATGAAAACTGTTCTTTACATACAGCATAGTATAAATATTTATATGTTTTTTAGGGTCTAGTTATATCCCAGCCAAACAAAACAATTTTTTTTTGTTCACGTATTTTTTATTTTTATAATCCTCAATGTGTAATGTAAAGAAAACCAACTGAGCCATTAGATTCAATCAAGTGATCTTAAATATATTGAAAATTTGGTATTTTGCTAAGATAATCAGAGAATTATAGGATGAAGTTCATTGAATTAATATAACAAGTTAATTGATCATTAATTGCATTAAAATATTCATTTACAAGAAACTATCACTTTTAAATACTATTAGATACAGTATCTGCACAATTATGAATTGGTATAACTAACTGAATAAGCTAATTGGTTTAAAAGCAAGGACATTAAACAATATATATATATATATATATATATTTTTTTTTTTTTTTTTAATATTAACTTACTGTAATATCAAATTGTTCTTGTAAAATATGAGGCAGAGTGACAGTATTATATAGATGAGGTGTTTCTTCAATTATATGAGTAGGTTTTTGTCTGAACTTCTCAATATGCTTATCAGTAGCAGGATAAATAAAAGTTGTTTTAATGGCTGAAAAGAAAAAAAAAAAAGTTTAATAGTCTTTAAAACTAACTACCACTTTACATAACTACAAACACACACCATTAAACTTTGGGTCAACATAGCAAGAATAACTTCCGTAGACGTCATTTATAAACTCTTTTTTTAAAATGCTTTTATCTGAGGAAATATTTTTAACTGTTTCTTCTGTAAAAGGTGTTTTTTCGAGCCAAAGTACAGCCTTTCCTTCCCTATCAGAAAAACGCCCTTCAACACAAATGTTTTTTCTCTGGCTGAAATCCGATAAAACTTGAACCAATTCAAATTTTGACAAATCAGTAATTTCTTTCTGCTTGTTTTCATCTTCGTCGGGAGGATTATTTGTTAGATTGGACATTACTCTACCAGTCGTCAAGCTAGAAAAATTAAAATAATGAGTCCGGCAAATTTTTAAAATATGGTTCCTCATTTAAAATTAGTCAAGAACTACTAACTCAAGGCAGTGTGGGTTTTTACTTTTCATGCGAAAAGAAAAAAAATCATTGTACAAAACTATAATTGAGATAAAAATAAGAGTACTTACCAGGAAACAAGCAGGACAAAATATTATTTCATATAATAAAGCGAATTTATAATAATAATAAAAAGTAAAATAATTTCACTCTGCCGCCTTATGTTATGCTTTCCAAAGAGGTTCTAGTGAAAACATTACACTGACTATTGAAGTCCATAATCACTTACATGTTTTTGTGCATACCAGAAATCACAGCTTTTCCATATATACTTATGTAAACTTGTACACACACATATGTATGCCCTATATTGTTGTTCTTCATCCCGTGATCCCATTTTTATTAGCAAAATTATTGACGGGAGGATTCCCTATACTAAGAAAACATCTTTGTTTTTAAAATTTTGCATGCAGGAGCTATGTAAACTAGCCGCTTTTCTACGTTTCACTAATAATAAATGTAGATAAGACTAACTGAATGAATTTATCATAAAAGTTTGAAAAGACAATAAACGTAAAAGGTACAATTATTGAGGCTGGCTCTAAACTGTAAAAAAGAGATTAGGAACGTTTATTATTTATTAGTAGATGTTTTTATGTTGGATTTCGGTCAAGGTAGATAAAAAAATTCAATTTTAAAAAAGTGTGTATTTTTTAAATTATCTTCCAACGTTTTGGCTTACATTGTAAGCCATCTTCAGGGCTATCATGAAGGCGAGATGGTATGTCGTGTTACTTGGATCCCATATTCATGACGAATTTTTTTTAATATAGTAAAATTTGTCATAAATATGGGATCCATGGAATATTATATTATTTTGTGGATTTACCTTCACCGAACCCCAACAAAACAACATCCATTATTAATCTGTACTCCAGTCAAAAACTCTCCATTTGGAGTTTTTTCTTTGTACTTACAGCCGTAAATATTTTCTTTAATAAGCGCTATATGTAAAAAAAAAAAAAAAAAAAAAAAAAAAAAAGTTAGAGAAAACAAATTACTTTCATGCTTATTTTGTTACTTAAATATTTCCCTAAAGCAAAAAATAACAAAGTTTAGGACTATCATTAAAATTAAGATTACAATTATCGACTTCCTCTAAACCTATTCGCCCATAATTCCACAATAATTACAATTATTCCACCCAATAACTAGTGACGGCATATTGAATTTATTTATATCGTCCCAAGATCTAAGTTCAAACGCCAGTAAACTTTACTGGCGTCGGACTTCTTTGTGAATATGCAACAGCCTAGGAGTATATTGTGGTAGCGATATACGTACTTCCAGATAAAAATCTGTTTAACGTACTTGAAGTACTGATGGAAAATTCGATTAGTACATTAAAAAAAAAAAAAAAAATGTCCGGCTTGCTTAAATACTGGCTACACCATCAATATTTGATCACCTAATACAGTTTGAAGAAGGCTGGAGTTTGAAATAAAGCAATGAGTGGACTGTATGAAAATATAATATGATAAATGAAATTAAACATAAATTGAGTGCATAAAATAAGAAAAGAAAAGAAATGAGACAGATAGAGGTTAGTGAAGATAAAATAAAAATGAGGAGTCATTATTAAAATTCTAAACTGAGATGTTGATAAGTTGAGGGCACTGCTGATGTTGCATGATGAATTGATGTTGAGCTACTTCATTGCACGATAGATTAATGTTGAAAGTCCTTGTGTGTGAGGGACATGAGTTAGTACTCACAGCGTAGTTTAAAATCACTGGCCAGTGGGTGTTAAATGCATTGCGTTTCTCTCCATCTTCTTGTTCTTCTTTCCATCCCGTCTTGCCCAGAGCAGGCCACTTGTTCTTCTACTCGAACATAAGAAGAAGAAAAAACTGAGCATGAAATAAAGGTGGCTAGCTGGCTGTAGAGAGTAGGATCTTAATATTTTCTTGTCTGTGCAAGAGACCTGCAGTTGTGGGGACTCTACAGACCTCAGACAGACTGCACAGACCTCAGGTGTTCAGCTGAAGAGCATCTGGTGGGAAATTTGAAGTTATCTGAACACCGATGATCGCGAACATTAATCAAAACATCTATGGAGCTGTGATATTCTGCGCCTAGACCTTAAGCCGAGGTCGACTTATAGATTCCAGTCGCCGAGTCAGACGCGGAGGAAATCGCAATCACGAAGTCTGTCGTGCTTCCCGAGCTCGTCGCACGTTCTTCCCACGCGTGGCTGATATCCTCTTCGCTTTGTTATCATCTAAAAGGGTTTCGTCATCATCTCCGAGAGGTTCTTCGAAGAAAACAGGGAAAAGAAAAAAAAATGGCCCACCTTTTTAAATGTTTATTTGACCAATGAAAATTTGTATTTTTAGGAATCCAGTTGTTCTCTCATGGTATTAGCATAATGGAGAAGCGTGTACAAGCATTTGAGGAATCTCTTAAGCCACACGAACCTTTTTACCTTTTTTTATTTATTTGTTTTATTTTATTTTTTTTGGACATGCATATTTTTATTCCACTTACATCTGATGTACACGCCATATCCTCAACGCTTTTCAGGCTGCTGCTGAAGCAGTATAATTATTTTATATTATTGTTCCTTTATATATTTATTTTTATTATTTCGTATTTTTGAACCTTTTGGTGCTTGAACCTCGAACTTTGCGGGGTGGGGTGCGCCCACCCTGGAAGCTGATCTTTTTCATTTGTTTTTTAATCCGAGGTGCCCATAAGGTACATTCTACGAAGTCAAGCCAAGTGAGTTTTAAGTGAAAGACTCCTCGTATGCACTCCTTGCCTCCAGTTACATCTAGAATATCAAAAACCTCTCATCTGTATTAACGATGTACGTTATTCAATCCATTAAATCAAAACACAGAAAATTATATTATTCATTTTTTTCTCAGATCCTAGGATCCCTTTGGACTGCCACTAGATGGCTCCTAGGAATCTTCCGACTAATACAAGTAAATGCTCAGAATCTTAAAGAAACATACAATCCTCAACCATTTTTTGTTAATTTATCCAATATTAAAGAAGTTGTGGAGTCACTGAACCGTTACCTATGACTTCCCTCATTAAGGCTATAACCTCTTTTGAGGTAAAGAATGTTATTAAGGATCTGCTGCTGCAAAGCACCCGGCCATGATTTAATCACCTGACTAATACTATGAAATCTCTCAAAAAATCAATTGAATCCTTCCTAATCATCAGTTTGGCTTCCGATCCGAACATTCTTCTGTCCAGCGGGTGTTTCGCGTTGTTTATTTCATTTCCTCTTCCCTCGAGAAAAAAAAAAAATACTGTCTTGGAGCATTCTTGGACGTTGCTCAAGCATTTGATGGAGTATGGCTTAATGGTTTATTATGTAAGCTCAAACGCATATTCCGAAGCACCATCTACCTAGTCCTTAAGACGTACCTTTCGGACTGTTTCTTTTGGTTCCGGTAAGGATTAGATTACTCCAATCACTACTGTGTGAAAGTGGGTGTTCCACAGGGCAGTGTACAGGACTTATCCTTTTCACCCATTACTCTGCAGATATCCCCATATATCCATTTCGTTTCCAATATATATGGAATTTATATATTAAAGTAGAGGAACAAATATAGTCTCAGAGCTCTCATCTCATTTCAATCACCCGGCATTTGACAGTGAGCTTTAGGCCATTCTTAAAGCTGTGAATGTCACCAACTGACTTCTGGAAAGTCATTGGAGGAGTCATGTAAAACAATCACGACTGACCTTTGTCTTTATTCAGAAGCCTTATTGAGCTACGCTAATAAGGTCATGATGGTTGAATAACATTTCGTAGTTCACCACCAACATTCTTTTTGTACAGGGCCGTTGAGGTCAGGTAAGGCCAAGGCCTTATGGAGCTTATGGCAAGCCATACTGGAGCTTCTCATGCACTTTTCAAAGTTTAAATATGTCTGCCTTGACGTTTTCAAGCCTTAATTAACCTGCAAGGGCATGAGGTAAATGCTAACAATGACACACCGCTTTAATCGATAGCCCAAGTTGGATCTCTTATCAGACATCTCAGCAAAGACGTTGAAGCTACTCAGTACCTTAAGTATACGGAGCTGAATACCGAGCAGATTTACAACTAACTAAAGCTGATAATTTGACAATTTGAGACGAGTTTCTTCTGAAGTCGAACATTCTTTGAATCTGGAAAAGCGGTCACTTCGGCTCGTTTCCAGCACATTAATGTATAGCTTCATAATTTTTTTTTTTGTGGTATTTAATCCCACGTAAATTTTAACATTTTTTTTTGGCAAGGGAACAGAATAAAAAAACTAACTGTCCCAGCCAGGACTCGAACCTGGATCTCCTGCTATCCGGGACGGCGCTTTCTCCATTTACGCTAACGAGACAAGTCTGATAAGTTATTAAATTCCCCGCACTAGTATCGAGAGTTTAACCTCCGAGGCAGACGAATATATCATCTTATGCTCGGAGGAGCTGACATTGTCAAGCTGTTTAAATGACTCTCGTTATTTACTTTTAAATTTTAATTTTATAAATATTAATTTTTTGTGGTAATTAATCCCACGTAAATTTTAACAATTTTTAGTGCAAGGGAACAGAATAAAAAATCTAACTGTCCCAGCCAGGACTCGAACCTGGATCTCCTACTATCCGGGCCGATAGACAATATATTCGTCTGAATCGGAGGTTAGACTCTCGACACTAGTGCGGGGAATTTAATAACTTATCAGACTTGTTTCGGTAGCGTAATCGGTAACGCACCGGCCCGGAAAGCAGGAGATCCAGGTTCGAGTCCTGGTTATTATCAAGCGGTCAGCGAGCATTGGGTGGAAAGCGACCTCAGGTCTTATTAGGATTGTATACATTGATACAGAAGAAAATCCAAGCCAGTATCTCATTCTATGGGTGACCTCTATGACTCCCTGGAGAATTTATTTTTGCTGCTACGGGAACTACGGGAACATCATTTTTTTGGCCAATCCTTATGAACCGGAAAACTGGATTCATAATACGAAACCACAGCCACCCTACCTACCTTTCAGAGGGGTCCCATCTCAGCGGAATTCGTCCTTCATCGCTTGTGACGTCATATGAGCGACCAACTGCATAGGAGGGTCTAAAGGAGTTTTGGGGTGAATTTCCTATTTCATCACTGGTGACGTCACAGGAGCGAATTAGCAGCTAAAACAGAACCTTCCCAGGTAATTTTGTTGTAACCTTGAAGTAACCTGCCCAAGAGAATTTCCTAGTAACCTACCCTACAGCAGTGAGGGGCTAATCCCCTCCCCTGTTATTGGCTTATCCTTATGAACTTTGACCTCTAGAATGTTGTAACATGAATTTAGATTTGCTTTTTCGGCTGATCTGAACATCTCTCTCAGTTTAAAGCCCCCTCACCACGTCAAGGTGGAGATGCATCGAGGGGGTAGGTTCGTAGGCGTCATGAAGCACATTTCTGGCATCGTGACGCACTCTAACCCATCCACACAAAGATTTGCGGGCGCTCACAGCCTCGCCAGTGACCTTAGTATGAAGAAGTAGGGTTTAACCATTCCTCTATTACACAAACACATCCACACGTAGATTTACGGGCGTTCATAGCCTCGTCAGTGACCATAGTATGAAGTAGTAGGGTTTACCCATTCCTCTATTACACACACACATCCACACGTAGATTTACGGGCGTTCATAGCCTCGCCAGTGACCTTTATTCATGGTTTAGGAGCGTTCATAGCCTCATCAGTGACCATTATTATTATTAATAAATAAAAATAAAATGGCATGGTCCAAACTGGGAGAAGAAAATATTAATAACTTCTATTGTTTTGGATTTTTCTTTTGGTTTTTTCATTTTTAATTTTTTTTTTGGATTTTCTCATTTTTCAATTTTTTTTTTTTAATTTTATCATTTTTAATTTTTTCTCTCTTTTTTTATTCATTTTTATTTTAACTTAAAATGTCCACGGGATAACATTGATACTCCGTCTTTTAGTACGTATCTTTTGTCATCATATGGCGACAATGGTAATTTATATATTTCATAAGAAGCAATATTATGTTTCTTAGATGTTATAATTTTCATTGGGATCATTATACTTTCTTCCTCCTTAATACATTTCAATTAATCTTCAAATGTAATATATCATTTTGAAGCACTCTTTTTTACTCCGTTTGCTTTCTTAGTAGTTGAAATAATTTTTCCTTGAGCTTCATCTTTGAATTTTCCCAAGATCTTTTTATTGTTATTATTAGAAAAGCATGTGTGTTCGATAGGGTAATCTGACGTATCTAAATGGCTCATAAAATTTAACTTGTCCTTAAAAACATCATCCATTTTAATAAGGTGAATAAAAGTTTCGGTATCTGTGTACATAAGTTTCAATCTATCAGTAACATACTCGTAAAATGAAAGGAGAATGTCATAATGATACTACTACATTTTGTTTTTGATATGTCTAGTACTCACATCCCTATGTATATTGGCTTATAAAACAAAATTTTAGATTTCGCGAGATGAAAAGCAGTAAGGTTCGGACCGTAAATAGTTCTATCCATAAATTTCGGCCTACTAATTAATTTTTCTAGTTGTTTATTATCAGTGAAAAGCCGGATATCTATTTTTTTTCCTTATCCCTTCCATAGTTTTACCAAACATGGCATTGTTAAATAACTTAAACAAGTATTTTTCAAAATCACTTTTTGCGTTCTTTCTTAAATTATTGTTAAATTCCACGTTTAGAGCTCGGTGTATTTTTGTGAGTCTCAAACCATGATTTAATGCTTTTTTAGGGACATGCAATGAACAACATAATACCTTCTGGGTCCTAAATGTGGAATCAATTTCTTGTGGGATGTTCCCGGAGGTTCAATAGATTCGGGAAGGAACGGAAAATCACTGTGTGTATCATGGAGATATTCGGGGTATTCGATATCTACTTCTTGTATATAACCGAATGGATCATCTTCTTTGGTTTGGGACAAATTGGTGCTTTCAGGAGGCACCCACTCTAATCCTCCGTAGGTTAATGAGTGACACATAGCCCAACCATACTGATTGTTTGCGTCTTCGCTGTACTCCCCTAGGGTCTGAATGTTAAAATGCTTCCATAAATTTTGGGCATATTCATAATCTTCATCGCTAATTTTACTTTCATTCAGAGAATGTAGATTTTTTCTTCACATTGACAGAATACTTCCAAAAGTTTAGTTTCTTTAACGTTTTTCCCAATGGTCAATGTAATCATACGGAAATACTCCCTTACACGTTAATAAAGCTCTATTTTATTCTCCGAAATATTTTATTGTTTCTGGAAAGTGGGGTAATTTTTCAACCAATTTTTCTAAACTCGATTAAATGAAACGGAAAGTATTAATAACACAATTAATGATAGGGAATAGAATACAAAAATCTATCTGTCCTAGCCAGGAATCGAACCTGGATCTCCTGCTATCCGGGCCGGCGTGCTTAGCCATTGCACCACCAGGACGAGCTAGATATCTCATTAAACTCCCTCTACATTAGCGAGAGTGTAGCACGCCGGCCCGGATAGCAGGAGATCCAGGTTCGATTCCTGGCTGGGACAGATAGATTTTTGTATTCTATTCCCTCTCGTTAATTGTTTAAAATTTACGTGGGATAATAAACCACAACCAAATAAATATTTTATATCAATAACACATTCAACATGTTTACTGAACGATATGTATTTCTCTTATTATGTATCACTTCTGACATTGTGTATAAACTCTTTCAGTATCACATCCAAGTTCTCTTTGACAATGAAATGTGCGTCATAGCCACTCAAGTTGTGTACACAAACAGGTATGAATTTGGAAAGCCGTACATTTTTTAGCTGCATCTGGCCCTCTATAAAGTATAGGCTTCTTAGTATAAACTTTCGAAATTTTCTTCGGAAGATTTAACATATATTGCATATGTATTTACCATTTCATCTTCCGGGTTGGACCGAGTCAAATTGTTCTTTTTTTGCCGAGCTTTCGCACATCATGTGATGGCTTCTTCAGGGCTGAAAAGAGAATGAGAGTTGTAAAGAGAGATTTTTAAAAATCCAGATGGTATATATTTACCATGTTTTATACACCAGGTGGTGTATAATCCCGGCGCGGTCTTGTCCTTGGGCGAAGTCTGCCTTCCCAAAGCTCGGCAAAAAAGAACAATTTGACTCGGTCCAACCCGGAAGATGAAATGGTAAATACATCTGACGACCGACGAAGCCTACGTGAACATATATTTCATAGCTCATTGGTTCATGGGTTTGATACTTTATAGTGTAACTGAATGCAGGATTAGGTTGGCATGACTGATGTGGCACAAAGATACTTTCAAAATCAGCATATATGACGAAAGGAACTTTTAATGACCTTTCAATATTCTGAAATTTAACTATATTATTTATGATTGGCATTTCGATTCTTGCAACCTTATTCTGTGAACACAGCCTTTTATGATTTTCGAGTTTAATATTATAATTTATCCCACGCTGATCATCGAAATATGAAAAACACCGTTTACAAAATAAACATTTATATTTATATTTAGTTACCTGATATCATACAAGTCTTTCAAAGTCTTTTATGAATAAGTTTCTTATGGTTTTCTTCTAATAATAGTAAAACGCAGCTAATTATTTTTCGTCAACTTTTCAGGGATATATTAATCCATTATTCTTAGATGATTTTAGTTGGGGTTCGGTCAACTAGATCAAAAAAACACAAATTTAAAAAAATGTATTTTTTAATAAAGGATTATCTGCCAACGTTTCGGCTTACATTGTAAGCCATCTTCAGGGCTGTAGAAATACAATGTCATGAGAATACAATAATAATTGAAATTAGGATAATAGAGAATTGCAATAATATAATGTGATATCAAGAGTATGAATGTAGAAAGCTATGTAAGAAAATTTAAAAGATTTTGAAAAACAATTTGAAAAAGAACCAATTTGAAAAAAACATGCAAACAAACAGCTTATTGACAAGAGAAAAAAAAATATTGAAATAACATTAAAGCAGTAATTTGCCACACCTACCTATCACGAAGATGAGAGAGGACGTCCTGTCCCTAAGTTCACATTTCCATGACTAAATTATATAAATTTTACTTTTACACAAAGTGAGAGGTAAAAGGAGTGGGGGTAGCAGGTACAAGGCGGAAGGTGTAAATGGAAAGCGGCCTGTTACAAGAGAGGGCAATAAAAAGGACAAAGGAAAAAAAGGAAGGGTATTATTGGGAATAAGTGACTTTGGAACTGGGAAAAATGTTTGACAGGTTTATTGAGACGGAGGGCTGATGGTTTTTAGAATGTTGAAAATGTTAGAATAAGTTGAGGAAATTTGTTCTATGCCTGTTCTGTCGTTAACTGGATAGTGTAAGTTGATGTGAACGGTTTCAGACAAAAGACGTTTGTGTTGGTAGGGTTCAGTGGAAAGAATGGTTAAGTTCTCGAAGTCAAATGTGTGTGCTTCTTGAAAAACATGTTTAGTGGGGGCAGTTTTTATTAATTTATTCTTTATGTCATTTTAATGGTTATTAATTCTGCGGGAAATCGGGTTTTTTGTTTGTCCAATGTAAGAACCTTGGCAATTCGGTGTGGAACAGGGAATTTTATAGACGACATTAGTTCTGTTAGGAAGGGGGATGGGGTCTTTGAGGATGGTGTAAATAGATTTTAATTTGTTGTAGGTGGAAAAAGAAAGCTTAAGGTTAGGAAAAATTTTTCTGAGAGATTTCTTAATATTTTCAGAAAGTTTTGGAATATAAGGAAGAGAACGGAAAACGAGGTCGTTATTTTGGGGGAGGGGGATAGTTGGGAGAAGTAGAAATAAAAAATTCCTTAACAAGTTTTTTAATGGTGTGATTAGGAAAACCATTGGACAGGAGGATGTCAGTAACACGTTTAATATTTTTGCTGTGGAATATCTTATCAGAGGATCTACCTTGACCGAACCCCAACTAAATTCATCTAAGAATAATATCTACGGTCAACAAACTCTCCTTTTGATTAATCCATTATTTTCAATTTCGAAGGCATTTATAAAAATATTATTTTTCTTTTCAAATTTACAGGTATCACGAAGAGAAGTAGAAAATGATATGCACGAAAAGTCATACTTATTCATCAAATTATTGTAATTTGTTACTCACTGAGCTTTTCTTTGGAGATATATAGCTAATATGCTGTACATGAAACATTTTTCATCAAAGTTTTTAACATTAATGCATGCATGTTTATCCGCGACTTGTTTAGGGAGGGGAATGTATGTACTACCTCTCAGAGGGTTGTATTTGTTAATTCGCAAGCGTAAACCATCGATTTCTGATAAACTCCATCCACTCTTTTTATTCGTCGATTCTTCCATTTCAGTAGACAATTTATGAAAGATTTTAAATAAAAATTTTCCTAAGTCCTTGAATATCGGAACATTTACCGTTGTGAATGCTCTAATATAAGTTTCACTAATACTATTTATGAACGTACACTTAAAGAGAAATATAACTTTTAACGCTCTGTGATATTCTAAGTTCTTGATTAAAGGACCGTAACGAAAACCCCATTTGTCTATGTCAAGGACCGTCTCCGAAGACTTCTCGGTCCTTTGTGGTACCCAGGGTCCCACTGATTGAGAAGTATATTACATATATACTTATAATAGTATACATAGAATATAAGTATATATGTAATAAGGGCAACTTGTCCCTATTCCTTCATCAGGGAATGTGTTCTCTTTTTTCAATAAACATTTTAGACCTGTAATTGGAGAAAATAGCCTTGTTGATTCTGAAAAAAAAAAAAATTCTTGAAATTTAGATTATATTTACATGCGGGTCAATCTTAAGATATTTAGTTACTTCGTTATAAAGTCAATCGCTGCGTAATCTATAAGGATGCTCCTCATAGTTTCATGTAGATGGATATAGATTAGTTTAAATTGTGGGTTATTCTTTTATAAACAGGTTGGAAGAATGAGCGTAATGACTACTAAGCTAATTACGTCTGACCGGATTAAAGAGTAACCCATCATAGTTAAATTCGTAATTTTTTAAAATTAATAATTCTTTAATAAGCGTTTCTCGGGGAAAAATAACGTAATAATAATAATACTTTCAGATAAACTTTCAATTGAACTAATTGTTTCATAAGAATATCTTTTGCCAATTCTTATCTAGTAGATAAGGCACCATTAAATCTTAATACGAATTCTCAATCCGAATTTCCAAACATTTCACAATTGATGTTAAAAAATTTACCAATTTATATTAAGGTATTAATGCAGTTTTACCTGCTTAATTTCGGATCACAAATTTATTGATAAACAATTCTTTAGGTTAATATAAAGTACCAATAATTTAGAACATTAAAAAATTTGAAATACGTTTGAATTAATGATAAAATTTATGAAAGGCTATAAAGCCGTTTTAGTTCTGAATTATATTTTACGATTTATTTTCCTTCATTTTTAAAATTTCAAACATGTTATGTTTAACGTTATTTATTTTCTTTTCCCTTTTGATAAGCTGATATTAATATGTGATTCTGAGTAGGAATTAACAGAAAATCAAATCTCACGTTTTTTAATTGGAGATATCACATACCAGCAATATTTCACACGGCATTCTGTATGCCTCATTGAAAATCATGAAGGGGTCAACCATACAGGTATGTATGTATATACAAGTATGTGTATATATGCATATTTATGTGTATGTAAATGTTAAAACATAATATGTATGTGTGTGCATGTAGTGTGTTCTAAGGGAACAGAGTAAGTGATCGTACAAATGTCAGATATAGAATAATAGGATACGAACTAATTGGAAACACTGAAAAAATAATTAATGTCCGTGATATAATAGCATCGAATTAATACTACACAAACACACATATACACTATTAACAAAGAGATAAGTATACAAGGTGAGAACTAGATCGGAGGGCTGCAATAAATGAAGATTGGCTAAGCAGCGGGTCTGCGTAACGCATTCCCCTACCTCTTTAAAAAAAAAAAAAAAAAAAAAAAAAAAAAAAATACACCATTTGCTGAGTTTGATGAACTGAGAAGGCACAGAACTTTTAGAGTATCCGTTTAATTTCTAGGAAGAGTGATCATAATAAGAATACTTAGGAACGTATGACATCTAGACTGGGTATCTTCAAACGTATCGCATTTCGTTAGAAGTACGAAAGCTCCAGAATAAAATGTGAATTAATTTGGGAGAATTACTAACCTGAGGAGCCATAAAATATAACGAAAACAAGCAAACGTGTTCAATGGAAGGCTGAAACGAATAAATACGAACATGAGCAATGATAACGAGATTAACAAGGACGGGATGAACATTATTGAAATAAATAATACATTCATATGTTTAGATATACATCCAGAGGTATAGGCATAACAATGTCACCATCATCTATGAAGAAATGAGTGGATTACGTATCTATTATCCACTAAATATCTGTGTGCAAACACTTCACAATGGTAATTGTGACCTTAGCAGTCCCTTAGCAATCCTCCTTAGCAGTCCCTTAGCAATCCTCCTTAGCAGCCCCTTAGCAATCCTCCTTAGCAGTCCCTTAGCAGTCCCTTAGCAATCCTCCTTAGCAGTCCCTTAGCAATCCTCCTTAGCAGTCCCTTAGCTAACCTTAACACTCCTTAGCAATCCTCCTTAGCAGTCCCATAGCAGGCCTCCTTAGCAATCCTCTTCCTTAGCAGTCCCTTAGCAATCCTCCTTAGCAGACCCTTAGCAGTCCTCCTTAGCAGTCCCATAGCAGGCCTCCTTAGCAATCCTCTTCCTTAGCAGTCCCTTAGCAATCCTCCTTAGCAGACCCTTACCAGTCCTCCTTATCAGTCCCTTAGCTAACCTTAACACTCCTTAGCAATCCTCCTTAGCAGTCCCTTAGCAGTCCTCCTTAGCAATCCTCCTTAGCAGCACCAGATAAATAAAAACAATCCCTCTGATAAACCCTTTATCAACTTAACGTTTATTCTCTTTGCTTCATCGTCCTCTTCACATATCCTTGGTTTCTTGCATTTGCACAATCACTCTGGCGCTCCCCAAATATGACACTAGAGCTCGGATAATAAAATCTGCTGACACTAGAGCCGCAAAACTAGCAACAAAAGATGGGACACACTGCACTGATTCCCAGCCTGACTTCGCATCTTTTTTAAAAAGACAACGTTTTGCTTCAATGGGAATCAACTTGGTGAGCATCATGGCTCAACAAGCTGAGGTCGATAAAATGCACTACCCTGCTCAGGAAAACAAAGATAACAGGGGCATGGAGGTTGTTGAAGTCATTCAACATTTATTTTTATATATTATATTTATTNAGATTCACTTCAGTTAAAGAAGCCAATGTGAAATGTTAACACAACTTATTCACATTCAAGGAGTCATCGATAGACTTGGTATGATTTAGTAAGGTCTTAGTATGTTTGAAACTTCATTTTACTTTTTTCAGATATATTGTGAAGCAGAATACACATTTGTTTATTATTATTTTCTTCATAAAATAAACCCCCCCCCTTCTTCACATGTTCTAAAATCCTTAAAATCGATCTTTTATTTTTTAAATTAAAAAACATATCAACAAAATGTGTGAAAAATTTTTTTTTAACCTTTAGTTGATGAATGTTTTGAAAATTTTGAAAGCTATATCTTGTTGATATAAGGGAGATCTTATGTGCACAGGCATTGTTTTTGTTTCCAATGAAACTCGTCTGTAACCTTCTTTTGTTTCTATTTATATCATAAAATTCCATTTGGCCTAGTGATTCCTTTAAGTTTGATATGTGCGTGTATTGTCTAGGCGAGATATATTTTAGGCAAGTGTAATCTCATTGCTTTTTACCAATATTAACCCAACTGATTGGCCTTATTGGAATTAAACAGTAAGTGTAGATGGACATCTCCAGGACTATGCATAAGAAACGAAGGGGTAAATATCTTTCAACGAATTTTTACAAATCTACTGTTTTAAAAATAAGAATGTCCTTCAAAAATTTGTAAGTTATAAGGCTTCTTCTATTTTTTGTAAAATATTATTATTGAAACATTTTTTCAGTGAAATAACTCTGGTGCCTTAATTTTTTTTTTTCTCAAATATTTACCACCTTAATGGTTTGCTTAATATTTTATTGATCTGAGAGTGTAGCTAGTTCTACCTTTTGCTTAATTTGATTTATTTTGATATTGCCATATGTGAAAACATTGTATTAGGAAAATTAATTTTGTATTCATAATTATTAGTTTTATTAAAATTCTTACTTATACTCTTAATATAACCACCATTCTATATATTTCTATTTTGGTTATGAATTTCACAATCTATTCTAATTGAATATCACATTCTAAATGATACCTTCACATTTCTCTTCAATCATCTAATCACCGTTCCTTACTAAAGTAATTATGCAACTACTGTTTCCTCTCTATTTGTATCTATTGATACAGCACATAAAACTTAAGAAAAAGAAAATAGGAATAACTTAATCCTCAGTTTCTATCATTTCATTGTTTTTATGTATTAAAAGCCAATTGTTATATGGTGTATCATATATCCTTGTTGGCTTAATAGTACAGAAATGGCTGTATTAATGGATGCCTCATTCGTTATTGGTTTATATAATGTAAATGCATTGCTGATAAAACTATTATCCAAAATTAGCCAAGTTTTCAATCAACTTAGTTTTTACCAATGAATTTCACATTGTCTAAAGTATTGATGAAATTGGTAACTACTGCTAATTTTTTTTATATGAAGTAAAATGCATTGAGATTTTGTATTGTGATTAGCAATTGTAAATTGGCAATTGTAGAAAGCGAGTGGTAAATTTTATTTTTTGATAATTCTGAGTGAAGATTATGTTATTGATGGAGGAGAATATGCCATACTTCACTCTTTTCTTTCTTATTCTGCTTTATAGCTTTGGGAAAGTTAAATCTTACCACTTGAGCTTATTTGCTACTTGGTTTATATCCTTGGTTACTTCTGATGGAACATTAGGCTTCTTAAGCTCATGATTGAATAAGCATAATTAGAAAGTTATTCTTGAATCTTTTTAAATAAAATTAAATCTTTAATTAATTCTTTGACATTTAACAATTACAATTATGCTACTTCGGAATGGATTCATTTTAGAGATATTTTTATTTCCATTTTTCACTGACTCCCATTGAAAAATTCCATCACCTCGTGGGATCACTATCAGGCGAACCTCTTCGAATAGTTTCGTCATTCCCGATTTTGGGAACGGATTATAGAAACGCGTGGAAGGCACTTCAAGACCTTTATAATAATAAGCGAATTTTAGCCGCTGCTTTTTTGCATAAAATCAAGGAGTTCAAACCATCAAGTCAATCTTTTTCTAACCCACATTATTTGGGCTCATTTCTGAAAAAGGTAATCGACAACTTCACATCTTTTAGTCAGCTCAATATACCGGATGAAGCTGACTATTTGAAATTGTAATTCGCATTGGATTGTCTGGACTATGAAAATCGGAAACTATATGAAGAAAAGCAAGAGGGAATCGAGTTTCCAACTTACAAATCGCTTGTAGACTTCATACAGCAACGTTGTAAGATCTTGGTAGCAGGCCTCCTTAGCAATCCTCTTCCTTAGCAGTCCCTTAGCAATCCTCCTTAGCAGACCCTTAGCAGTCCTCCTTAGCAGTCCCATAGCAGGCCTCCTTAGCAATCCTCTTCCTTAGCAGTCCCTTAGCAATCCTCCTTAGCAGACCCTTACCAGTCNAAATCGGAAACTATATGAAGAAAAGCAAGAGGGAATCGAGTTTCCAACTTACAAATCGCTTGTAGACTTCATACAGCAACGTTGTAAGATCTTGGAGCTATCCGAATTAACTCAGCCTCATAGAAGACAACCCTCTAATTGCCAGCCTAAGGGTTCAAGGATCCTAGCAACCTTTGATGAAGGAAGACATTCACCTTCTAGGACCGAGCATAGTTCACTTAGTAATCGTGATTGCCCTAAATGTAAAAAGGGTCATTTACTTTTTCGCTGCTACGCCTTCAAGAATATGCCGATTGACAAACGGACGGAGTTTGTTCGAAAACACCTTTGTCCAAATTGTTTAAGAGAAGGACATGCTTTGACAAACTGTTCATCCGCCTATACTTGCGTTCATTGTAAAAAACGACATCATTCACTTCTTCATAGTATTCCCAATTTAAGGTCAGGCGCAGTCAAAGAACATAATAGCTCTACCTCTGTAGTCCAAAATTCCGAACCCGAATCAACTGCTGGAATTGTCAACACTACCATTGGCATTGATAATGTGCTTTTAGGCACAGCAATAGCTAACATAACTGATTGGCAAGGAAATTTACAACGCATTCGTTTAGTTATTGACTCTGGTTCTCAATTTTCAATTGTTACCGAACATTGCGCTCGCAAATTAGGGCTACCTTGGAGGCCTACGAAGCGAAATCTTTCCGGAGTGGGGCTCACACAGCTGCCATTAGCTAAAGGCGTAATAAATTGTACATTGACACCAATACAAAATGACTCTGAAAAAATACAAGCACAAGCTCTTGTAATGTCCTCGCTGACCTCCAGTTTGCCTAGTATGAACCTGTGTCCGTCCATTATACATAAATTTGAATGTGTCAAAATGGACGACGACAGATTTTGGGAATCGAGACCTGTTGACTTTTTGCTAGGATCAGACCTTCTTCTGCAGATAATTGCACCCGATCGGATAACTAAAATTTCCGACAAATTGGGAACTATTCCGACTATTTTTGGACACATTGTAATTGGTGTTCCACCATCTCCCCAGGCTGCCCCTATTCAATCCTGTTTATCCACAATAGAAGCTCCGCTTTCGGAGGCAATTCTAAAGAGCTTTTGGGAAGTAGAACCGTTCCAAGGACTGATCCCCCACACCCGGAAGATTTGAAATGTGAAGAATATTTTAAGTCTACTGTTAGATGAGATTCAGATGGAAGATATATAGTTGCTTTGCCTTTTCGGGACCCTTACAAACGATTTCCCGATTCCCGACCTTTAGCAGGGGCTAGATTACGTGGTCTGGAACTTAAGCCTTTGAAGCAACCCAGCGTCAGAAGGCATTACAATGATTTTATGAAGGAATATCTTCAAATGAAGCACATGGAGGAGANAGGACAACCTTCTATATTATAAATAAAAGATTGACCTGGGCGGGATTTGAACCCGCGGCGTCAGGATTGCGAGACCCGTACGGATCCCCTGAGCTATCCCGGCGCCCCGTTTAGAACTTATACTTAATAATAAGTAATAGATACTTATATAAAGATCACAGCTGACAAAGGTCTTTTAAAGAGATTCACTTCAGTTAAAGAAGCCAATGTGAAATGTTAACACAACTTATTCACATTCAAGGAGTCATCGATAGACTTGGTATGATTTAGTAAGGTCTTAGTATGTTTGAAACTTCATTTTACTTTTTTCAGATATATTGTGAAGCAGAATACACATTTGTTTATTATTATTTTCTTCATAAAATAAACCCCCCCCCTTCTTCACATGTTCTAAAATCCTTAAAATCGATCTTTTATTTTTTAAATTAAAAAACATATCAACAAAATGTGTGAAAAATTTTTTTTTAACCTTTAGTTGATGAATGTTTTGAAAATTTTGAAAGCTATATCTTGTTGATATAAGGGAGATCTTATGTGCACAGGCATTGTTTTTGTTTCCAATGAAACTCGTCTGTAACCTTCTTTTGTTTCTATTTATATCATAAAATTCCATTTGGCCTAGTGATTCCTTTAAGTTTGATATGTGCGTGTATTGTCTAGGCGAGATATATTTTAGGCAAGTGTAATCTCATTGCTTTTTACCAATATTAACCCAACTGATTGGCCTTATTGGAATTAAACAGTAAGTGTAGATGGACATCTCCAGGACTATGCATAAGAAACGAAGGGGTAAATATCTTTCAACGAATTTTTACAAATCTACTGTTTTAAAAATAAGAATGTCCTTCAAAAATTTGTAAGTTATAAGGCTTCTTCTATTTTTTGTAAAATATTATTATTGAAACATTTTTTCAGTGAAATAACTCTGGTGCCTTAATTTTTTTTTTTCTCAAATATTTACCACCTTAATGGTTTGCTTAATATTTTATTGATCTGAGAGTGTAGCTAGTTCTACCTTTTGCTTAATTTGATTTATTTTGATATTGCCATATGTGAAAACATTGTATTAGGAAAATTAATTTTGTATTCATAATTATTAGTTTTATTAAAATTCTTACTTATACTCTTAATATAACCACCATTCTATATATTTCTATTTTGGTTATGAATTTCACAATCTATTCTAATTGAATATCACATTCTAAATGATACCTTCACATTTCTCTTCAATCATCTAATCACCGTTCCTTACTAAAGTAATTATGCAACTACTGTTTCCTCTCTATTTGTATCTATTGATACAGCACATAAAACTTAAGAAAAAGAAAATAGGAATAACTTAATCCTCAGTTTCTATCATTTCATTGTTTTTATGTATTAAAAGCCAATTGTTATATGGTGTATCATATATCCTTGTTGGCTTAATAGTACAGAAATGGCTGTATTAATGGATGCCTCATTCGTTATTGGTTTATATAATGTAAATGCATTGCTGATAAAACTATTATCCAAAATTAGCCAAGTTTTCAATCAACTTAGTTTTTACCAATGAATTTCACATTGTCTAAAGTATTGATGAAATTGGTAACTACTGCTAATTTTTTTTATATGAAGTAAAATGCATTGAGATTTTGTATTGTGATTAGCAATTGTAAATTGGCAATTGTAGAAAGCGAGTGGTAAATTTTATTTTTTGATAATTCTGAGTGAAGATTATGTTATTGATGGAGGAGAATATGCCATACTTCACTCTTTTCTTTCTTATTCTGCTTTATAGCTTTGGGAAAGTTAAATCTTACCACTTGAGCTTATTTGCTACTTGGTTTATATCCTTGGTTACTTCTGATGGAACATTAGGCTTCTTAAGCTTATGATTGAATAAGTATAATTAAAAAGTTATTCTTGAATCTTTTTAAATAAAATTAAATCTTTAATTAATTCTTTGACATTTAACAATTACAATTATGCTACTAAAACACCAACAATAGTACAATTTGAAATGCTCTTTTTCTATATAGATGCATACCTTAAATGAGAGGTAGCTCATGGGATCCGTTCGGCTCAGGAAATTGAAAGAAATTTCAAATAGAGGCTAAAGAAAAAAAAATTAAATAAAAAAGCGAAACTATTCTAACAAATATAAACCAGTACTACTACAAGTATAGAGGCTTTGAGAGAAAACAAAGTTAGGGATATGTTTATTAATAACTCATGGAACACTAGAGGAGATTTGGTGGACTAATCGTTCTGGCAACTTCCAACAAACATACAAATTTTTAAAATTTTGGTGTTAGCTCTCTCTTTCTCGCTCGCACCCTTCGTTTTCTTTTTAATAGCGTAAAACTACAAAGTTTAGTAGCTAGTGATCGAAACAGAGATATCATCCTTAAATACTCATTTAAAGGGTTTTCTTTTTTCTTTTAATGTTTAAAATTATTTTAACTCCCTAAGAAGTAATCTGCGTTGAAGAAGTTTGAATCAAAGGTATGCAGCTTTGGGGTTTCATGAAATAACTGTAAGAAGAACTATCAGACAGTATCCTGATACAGGTTTATTCAGGTGGACTAAGCTGCATGAGGTTGTACATGGTTCTCCACAGCTTCTAAGGTTGTACATGGTCTTGAAAACTTTGGGATACTACAGTTATTCCAAATATTTGCCAGATGAATTGCTGAAAACATTTAAGCCACACAAAACCAGCATGAGGGCCATTGTTAACTACAGAACAATCTGGCCAATATATCATAATAACACATTATGTGAAGAGAATGAGAATGGAGCAAAATGCTGTTTTCTTTTGAGTCATGCTCTTTTATATGTATCCAGATGGATGAATGAGGGTCTAAAGAAGGGTTATGGGCACTAGGCAGACTGTAAAGCCACAAATTTGAAGATGTTTGACTAATAGTATAGGGTGTATTAATTTCTTAATTAGAAAACACATATTGCTCCAAATATTCAATAAGTCATCTCTGATTATACTGTGCATTAGTATGTGACAGATATCAAAAGCTGTGTGATCCTTTTTCTGACAGTTATTGATGAACATTTTATTTTCCTGCAGGATAATGCATAACATGTAGCAATACCTCTTCTTATTAAGTACTGCAATACTTAAATGTAGTAGATATTTGGATTTACAAATAACCAGCTTATTTCCTTTAATTAAATCTCTTAGAACAGTGAAGAGATAAGCTTTGTAAACATATGAAACTCATAATGAGGAAGATGTTCATGATTGGAATAAATTGAGTAATATGTTTCCTCTCATTTGACCTAATAAGGCCTTAGCATTTTTTCCCTTGTCCTTTTTGGCTTTGAAAAAAATTGTTTGCTTTTGTTCAAGTTAATAATTAATTGGCGCTTCTCCTTTATGACTAATGCCTTTGTTCAAAGCTTTTAGCAGATTAAATTTTACTGGAATCATTTTTCAAACCTTATAACAATTTTTAAAGAGGTGTTTGATTTTTTATCAAATATACCACCATGAGCAGTAGTTTTTAAAAAAAATACACAATGCAGTTCTGTCCTATAATATTTGTTTATATATGTATTATACTTTCAAGCCAAATTTTTTTGGTAATTGAAGCTAATGCTTTTAGGCATAGTATAAGAGTTGTTACAGTTAATTATAAGTCCATTATCATTTCTTATTAGCAGCTTATTTCTACTAAAAAATTATTTGATATCAGCTTTAAGTTGTGGAAAGTATTTATTAGCATAAGTCTTAATTTTTTTTTCCTTATGCACAATATATTTATTACATCTATTTATTAATTTGTCTTAACCTTCCCAAATAATAATTTTCTTTTTTGAAACCAAATGAGCATCAATAGCTTCTTTGGTCTTCGTCCTCAAATTGCCTTCCCCTGACGTTCTTTTTGAGATTCAGGAACAGAAAGTAGCCACCGGGGGTAGATTTGGGCTTTGAGGAGGATGGTTGATTAAATCGAAGCCTAAAGTGTCAATCGTAGCCATCACATTACGAGAGGAGTGCAAGTGGCGATTTAATGGCTAATGCAAGCTGATGAAATTAAAAGTACTATAAGCACCAGACAAGAAACAGCTGGATTATGAAAGTCTGTGTGTATATAACTACTGGTTATATAAACATAATAAGGTATAAGTCCTTTATCATAATCTCCTCCTTCATAAATAGGCCGAGAACTTTGTGACCTCCCCTCATATTGATGTATGTATAGGTATTACAAGGGATGATTTTAGCAGATTTATAAAATAATGTAACCAATTTTAGTTTTTAAGCCTCTTTTTATAAACAATTGGATGAGTTCGTTAATAGCACAATACAGCCCATTCAGAGGGAAGTTTTTCAAGGGGTCCAAATTTAAAAATTTTAATAATATCTTTGTTTACTTGTGTTAGGAACAAAAGTTGTATAGAACAAATTAAGTCTGAAATTTAATTTCATAACATGTACCTATCAAATTATTTTTAAAATGTGCACATTAAAAAATATATTGAACAATGTAATTTCGAGTTTTAGACAGGATCTTTAATTTTTTTAAAATATAATAATTAAATTGGGTATTTACTTTCCATTACTAGCCATTAAAATTACCTATATTTGGGTTATAAATAAATCAAAATTTGTAATCGTAATATGTTAGTTGCTTTTATATAAATATATATCGATCTTTAATGAAATATGGGAAATCTGTTTATTATGCAGCTCCTGCAAAGGGCTTTTTGCTTGATGTGAGATCATAAATGAATGAAATAAATAAATACTTAAATTTTGAAATGAAATTCTTTGTTCAAAGGAAGAGTTTTTGACCATAGAGATTATGAGTAGATATTTTTTTGTTGGGGTTTGTTCAAGGTTGCAACCTTGACCGAACCCCAACAAAAAACATCTACTTGAAATTCCTTGTTTATTTGCAAGGACCAGGAATTTTGTTTGTAATCTTCCAACCACTGAATAAATGATTTTGATTCAAACAATTGTATTTTTGTACCACTTACTTTTAGCATTTTGCCTCTGAAATAATCACCAGGTTAGCAAGGAATGTATTTGTCAATTTTTACTGGAGCTACTGTGATGTACCCTATACAATATTTTCTCATCACTCACTACTGGTAGTATCATGAACTTCAGCCTCAAATTTTATTCTTCATTGGATAATTTATTTTTGTATTATTAGCATTCCTCAATTTTCATTGGTATTGCTGGCTCTGGAAAAATATAGAGAATAACAATTTATAGTGCAAAGTAGTACGTGGGATTAAATACCACAAGAAAATTAATATTTATAGAGAATAACATCTATCACTAAATAATAGACTGGCAATTTATTTGATTGCAGCACTATGAGGTAACAGAATAGTAAATGATAATTTTAAAATGAAATTAGGGAATTAAAAGTCAAGAGCAACATATTAATAGGTAGTTGGCCTGTTAAAAATTTGCATACGTGTGTGTATACGTACTCCATCATCTGTAATCTTAAAAATAAAGAAACCAAATGTGATATTTATTATTCTTTCTGCAAACTGTTGAAAGAGTTCATTAAAGACTGAAATCGATTAGTAGGGTAGGGAAATTTAGAGAGAGAAAAATTTTAAATCTTAATATTAGATGATTTTAGTTGGGGATCGGTCAAGGTAGATCCAAAAAAATGTTATTCAATTATTTTTCAATAAGTTGTTGTCTGCATGTTTTTTTTTTTTAAATTCTCTTACATAGCTTTCTACATTTATACTTTTGATATCACTTTACATTATGGTAATTCTGTATTATATTATTGTCAATTATTATTGTATTCTCATGACATCGTATTTCTACAGCCCTGAAGATGGCTTACAATGTAAGCTGAAATGTTGGCAGATAATCTTTTAAAAAAAAATACATTTTTTTTTAAATTTGTTTTTTTTTTTATCTACCTTGACCAATCCCCAACTAAAATCATCTAATAATAATATCTACGGTCAATGTTGTAACAAATGAGTAAATTACAAAGTTATTAGTAAATAACATGTGACACTTAAACTTATGAATTAATCTTTCAATTAGTTAAAGAACAGGTCAGGAGTCTAGCGTTTCTTGTAATTAAAAAAAAGAAAGAAATAGATAAATTTCATGATTTTCATTTTTCTCCTAAAACTGTCCTTACAATGTGACACATTGATAATAATACTGCCTCTTGTACCTGACATATTAATCATTTGTCAACTCCTATTTCTTTAAGACTGCCAGATAATGTACGAGGCACCACACCTAGTGCTGAAATTATGATAGGGACTATTTTGACGCTTGACTTCTCTCCATTGCGTTAAAATGTCAGATGAAATTATTATTATTTTTGTGACGTTCTCAGGAATTAATCCCCGATATATCTTAGACTTAGACAGGCAAAGAGTCCAAGCGTTTCGTGTAATAAAAAAATTAAGTTCTATATAATAAATGAAAAATCAATGCCAATTAAAATATAAGTAATTTAATTTGTAGGCAAATTTGTTGACCGTTTAGTCTTATGAAGAGAGGATTATCAGGAATTTAGTCTTCGTAGTTAATTAGAATTCCTGATAATCCTCTCTTCATAAGACTAGACGGTCAACAAATTTACCTACAAATTAAATTACTTATATTTTCATTGGCATTGATTTTTCATTTATTATATAGAACTTAATGAATGAACAAATGAACTTAACAGTACTTTTAGAAGGAATTATGTTAAATGTCTATGAAAAATGCCAACAAAAATATTTTGGTTTCCTTTAAGTATATGTCATTTTATTCTGATCATCCTTGAAAAATGTGATCATTATGTTAAAAATCATAATGTCAACTTTCAAGTATCTGTGGAGATTTTGGTTTGGTCTCACCATTAATATTTCTTTAAAGTAGACAGTTAAGTAATTTTTTTCAACCTATTTTATCTAACTCAGAAATGTTTAATAAGTAACATTTATTGTTGACCAACATTCTGGAAAGTTCAATTCTAGTGATAAATTAGTTTTAAATTAATATTGTTACACTAATTTTTTCTCTTTTTTTTTTTTTTTTAAGCTGTTCGGAAGCTTGTGGAGAGTTTCCCTAAAGATGAAGGGGAAAAGAATGGTTTTAAGTTTCCACCTCCCCCTTATTTTTTTGATTGTGGAAGTAAAAGGAGCACTGATTCTTCTGATACCTCCTCTGACAAGAGCACTATCCCAGAAGAAGCCATTAAAATTTCTTGTCCGAGGAAAACTTGTGGTCATGGCTATAGGAGCGATGGCAGCCCTCCTTGTAGACTTCCTCCAGTTGGAGTCTTTTGGGATATAGAAAACTGTCAGGTGAGTATTTGCTGTTATTTAAAATCTCTCCAGTTGCCATTAGACAAACTTTGTACCTCTTTTACTTTGTCTTTTAATTTTTGTTGCTCTGCTATCAACACCATTGTTCATCTCCTAATAAGTTTTATAGTCATCTACGGATTATTTTTATTTTCTCTCAGAAATTTTGTTACACAACTGTGTGCTCTTATGTGTATTTTTACACATCTGTGTAACCAATTTGTGTGTTCCTTGCCTTTTTTCAGACTATCAAAAATATGCAGCAACCCCAGTATAGTTTGCTCTTTATGAAGTATGTTAATCCTTGGCAATTTCTAGCAATTTTAGTGATAAAAAAATGAGCTTAACACTACTTTTAAAAGGAATAATCTTAAATTACTGAGAAGAATGCAAACAAAAATATACATTCCTTTGGTTTCCTGTAAGTATATGTCATTTTGATCTGATCATCCTTGACAAATTTGATCATTGTGTTAAAAATCATAATGTCAAGTTTAAGTAACTGTCAATAATTTGGTTTGGTCTCACCATTAATATTTCTTTAAAATATACAGTTGAGTATTAGTTATAAATTACTAAAGTTTTTTGTTTTGTTTTTATTATTCACATTTTAACTCCATTTTATTTTGATATTCTTGCCAAAGTTGCTCTGAGATAAGCTTATTTTATATTCTCATAATTATATTGAAATCATGATTTTTGATATAAGTATCTTTCATATTCCTAACATTCATAGAAATGAGTAATTTTTTTAAATATCCAGATTAATGTGTAATATGAACCTATCAATGTTTATGAATCAGGGGAAAAAGTTTATTTATTGACTTTTATTTGTTGTAGAATTATTTCAAATCAAACTTTTGTATAGCATTTGGTATCTTTCTGCTTGATAAATTTCAACTAACATTTTATATTATTAACTATTTTAATTATGGTTTAGAAAATAATCTATTTGAAAATTTTGGATTAATGCTCAGAATATTACGGGTTCTGATTAAGACAAAAGTATGCTCCTAAATTCACAGCTGAGCTGTCATTGGCTCTAAGTTAATTCATAGTAATAAATAAAAGTGTAAAAAAAGTGTATGGATTTACATGGGGCTTACTTTTAAGAGTATTAATGATTTGTATTGATGTATTTTAGTCATTACATATACAAACCCTGTAACCTTTGTTTATGTTAATCAGAAGTTTGGCTCACTAGTGAATTGTACAAAACATTTTGGTATTGACTGTGATAATGTTTTATTAGCCTTATGTAAATGTGCTAAGTGTCCTATATAAGAAGTTGGTTGAGCTTATCACAGTTTTTTGCTTTCCCAGGTAATGCTCCTGAATTCATCAGTTAATGTTGTACTTAATTTAGAAATTAAATTTTTTAATTTTAATTACAATAAAATTTAATTTAAATTTTATTTATAAAATTACAACAAAGCTAAATTTTATTTTCAGAAATAATTATGCATTTGTAGGCTTCATCCAGCCAATCCTTTGGTTAAAAAAAAATTATTTACAGTACATATGATGAAAAAATCATACTTTTAAAAATCATGAGTTTTAGCAATTAAAGAATAATCATTATTGTATTGTAGGTTTTTAGGCGGTGATAAAGGTGAATGCTTAGTGATAAAAACATTGTCCCCCTCCCCCCGCCATTTATAGCTGAAAAATAGACTGATAAATAGCTAATTTCTGTTTGTTTTCTCTAAAGTATACATTTCTTCTCATTTAGTATTTTTTAGTTTTTGAGTCATTAATATATATTTTACTAGCTGACCCGGCGAACTTCGTACCGCCTTAGCGTAGCAATGATGCAATATTTTAGGACTTTGATCACGATTGATTAAAATTTTCGTACAGTGGATATTGAGCAAAAATCAATACAAAGGAATTAATTTTACAATTTATCATTATTGTTATTAAAATTTATAATATGTTGTAACAAATGAGTAAATTACAAAGTTATTAGTAAATAACATGTGACACTTAAACTTATGAATTAATCTTTCAATTAGTTAAAGAGAATCTGTGAAAATTTAATGAGTAGAAAAGCATCCAGCTATGACTTAATCACTGGGCTAACACTACGAAAAGAACAGCTTCTTGACCAAAGAAGCTCATATTATGAGTATTTTAAATAATATTTTGATATATCACTTGGCCACTAAAATGAATCTGTGAAGTCACTGAATATCTAGACCAGGTAAATAGTCCTATTTTGCCAGGTTTTGGCTATAATGCTAACCGGCTGATAGACTATAAACGCATAACTTCTGAACATTGTAGGTTTGTAGATTAGCAACGCCATCTTTTAACTGATAATTTGCTATAAAATAATATTGCGACCATAATTTAAAATATAAGCTATCCTATCTTTCAAGTTGGATCAAACCGCACACGGTTGTCAAATTTGGTTCAAATCGGTTAAGTAGTTTAGGAGTCCATCGCGGACAAACAACGTGACACGTAATTTATATATATTAAGATGAGGAGGGTTATCACAGTAAAAAAGAAGCCAATTTTCTTCTTGGACGATGAGTTATTTATGGTATGTATCATACTTATACTTGCCCTGCTCTAAAAATATTTTTTATACTTATATATA
>KZ806984.1:309207-332051 GCA_000696205.2 Oncopeltus fasciatus
TTTTTTTTTTTTTTTTTTTTTGTTTTTTTTTTATGAAAAAAAAAACTGTTCATTAGAGTATAAAATTAATATCATTGTGTTTGATTTTTTACTATAATTAATCAATCTAATCTAAGTTTGAAATATGGAATATATGGCAACCAAACTTCATAAAAAAAAAAAAAAATTAAATAACTTTTAAGATAAAGAAATAGTTTGAAGTTGAGATATTCTCTTTCAGATTCCCCATGGTAAATCAGCTGTTCTAGTTGTGCAAGCTATTAGAGAAAGGTTCTTCAAAGAGTTTCGAGAAGCTGAATTTATTGTGGTTTGTGATGTCAAGAAAGAAAGTCCTCAAATCATACAAGAACTTAATGATGCCCAGGTGAGCTTTTTGAACTTTAAAATATTTCCTTTCCTTCTCTTCCTACTCACTGTTACCTTTCTTTTGTTGTTTACACTAGAAGGTTTTACCCTTCAACATTCATGATTATCACAAAGGTAAAACAGTGAAATATCAAAACGGGAATGAACTTACAGTAATTATTGAATTGCCATGGTAGCTAACCTGAAATTCCATCTTGTCTCATCAGATATGAGTATCTAAACACAATTAATTCAATGCACTCATCGAACCCAATATATAAATAATAATAAATATAAATACTAAAACAATATATGCATTCCAATAAAGTTTAATGGTCATTAGTAGAAAAAAAGAAATAAAACCTTAATGATAAAAATCTCCAGAAAATTCTTAATTTTGAGATTTAACTAAACAAATTTGATGACAATAATTTCCTTGGCTAGTGTAGGCATCTGTAAGTTCCAAGCTAATTGATGTTTAAACAGCTAACGTGATAGCTTACGTGTGGGTGTATGCTTACCTATATGTTTATATTTTTTGTATGTTTCATTCAATATTGCTTAATTATTATATTTAATTAAAAAATTGTTTTAAAGCTTGCGGTTGTTTAATTACAATATTACACAGAGTT
Organism: Oncopeltus fasciatus; assembly: GCA_000696205.2. Lineage (NCBI taxonomy): Eukaryota > Metazoa > Arthropoda > Insecta > Hemiptera > Lygaeidae > Oncopeltus > Oncopeltus fasciatus. The sequence goes on from KZ806984.1 coordinate 310,185, forward strand.
TATAGTGCTACAATGCAACTTTCACTATCTTACAGCAGTCTTATTTCCATTGGTAAAATTTACAGGTTAATCTGATACATGTGCCTTCGACTAGCAAAAATGCAGCTGATGAAAAGTTAAGACAATCAATGCGAAGGTTTGCAGATATTCATGAGTTCCCTGCTGCCATTATTCTTATCTCTGGTGATATAAACTTTGCCAGTGACCTTAGTGATCTAAGACACAGGTAGGCTTTCACTTTTATTAGCTTCCACAATTTCTTTAACATAGTTGATCTGATTTAATTTAGCCCCCTAAACAATAAAAAATAAATAAATAGAAAATTATACATTTTAAAATACTTTCATAGGATTAAATTATTTTTGGTATAGATATGCTTATTTTATATGTGGAACGGTAATTGAATGATGAAATCAGAAGTGGGGATTTATACCAAAGTAAGTGTACAAGTAGTGAATCCCTCATATCTAGTTTAAATAGTGCCTTATTGGAACATTTATTTATTTTTTTGTGATAAATTAGTACTTATGCTCTGCTATGTTTTCTGTGAAATGACATTTGTGATATATGGTTTCAGTATAAAAATAATTCTTATTATCTTATAATTCTTAAGTAAAAAGTATCCTCACTAATTTATGCTATATCTTAAACTTAGTCAATGAATACTTTGTCCTAGGCCATTTGCAAGTTGTGTTTAAGTTTGGTTGTCAGAGTTATAAATTGAGTATATATTGGTGTGAAGGCTTTTCTCCTTTTTAATGTTATTAACTTTCTGGAATATATAATTTATAGTATAAATTAATTTAATGCATGTTTTTGTACAAATATGAGTGATGCTTGGGATTTTGTAGATTAATTTGGATCTCATTGTAGGGGGGATTGATGGGGTCTTTTAAGTTGTATTAATTTATACGTACAAGTCACTTACTTATTCATAATTAATAAATTTTATGATACTTCCTACCTTCTCACAGACTCCCACTGTCCCTCCGAGATATATTTTTTTTGGGGACTATTTTTTGATCCCTTTCTTCCCACCCTATAGTTACAAATAATAAAGTCCTAATCTATAATTTTCCTACACTATGCACAGGTTTTTCAGCATCAAACTTAACCTTTCATTCATCACTCCCATCGTCCTCACTGATAGATTCAGCGTAATTAAAAATTCTGTACATCGCTCATAACTCTACTGGAATATCTATTAGGCAGATAAAAACCATATTATAAAAAGAATCAGCAGCCATAAAAATGACAAAACAATTCTTTAAGTTTAACAAAGTTTAAGTATGTATATAAGTTTATAAGTTCCACAGGGTTGACATTTATAGATTACGATAGTTAAATTATTTTGTTAGTTTTTGAGATTTTATATTATTTCTTTTTAAAAATTGTTATTGATTTACCGGTGTTTTATTAAAATAATTAATAATTAGTAGTGACCAACAGTTTACTTGCCTTGAAAATTAATAAATATAATTCAAAACTTCTACAAAAATATGTTTATCCCTTTATTTTGTTAACCTTTGATTCCAGTTTCCAGGTCATGTTCTCTGAATAAGCATGTCATGATATGATGAGTCAATTAGTTCTTCCAAAGACTTGATGTCTTCCTCTTCGAAACACCGTCTTCCTTCCAATAACTCCCTCACATACCTCCCCCCAACCATACATCCTATTCCTTTTAATTTTCTTATTGAACTAAGAACTTATTATTTCTTATTTAACTCCACTTATTAAACTCTTCAGTCATGAGTTATCTCAAATGGTTTATGTGGCTCACCCTCACTTCATTATTCCTATAAGTTTAATTATATATTTAAATCTAGAAATATATATGAACCCACAGAGTTTATCAGTTTTTAAGACCCCAAATACATAGCATTATTAATTTTTGTTCCATGGATTGTTGTCATTTAGTTCAGTTGTTGTTTTTTGTTGACGCCCTTGAAGAAGGCCTGGAATTCAAGCTAAAATTTTGCCCAAGGTAAAAAAAAAATTGTTAATTGTTTTTTGTTTGTGTATTAACCCAATTGTAATAAATAATAAGTAATAATAAATACCCAAAAAATGAATTGTCTGCCAACGTTTCGGCTTACATTGTAAGCCATCTTCAGGGATATCATGAAGGCGAGAGGAGACGTTCTATCACCAAGATTCCATTTCCATGACAATGGAATCTTCGTGATTCCAATATTTCATCACGATGTCTGCTCTTGCCTTCATGATAGTCCTGAAGATGGCTTACAATGTAAACCTAAACGTTCGCGGATATTTAAAAAAAAACAAAAAAAACAAACAACATTTTTAAAATTTGTATTTTTGGATCTACCTTGACCAAACGCCAACAAAAAACATCTAATGATAATATCTATGGTCAAAAAACTCTCCATTAAAATAAATTTGGTTCACTGGTTATTGTTCATTTTATCGAATCTTGATTTTTTTCTCCACTCTATGATTTACTCTCATTAATAAGTGACGGATTTAACTTTTGGAAGAAAAACCAATAATCGACATAAAGATTATGTTAGAGAGAGAAAGGAAAACAGTTTTGTTTGTATCTCATTGTATATAATAGGGTTAATAGTGAAATTTATAGTAAGCTATTGATAATGATTGCAATAATACACACGTCAATATCTCCATTAAAATTATTTTAATGTAAGTTCAATAATATGTTGTTGGCCCCTCACCCTTGAGATTTTTCCAACAATTTTATTCAAATTTGTATATGAATTTTTATTTAGATGATAAATTAAGAAATTTATACCCAAGAGGGTGGGGTTTTATACTACTGGCTTTTTGAATAGCAAATTATCTAAATTGGTTACTCAATTTTACTGTTGTAAAATGTGTGATATATTTCTTTAAATTTAAGGTTTTAAGCCTGTTTCAAGTTTAATTATTTATAAATTTGAATTTAAATTTTAATTAAAAATTAATTTGAATTGACAAATGTTTGATTTACATGCTAAATTACATATTATTTTATAATTTTTTTTTTCTGTTTTAGGAAAAAACTTCATGTAATTTTGTTACATAATAGTGCTTGCTCTATTGCTCTTATTTTGTGTGCCAATGAGCATTACAATTTTGATCAATTTGTAATGCCTCTTCCTTCAAGAGGAATGACAAAAGTAAGATTTCTTCCCATAAATTTATTTTGAATAAATATTTTAAAAAAAGAAACAAATATATTTCAATTCAATGTAGGTTCTTGATTTATTCAGCTTTTAATATTTACTAAAACTGTGCTACTAAGGAATAAATTAAAAAAAAACCCATACCCAACTCAAAAAAATTTTCAATAAGGTGAAAAAAATGTATTAAAGTACTCATTCAAGCTAAGTATAGCATCTTTCTTCAAGGAGCACTTAATAAAGTCATAAGCTGAAACTACTAAATAAATATTTGTGGAAATACAAGGAAGTATTTTTTACCAAAACACGTTAAGACCATCACCCACATTAACATTCATATTCAGATAACCATAACATACATTTTTTTTTTTTGACAGCCAAGCCACATACCTAACAAATTTATATTTTGCAAGGTCTAAGAATAGCTAATTGAACATTAGTTGACAGTAGTTAGTGTGGGTTCGATATGTAACATGGACTCTTGTTGATATACTAGGTGAATAAATTTTAAAAGTTTTTTATGTAGAATTTTATTGATCTTAACTTTATTTAAGCTTTTAGTTCATTTAGTTCTGTTGAATTATTTTAATATAATATATTTTTGAGAGAGATGTCAGCGTCACCTTCTCTCCTCATGTCATTGTCATTGAATGTTATTTCTTATTTTGCTCTTCATTGTAATCAAATTACAAAAATTTAATAAGTAAAAGTTAAAAATTGATAATGCATTAATTATAATATGCTTAATTACAATGATATTTTTATCATAATTAAAATATTATATACTTTTTGCTGTTTTTAAAAATTGTTATTTTGTTATTTATAGCAAAATTGGAAAACTGGGCCTATGGAGGTGATGATTTGGAATCTTCCCAGAGGTTGCTCTGTAGGAAAATTAAGAGAGAGGTTAAAGTTTCTGTCATACAATTGTGGAGGAAGGATTTCTTTTATTTCTGATTCTGTGGCTGTCATGAGATTTCCATCCTTTGATTTGGCTACACGGTAAATTATTAGTTTAGGATAAATTATATAGTTACTTGACTGTACTTCTGTAATACAATTATCGGCAATTAATACCAATGGGTATTTACTGGTTTGGATGCTATTGGCATTGATTGGTACAGTTTGGTAATGAGTACCATTTATATGATTTGAGCCTTTTATTGGCATCAAGTTTTATCCAGGGAAACATTAGATAAATAATCATACTTGAAAAAGACAAGAGGTTCTCAGAGCTCCCTTGTCAGTGCTTCAAGCAGAGACTAAGAAAATTGGGGCTTAGTAATATATTATTTGTGTACTTATTATATTAAGTCATACTTATATTTTGACTTTCATTAAAAAATGCAGAAGGAGATAGCTTAAGCTTTCTTACAGTGAATATCTAATCAAATTAAAAAAAAAAGTTTTTTAAAAAGATTTTTTTTTTTTTTTTAAATATGATGAAATTATAAAATTTACAGTTAATTGATGTTGTATTTTAAAATTCTCTAAAACTTCTTTTAAAATAATAAGGATAATCCATATAAATGATACTCAATAATTCCATGTTATTCTTATTTATGTCTGTGACTCTTTTAAATTTATTTATTCTATGTAGCTTTATGAACTGTTTACTTTATCTCATTAATCTGTGGTTCAAATTTAAATTTTTATTAAAATTACTATTTAAAATTTAGTACTTTTCACCTATTCAAATTTGATATTTTTAAAACTAATATCTAAATGTATAAAACTCCTTTCATTTTAAAACTCAAATAATGTGTTTTAGAAGTATTTACAACATATTATAACAGTGTATCACTTATTTACTAAAAGCTGCAGTGTGCTTTAATAGTAGTTAATTCTTTATTTTTTTTTCATTAAAAAATTAGTCTGGTCATCCACAAACACATACTGTTTAATTAAACCATGTTGATATCCAGACCAGCAGATTATAAATTTTCATTATTGTTCTTTTGAACAATTAAATTATCAGTTATGTATTTATTTTATTTAATTAGTGTAAGAAACTGAACAGGAAAAAAGGTCTTAGTGGAATCTCATCTGTATTTTTGTAGAACTTAAATTCAGAGATTGTGAGTTTTGTACAATAATTTATATTTTTCAATTAAATTACAGGATTTTATTTATAAGTAAAAACCTGTACTATATTTTGGGTGCTTAGAATAAGATGAATACTTTTAGATGATTCCCTCCACTGTAACCCTAAATTCACTGCTTCAAGTGAAACTTATAAGACATAAGTGAAACTCAAATCTAAAAAAAAAACATTTTTTTCCTTATGGTTCTTTACAAATTCGAATACAGAGAAGATAATTATTCACTACTTTGTCAGCTGACTTTGAGCTGCAAATTAAAGACTTTATCTATTATTCTTTTGAATTTTAAAGTATTATATTATTATGAATTAAAAAAAAAATTATCCTAATTTGGAAATACGAGAAGTATGAATTTATTTTTGATAATTATTACCATCTCTTTTGAAATCTATCCTATCTGCAAGAGTTTTAAAGTTAATTTAATTACTGGAAATTATGAGTAGATTGAAAAGATAATTTAAATGATTTTGCTTATTGCTTATAATTATGCAGTTTTATATTTCATGCTGTAATCAGAGTAATACTTTATTATCTAAAATTATTTTTTAAATNNTAAATATAAATTAAAAATATAAAATTAACTAAATGACATGAAATAAAATAATTCTTCATTTTACATTTGTATTATTCCATAGTCAATAAACAGTTTTGTGGCAAAAGAATAATTTTCTAATTTTTATTAATTTCTTGGTGATATTTTTCAATTACTGTATGTCTGAACTCGTTATTTTAAATATTTAAATATGAATAGTATAATTTTTACCTTATTATTTCCCTGGTTAGGATTTCTGAGCCTACTTGATAAAGTGTACCAATGTGTCCAGTGTACAAACATGATATTTAACTGAACTTTGAGCTCACTAAGCTGTTGCTTAGCCCAAGCCAGTTCTCCTTGTGAACAGTGTTCAATACCTTAAGGGGAAATGAATAATAGTCTGTGTAATTTTATTTAAAATTTTCTCTAACTACTTCACAATGCTGTCACAATTTGAATTAAGTTTATTTGAAAGGTATAAAACTTTGTGTCAGCTATTGCAGTCTTTAATTTTTTTTATTATGAATTTTGCACATGGCTGTTTTTACTTTAAAATTATTTGCTAAATTAATTAGTATGTTGTATTCAAATAATTAATTCCATAACATTCAATTAACTTAGTTTTAGGTTTATATACTTTAAAATTCTTAACTTAACTTATATATATTCTTACCTTCAATATTCAATTTAATTTCATTTGAATTAACTTACCAATATTCATCTAAATATTAAAGATACTATTTTTTGTTTCTTATATTCTGTCATAAAAGTGATATAAAAAAAAAAAAAAAAAAAAACTTCATATTGGGAGTAATATTTAATGCAATCTGACAAAATTTAATTTAAGCGATTATATTGTGCTCATTAAATTAAATCATTGTACAATTTAAAATATAATGGTTATTTGTAGCATAATTTAAATTGAGTATGAATATACTGGTCAGTTACAGTATAATTTAAATTAAGAAATTATTAATTAAGAAATTTTTAATTTCTTTTTAGTAAATTTTAACTAAACTCAATAATTCTCTTTTAGTAAGAGAAAACCAAACAAAACATTTAACATGATTTAATTTATTTAGAAGCAGAAATACAGTTATTTTACTATTAAAACCATCATTTTTGTGAAGAGGAGTTAAATTAGAACTAATATATTTAAAGCCCATAAATATTCATTTGATTGTACTATTGTTTTATAAAACTCAATAATTCTCTTTTAGTAAGAGAAAACCTAAAGAAATATTGAGAAATATTGAATTTATTGATCATTTTGTGATGTGCAGAAGATTTTAAAAACAAGTTTTTAAAGTATATTGGGTTTTTAAAACTTATACCTTTTAAATTTGATGGTAGCTATTTTGTTCATTTGAATAGCTACGTTTTTACACTATGAACTATATTTCTTCACATAACTGAAACATTTTATTATCAAATAATTCTATGTTTACTAATATTAAATGAATACATTCTAAAGGCTGATGTAGGGGAGGAGGATAACAAATAATATATAATTTTTAATCATTGTATATTCATTTTTAAATATCCTGCCCTCATTGTCAGTTTTTGATTTGCTATTATGTCCTTGAGAGTTAATCTATCTATATAGATTGACTTCTTAGTTGTTAATGTTTAAAATATATAAATCTGAATGTTGTAGCAGGAGCCAACTCTCATCTTGTTCCCCTGAATGCCTGTATTGATATTAATAAAATTCAATGTAGTTTTATTTATTTAAAAAAAAGTATATTCTAGAAAATTATAATGCTAAGATAAATAAAAGATGCTTAATATACACCCACTTACTGCCACACACTCACATTCTCCTCTCTCTCTCTCACACACATACACACACACTTATATGTATTGTACTACTCTTTAATTAATTTTTCCATATACACAATGATAATTATATTTTAACCAAATGAAAATGGCTGAAGTTGGCCTGATTTCTTCCTTTTTGCCTATTTTATGTATTGTTCACGTAGGCTTCGTCGGTCGTCAGATGTATTTACCATTTCATCTTCCGGGTTGGACCGAGTCAAATTGTTCTTATTTAATTTAAAAATAAGAACAATTTGACTCGGTCCAACCCGGAAGATGAAATGATAAATATATTTTATGTATTGTTATTTTAGTGCTCATAAAAGAATGAATGGAGAAGTTATGTATGGAAATCAAATTGGGGTCAGCTATCCCCAGAAAGCTGGCACACTAAAAAAGGAAAACACATCATGTAAGTTCACTTTATTAATCATTAATTTTATTATCAGTCATAATTTTTATTAATTTAGAATACCTGATATTAAGAACATATCTTCTTCTCATCTATATATTTTTGTTCTTTCATGTTTATTTAGGAGGATTTCCAAATGTATTTCACTGATATAAGATGTAAAATTTTGATGTAAAAACTAATTTAATTCATTAAGTGATTGTATAGCCATAGTACAGATATAATAAATTCTTTAGAATTTAAATGGAAATAATTAAATTAAATTTTTTTTAAATATTGATTTTAGTTATGGTATTTAATCCCACTTTAATTGTGGGATTAAATAAAACACAGTATTTAGAAAAAAGAAATATAGAAAAAAAAAGTGTCTAACAAATAGTCAACAATGCTAGCTCCTTCGAGCATATGATGTTATATTCGTCTTACTTGGGGGTTTAGACTTGGAGTAAAGTGTGGAGAGTAGAAGAAATTATCCAGCTAGCCTCGGTGGTTCAATGGTTTGCATAACTGCTCGGAAAACAGGTGACCCGGGTTCGAGTCCCGGTTGAGATAGTAAGATTTTTTTATTCTATTCCCTTACATTTCTTATATAAAATTAAATTAATATTTTGGTTTATTTTTTGCTAAATAATAATGATAATAATAATAATAACCAATAAAATACAAAATAACCCTTTTTTGTGTGACATAAAATTAGTTTTTGGTTTTACATATTTGGAGAAAATATTAATATATGTTTGAAATATTTACCTTGTGTGTAAATATTTCATGAAAATCTTTAAATGATAGTGAAATTCAATGTAACAGTAATATGATAATAATACAACATTTTCCACTTGGTCTAATTTAAGGTATGATTTACTTTTGTTCCCTCATTGAAAGCCATAGTTGTTTTAATAAATAAGTCTCAAAGAAAATAATAAGTAAGTAAGAATTGTGCCTGACAAAGCAATCAGCTGTATAATGTAGTCCAGGGTGAAGATACCTCTTATTTCCAATACTAATGTAAAGTGCATAGTCTTCAAACTTAATGAAGGCTAAAAGTAAAGAAAGGGATTCAGGAAAGTGGTTAAATGAATGATTAAGTCTATAAGCAGAGCTTTATTTCAAATTTAAATTCCAAGTACTCTGTAGTAAGTAATTAAACATAATAATAAGTTATATTTTCTGGTAATTTATAACAAAAAAATGTTATACACTCCAGAAAATGTATCAAAATTTAGTGATTAGGATTCTGTGAAATTAATGTTAATATTTTCAATTATTTTTTGGTTTTTGTTTTACAGCTAAAGGACAATTAGAGAGCTCCTTTTATTCTAATGGAAAAGTGAATAGTATCAGTGACCAAAATGGTTCTAATTTGTAAGTATTTTTCATCAGAAAAAATTTGTGTGGATTATTAAGTAGGCCCACCCTTCTTTTAGGCTGAAATAATTGTAATAGGTAGCATTGTAGTAAATACACACATCTTTTTAGGTAAATAAGTTTTGAAACTTAAAAATTTATTTGTAATATATTGGCCTTCTCATCAATCTTTAAGTATAATTTAGATTATTTATAAATTTGGAGTTCCTCATAACAGAGTTATTTTTGAAATGTTATATTTTTCACCATTAACGTATCTTTCTTAAATAGAATTTAAAAGTGCAAAAAAAACATGAAAATGCGAATTTTATTTCTGGAAATCAACCAGAACAACATAACCCTTTTTACTGTATATCATGCTATCAACAAAACCAAATAAACACATCCTAACTCAGTGGTAGTAAGATATCTTCAGGTTAGAACAAATTACTGTTAATGAGATGTTATAATTTAGAAAATTAAATAATTATCATAGCTAAAAAATCACACAGTAATCCTCTCTCAAAGAAAATAATAAACACACAAACATACATATATATAAAATGAAACTGAATGTATTTTAATTTGCATCTCTTCACTAGGTTGAAAAGTAGTGTATAATAAATATTTCATCTTGCTGTCCTATTTCATAAATATATTATTATTTATGAAAAATATTCTTTAAAAAACTTGTTTATCTGTTGATTCTCTTTTTTAGAAAAAGGTAGTAGTATTCATTCTTTATTCATTAATTTAAGTCAATTATTTAGTAGCTACTATCCTCCTTTAAATCACTTCATATAATGATTATTGCTTTAACTGCCTACATACATTCCCCAATAGGGGGAATATATATATATATGGCAACCTTATTGCCTATGTTAGTTCATCTTATATTTGGCAATGTTATGAAATTATTTCCTCCTTGCATAATATAATATGGTTTTTGGATCTCATGCATTTAATGATGAATAATATATTTATTATATAGATATCCATTGCCATCTGGTAATTCATTCATTATTTAGGTTATTTTAGTGAACTTGGGCGAAGCTATTCAATTATAAGGGATAAAAACTGTTAAACTTTGCTCGGTGATGATGCGATTTATTTATTTAATAAAGCTGAGCGCTTTCGAGACTCAATGTATCACCTTTAGAGACCAGGAATCTTTCAGACAAGAGTACGAGGACTCTCGTCTGAAAGATTCCTGGGCTCTGAAGATGAGACATTTAGTCTCGAAAGCACTCAGCTTTATTAAATAAATAAATTGCATCATCACGGAGCAAAATTTAACAGTTTTTTATCCCTTATATTTATAATAGATCTTTACAAGATGTGTGTTAGTAGATTATAAAATATATTTCCTATAAAACCTAAACCTCTACAAATAGACTAAAATATTTAATAATTAATAGTAATAATGTTTTTATTTATAATTATTTTATTTCAGGTTGTTTGGTTCTGAAACTAACCATTTTAAATCTCTTTTTCGCTCCACTAGTCATCAGGAAAGTACTACTGAAAATTCTAGCATTATTCTACCTACAGATTTGCCATGGTTGTGGGATGCCACAAATGGGGTAATTAACCATTTTACAATTAAATAATTTTATAACATTTTAAAGGAAAAAGTCGGCAAAAACTAATTGTAAATGGGCATTCCTAGTATCATTGTTGATGTGCTGGGGCAAGCTTTACAGAAGATTGTCCTTTAAGCAGGTGATAGCTTTATGTAATTGATAGGACCTTTTGCCTATTTTACATAGATTTTATACCATTGTATCACCTTCTTACTATCTAAGAGTATATTTGTTTACATTACAATCAGAAAATCATTATTTGTTCGTATCATTATAATTATTTGTTTGCATGAATGTATATCATGTATGTAGGTTATGTATGAATTGAAAATGCTACAGGACATGAGTCCCATAATTAGAATATTTTGCTATCAAAGATTCAAATTATGGTTTAGATTCTTCAAGTTCTAATATAATGTCTCATTTCATATAAGGAGATTCAATATCAAAGGGCTGGTTGTATTGCAGAGGTTCAATTGAATTTTTAAAATGAACTTTTTCGTCCCTACTCACCATAAGGCATTTTGTTTGTGTAGGGGTGAAGATAATCCTTGGGTTTCTATATTAATAGTATTCTCAATGTCAATTTGAAATGATGACAGTATTACTACCTTAGAAGTGAAATAATAATGGGCATTTGTTGATTTGTTGAATTATCTGTAGGGTGTGAGGATAGTTTTGTATATTAAAGTAGAATCAGTAAACAAATAGAATGCTAATAATTACATATGAATAAAACAATAAACTGGTGAGAGTAATTTTATTAGTAAATGGACTATAATTCATCTGGGCCAATAGATCTATTATTCTATGATATGTTAAGCCGGAGAAAAGAAATATTTTACTTAAAAACCAAGTATTTTAAAGTTACTATAATGTTGTTTTAGCACAAATCCTTCAAATATTTTTAAATATTGCTTTCTACCACAAGATCTGCCTAGGGAATGAGTTTTAAGAAGATACTCTGAAATACTCATTATATTTGGCTTCAAAATTTGTTTGGATGCTTTATATGACACAAGAATGTTTGTATTTACACAAAATACTGATACTTTTATAAGATTTGTATTAATTTAATTTAAACTTCTTCTTGAATTGGAATTATTTTTTGTTAAAGTAAATAAATAATATGATGTATAAAATTATATCTTGCACAATCATAATAAATTTCATTATTTTATTTTTCCAGACAACCAGCTCTTCTTCAGCTAACAATTTCATAGCGCAGGCTTTTGAAAAAAAAACTGTTGAAGATACACAAATGAGAATTGAAAAATTGAATTCAGGTGAACTATTATTTCATAGAAATATGAAATTTCTTTGATTCACAACTTCATTACATTTTAACTTGCTGTTTTATATTATAACCAATAAGGAATATATTTAACAACTAAAAATGTAATACATTTTTGGGTTACTGAGGGTTTTAATAATTTTTTATGTTTTTATTATGGAAGTGGTCATACCTCACATCATAAGCTTATTTTTAATAAACCTTCCGTTTAACCACATAGAGGGAGGGACTATCTAGAAATAATAGCTGTATTCCGCCACATTCTAAACATGCATGGTTTATAGAATAGCCTCTTATCTTTCGATTAAAACCTGTCCAGTATGAGACTAGAACTCGCATTACCGTGTTTGAGGGACCCAAACAGATCCCCTGCTAATCTGGCATCTAAAAATATAATTTCTTTAATGTATAAATTGGTGAATTGCATAAATATTGGTGATGGACATTTTTCAATTATCTGTTTTCATATATATTTTCAAGCCAGTTGATAATTATATTTTGGTGTTAATTTTAACTAGAAGAATTAAAATATATTCTGTGGTTAAACACTAATCTCTTGCTTCAATTTTAAATTATAAATCTTGTAGATTGTGATAAACAGATTTGAAATAGGGACTTTAACAGTTTTGTTAGGGATGTTAATTTAGGGGTATTATATATAATACTAGAAAACTGATAATTTCTAAAATAAATTACATCATTAATGATTAGTATAATTTATAGGTGTAATATAATACTGGGAAACTGATAAATTCTGAAATACATGAAATACATTAATATAAATAATTATGAGTAATCTAAGTTTTTAAGTAGTTTTTAATTTGTTTTCATAATTATTCCTTTTTAGATTTCATCCATCACATTTACAATAATCTTCAACCTCTTACTAAAAAATGATTACAATTGTACCTTTTAGTGAATTTGTAAATAATTTATATATATCTTTTACACCTCTTGAATTTGATTTTATATAAAAAAATTATATATTAATTATTATGTATTGCATACACCTTACATTAATTATCATACCTTCTATTATTCTTCTTCATTGGTTTATGCAAACCATCTTCTGTTGGCGAGCGCTTTCAGACATTGTCCATCTTCTTGGCCAAATACATGTGTTCACTGTCACTGTCTGTATTCAACTATTTCAGCAGTTGAATACAGAAAGTGACAGTGAACACATGTATTCGGTCAAGAAGATGGACAATGTCTGAAAGCTCTCGCCAACAGAAGATGGTTTGCAGAAACCAAGGAAGATGGATAATATAATGTATGATAGTTCTATATTCATTGGTAGTGAAAATAACCTTTTAGAATATTTACCTTACATTAATGTTTATAAAATATTTGTTATAGTAATTAGAACTTTTTTACTTTCTAGGAAATTCTCTTACTAAGGAAAATGGAAAATTTAACAGCACAAACCAGAACAATAGACTTGATGTAGTTTTGAGACAAAGAGATTCCTCTTTGAATCGAGATTTAGAAGTCTCCCGATCTTCATCCAAGAATGTGAGAATTTAAAATACAGTGTTACTTAAGTTTAAATTCTACTTCTTTTTTATCTATTTTTATGACTTATTTGATTTTTAATACTATTTTCAGAATGGAGCCATTAGAAAAAGCCGAACACCTTCGCCATATTTAGTAAATCCAAAAGCTTCAGTAGCTCAAAATCCGTCTAGGAAATCTTTTCCATCTGAATCGACTGATTCTGAGGTGAGAGTGACCTTGATAAAGGCTTATCAATTTTCAATTTTGGAATGTTTAAATTGGCTCAACTAGGTAGAAATTATTTTCATAATTATTATTGAATATAATGATTGCCAAAATAAAATAGAAAGGAAGGAAAGAATAGTGTTTTATTAGTTTTATTTATTATAGTTTAGTAAGTTCCAAATTTTAATATTAATTTAAATTTTTAATATTTATTGTGTTATGTTAATATATTATGTTATAAATATTTTAAATATTCAATAGTTGGGGATTAATGTTGCTGAATCATTGTTTATTTATTACATTTTGTGAAAAATATATACTAGTGCTCCTGAAATAAGTATAAATAGTTTTCAACAGTAATTTTTAAAAGATAAAGGTAAAATATGATTTATAATTTTTACGTTAATGAAATAAAGGTCAAATATTTATGGTAATTGAACATTTTAAAAGGTGAATACTGAAAATTTAAAATGAAAAAATAAGGATCGGAGATTCTCTTGAATCCAAGAAATATATTAAAGTTATTCATTTTTGATTGAATTCAAATAAGAAAATAGGGGGTTAAGGGAAGGAACCAAAATTTATAATCATAATACCTTCATTGTTATTTGAGTAAAAAAAATAAGTTGAAAGAACTTGATGGGTCTAAAAAAAAAAGAAGCTTAATGAATCTAACTATGATTAATGGGCGGTTCCCCACTTTACCTCCCTGCCTGTCTTAACCATACTACCAAACTTTAGAGGTCTTACGTTTTACTATTCAGTGTTTTCTCAGGCTTGTAAATCAATCTTATTTGTTCTCATGTATTTCCATCTTGGAAAATTGCTTAAATTAAGCAGCTCCTGTGTGAAGGACTTAAAAAATTGAGAGAAAAATTTGACATTCAAGTTTCATTTCCCATCCTATTGAAGGAATTCACTAGTAGATGAAATCGAGGTAGAGGGAGAAAGATTCCTATGTTCATAGGACCTATAGGTCCTATAGGATACATGCCTACAGGTTATTCCTATAGGTATGTATCCTAAATTTAAAAATTGTTAATATATAAAATATGTTCAAAAAATGAAATTGGCTCTCAACATGTTATAGTTATTAACATTCTTAACATGTTATTTAATTCTTAACATTCTCTTCTTGCATTTGTAAGCTCTAAGATAATAGTTACATTTAATAACAAAATGTTGAAGTAAGAAAGAAACTGAAACATTGATTGGTAGTGGTATGTCACTATCTAATTGGTAGGTCGATGAATTCATTTGGTATCAATAAATTCACAGCTTATTGCCTGATTTATTGTTAAAATTTTAATGAAACTGCTTAATTAATTATTTGAATTTTGTTCTCAAAATAGTTTTTTAAAATTAAACATCACTGAAAAAATGATGCCTCTATAATAATTAACACATCTCTATGTAGAAACTTCTTTATTAACGCTGCCCAGCTCTTTTGGCCAGAGTTTTTGGTTGGATATCATAAGATAAACATAATAATTAATATATATTTATATAATACAATAATATTTTGATGTTTATCTTATGATATTGTATTTCAACAGCTTAGAATGTAAGCCAAAACATGCAGATAATAAAAATTGGACATTTTTTAAAAATTGTATTTTTTAGATCAACCTTTATCAAACCCATCAAAAATTCTTCTTGTGCTGTTGAGGGAGGACCGAATTATTACTGGCCAAGAAATAGATAATAAAATAAATACAAGGTTTATTTTAAATCAGTAAAGTTTAATGTGAAATTGTAAAGCATTCAAACGATATAAATTGTTTAAGATTTAAATGGTTAAGAAATGTGCAAACATTTATGTTTTGTGAACTATTCTGTAATTTAATAGAATTATTTTTTCTTCCAGAGATATTTCAATCCAATTCAGGCTAATTTTCCTACAGCTTCCAGTGCTCCAATAGAACTCCATATTACTAATTTAGATCAGACAATTGAACCAATGGAAATGAGAAAAATTTTACTTCAAATTTTTGGCGAGCATGTCATGGTATAATTTTTAAAAGTATTTATTTTAGTTTACGTCTTTAAAATAAGTAATTTTAGGATCTTATTAGTTATATATGTACCAATTTTTCTCCCATGATAACAGATTGCTGCAGTTAGACAATATTTTTCAGCATTATTTGAACTAAATTTTTTCTCCAATTATTTAAGAAAAGTACTAATTGTTAACAGGTAAAAATAAAAAAAAAAAAATTTTATTTTAGGTTCCAGATAGTTTACTTTCTGTTGGCCAACCAAAAATAATTGGTAGAGATAAAAAAATAAAAAAATATACTTAAATACAATTTTTTAAAACAAAAATAAAAGTTATAATAATGTAAAAAAAAAAAATTATTTTGAAGATTTGAAAATGGTATNTTGGTGGTTGATAAAATGTCAACAATTTTTTAAACTAATATAAAAAAAAAAATTATAAAAAAATTTCCATCCTCTGAGCCTACAAAAATTGAAAAAAAAAAAAAATTAAGAAGTAAAATTTAACTAGACCAGAGATATGATCACATTGTGGTTTTACTTAGAGAATGATTATGGCAAGTTTTATCAACTTGAATATAAATAACCAATCACATTTTTAAGCACATTAACAGCTGTTATTTAGCACTGGGTGAAGAATTAATTTTATAGATGTTGGAGAAATATGTCTACAATTATGCCTACAAATCTAAAAAAAATTCTGGACTTTATTAATGACAGTATTAAATAACAATATACTCCATTCTGTGGTTGTAGATAGAATATAAAATTGTAAATAATTATTATTAGATGATTTTTGTTGGGGTTCGGTCAAAGTAGATCCAAAAAAATACAAATTTAACAAAAGTGTATTTTTTTTTTAAGCTTATCTGCAATGTTTCGGCTTACATTGTAAGCCATCTTCAGGGCTGTAGAAATACAATGTCATGAGAATACAATAATAAATGACAATATTATAATATAGAATTACCATAATGTAATGTGATATCAAGAGTAAGAATGTAGAAAGCTGTGTAAGAGAATTTAAAAACATGCAGACAACAACCTATTAAAAAAATTATTGAAAAGAATTAAAACAGTAATTGACCACACCTACCTATCATGAAGACGAGAGGAGATGTCCTGTCCCTAAGTTCACATTTCCATAACTGAGAGGGAAATATAATTCTTGAGAAGGCCACTGTGGGTGGTGGAAGGGTGGGGTGGGAGGTAAGAGGTGGAAGGTTCAAAGGGAGAGCGGCCCGTTTCAAATGGGGGCAATAAAAAGAACAAAAAGAACAAGAAAGGGTATTATTGGGAAAAGTAAATTTTGGAACTGGTAAAAATGTTTGACAGGTTTACTTAGAAGAAGGGCTAATGGTTTTTTGAATGTTGAAAATGTTTGAATAAGTTGAAGAAATTTGTTCTATGTCCGTTCTGTTGTTAACTGGATTGTGTTGTCAGTTAATATGAACGGTTTCAGATAAAAGGCGTTTGTGTTCATAGGGTTCAGTGGAAAGAATGGTTATGTTCTCGTATGTATGTAATGAAAAACATGTTTAGTGAGGGCAGTTTTTATTAGTTTCTTCTTTATGTCATTTTTATGATTATTAATTCTATGGAAAATGGGATTTTTTGTTTGTCCAATGTAAGAACCATGGCAATTAGGTGTGGAACAAGGAATTTTGTAGACAACATTTGTTCTGTTAAGAAGGGGGATGGGGTCTTTAAGGATGGTGTAAATGGATTTTATTATGTTTTGCTCGTGGAAAAAGCAAGCTTAAGGTTAGGAAAAGTTTCCCCATTTCCCATAGAATTGATAATAATATTAATTCTATATATCATTTCAAATAATTTCTATTGTTATTTTCTCAGATTACTTAATAGTTAGCTACCAATGTTTAATCTCAGGCTATGGTTCTACCATGGAAATCTTAAGGAATATTGATCACTCTTCATTGGCTTGGTTAATGCCAGGCAGTAGTTATGTTTCAAATTCCTATTGGTATTTGATAATGTGTGCAGGTTAGTAGTTGGGTGTAACTCCCTATTGTACCGGGGTTCTTTCTCTTATCATTTAGTTTTTGAAAGTTGTTCATCTTCATTCAATCACTAATATATGATAACACCTGATTGTGTTCAGTTGAGCAAGACTCTTCTACTATCTATTCAGCTATTTTTCTGAGATGCGTGTGTGTGTTTATTTAATTTTGTACAATTTTTTTACTTAGTCTAACTTTATTTTTCAGTTGAGTTCTTTTTACATATTTTTTATTTCACATTTTTATTGTGTTCTCTTTTCTCTCACCCTTCAAGTTACATCAAAACTCCTATGACATTATCATAAAAAGTGAAATTAATTATGTAACGAAATGTATTACTTTTAATAGCATGAGTTATATTTGAAACAAAGGCTGTCAAATTTATGGCCAAGAAAGTTGAGAAACAGTGTGCTTAAATAAGTGGTAACCAAGAAAGTTTACCATTCTAGTTGAATTTCTTTGTACACCATATTGCACAATATTTGAACTTAATGGCTTTTTATCATGAGTCTTAATTTTTCTCCTATGAAGTTATAGAGTCATTCCATTGAGGCCCCAATCAAGCTTGATGTTGACTGCCAAAATATATGTCTATTACTGCTATAACTTCTATCATTCACAATTGTTTAGAAAATGATTGAATATTTGAGGTAAGGAGTCTTTTTTTTTTGCACTGCATTGCCCGAGGGTGAGTGACTGAGAAAAAGTGTACTATGAAAGTTTTATTATTATTTGAATCATTATTATTTTGAAGAAAATCATATCTTATTTTGTGTTTTTCAGGTCCTCCATGTATCAGTTTTTATGCAATCTGATGGAAATTTTGCTGCAAGTATAAAGGTCCCATCAATTCAGGATGCTCAGTATGCAATATCTCAACTCCACAGAAGGAAAATAGGATATAAAAGAATTATGATTTCATATGCTCATTCAACACAGCCTCATAATCCTCAGTTTGTCAGGTGAAATTTTAAGTTTGGGAAAGTTTAATTCTTGTTGTAATTTTATCATTCTATTTCATTTCTAGTTTGGAAACTTGAAACTTTGTAACAACTTGTCGTATATGTTTTTTCAGATGGCAAATAGTATCATTGTTACGAGAAGTACCAGGCTTTAAGCTACCCCTTTTTAAATTTCTTAAGTTATTTGAATCAAGATACGTCACCACTATTTCTCTTTCGGATTTATATAGACTTAAAGATGTTTGTTGCATTACTGATGAAAGTACAGGACGCATGGTGTCTCTTAATGCTGATCATAGGAACTCTCCTTCACCAAATTTTACCTCCCCACAGGTAATCATTTTCAATCATTTTAGTGAATTTTCAAGAAAAATCTCTTACCTTCTGTTGAAGTTAGAAGTTAGAACAACATGAGAACCATGACAGACTTTTAAAAATTATTTTCTCTAGATGTACCTTCAAGATACCAAAAAGGATTGTGAAAAATGAAGTGTCTTTTTCATAACATTACTGCTCACAGGATTGGGTTCTCCCAACAAAATGTATTGCATTTAAGTATTAAAAGAATGGCCGAATTAAGAAAAGGGATTAGCCAGTTATTAGAACTAATACAAGTGGAAGTTTACCTGAATTAAAATTTATCTGTTTTGCTAAAGGTTAAAATAAGACTATATATAAAAAAAAGAAGGAAAGAGAACTCTGGAATAATGACCACTATATAAAACAAAAATTGCTTTTCTTAGACATGTAAATCATTTAAAACAAAAATAGAAGAATAAATAAATCATATTGCAAAGTCAATAATTAAATATCATTAAATCAAAACATTTTTTAATAATAAAAATAATGACAAAATAAGAATGATATTTAAGCAATACCAAATAAATGAAATGTAGGGTCCAACATTATATTAGAAAATAACAAATAATCAAGTAACAAAAAATGCAAGAGAGAGAGAATAAAAAAATCTTACTACCTCAGCCGGGACTCGAACCCGGGTTTCCTGTTTTCCGGGCAGTTATGCTGACCATTACACTACCGAGGTTAGCTAAATATTCTCTTCTACTTCCTGCACTTTACTTCGAGTCTAAACCTCCCAGTAAGAAGAATATATCGTCTTATGTTCAAAGGAGCTAACAATGTCGGCTATTTGTTAGATTCTCGTTTTTTTTCTATATTTATTTTTTCCTTTTACTGATTTTAGTTGTCGTATTTAATCCCATTTTAAATTTTATAAAAGAAATGCAAAGAAGTTAGAATAATAAAAAAATAGGATAAAACAAAAATAATGAGTCTAACAAAAATCCTTCAAGCATGAGACGATATGCTTACTTAGGGGTTAAGACTCGGAGTAAAATGTGGGGAGTAGAAGAGATTATCTAGCTAGCCTTGGTGATGTAATGGTAGCAGAACTGCCCGAAAAGCAGGAGACCCGGGTTCGAGTCCTGGCTGAGGTAGTAAGATTTTTTATTCTAACTCCCTTGCATTTCTTGTATAAAATTTAACGTGGGATTAAATACCACAACTAAAATCAGTGTTTAACCAAGTAACAAATGTTTATTTAGGAAAGCCCAAGAAGCTTCAAAGAAAGAATAAGGCGACACATCACTTTATAAAATTTACTAATAGTTGGCAGCAAATTACCAACATTGATGGAATAACAACAGTGCAATAGTTAACAACAAAATATATAGTCTAA
Organism: Oncopeltus fasciatus; assembly: GCA_000696205.2. Classification (NCBI taxonomy): domain Eukaryota; kingdom Metazoa; phylum Arthropoda; class Insecta; order Hemiptera; family Lygaeidae; genus Oncopeltus; species Oncopeltus fasciatus. Next base: position 330,821 of record KZ806984.1, read on the forward strand.
TGGCTTCTTCAGTGAAGAATTATATCTACCTTAATCAAATATGTGAAATCTGCTTAGTTTACACTGATAGTACACATGTGTGTGTGTGTGTGAGTAAAAGTTTATATAACGAACTTGGTTTCATTATTTAAAAAAAAAAAATTTGAACGCTAAAGCGCATTTATATATATATGTATATGTGTGTGTGTGAGTAAAAGAGAGAAGATTAAAGCCAAAACTAATATTTAAATTAATTATGATGAAGCTAAGTGGATAAACGAAAAGGTATTTAATTTCCTGCTGAGAAGGACACACGTAGAAAACTAGAAACTATTTTTGCAAGTTCTGGATAATATCATAGTGTTAGGATCTCACTGAGGCCATGAAAACAATCTAATTCTGTAACAAAATATTTGGTCCCGCACTTTTAAATAGTTACTCATTCGTGTCTAGCAAAAGACCTTCTGGTAAAACTATATTTACGTTTAAACTGTGTTAAGGTGTATAGCAGGCTTGCATTTCTGTATCGCATATCGTCGTCCATGATACGCCATTAACAAACTTTAGGAAAATCTCAAATGTATTTACCGTTTCTTCTTCCGGGTTGGACCGTGTCATGTTGTTGTTATTTCTCGAGCTTTCGCACATCATGTGATGGCTGAAGAATGGTAAATACATCTGACGACCGTCGAAGCCTACTTGAAAATCTCAAATGTGATCTCGTGTTCACTTGATTCCTTACCTTGACTTGAGAGTTGAAACATTCTCCTATTTCAAAAGGAGAGTTTTTTTTACCGTAGATATATTACTAGATCATTTTAGTTGGGGTTCGGTCAAGGTAGATCCAAAAAAATGTATTTTTTTAAAAGATTAACTGTGGACGTTTCGGCTTACATTGTAAGCCATCTTCAGGGCTATCATGAAGACGAGAGCGGACGTCCTGTCTCTAAGTTCACATTTCCATGACTACCATGGAAGGATCTACCTTGACATTCTCCTATTTTTTTTTCGGTCCTATTTAGGAAAATCTAAAATTATTGTCCATCCAAGTTGTGTGCATGTATGTGTGGGTGTGTGTCTGTCAATGCTCTAAAGAACAGTTTTCAAGCTTTATTAATAAACTAAATATATGTTTTAAAAGAAAAAGCGATATTGAACAATTCGGAAGTGGAGTTTACAGGAACCGTCTTTTTTTTTTTTTTTTTTTTTTTTTTTTTTTTTTTTTTTTTTTTTTTTTTTTTTTTTTTTTTTT
>KZ806984.1:349428-362732 GCA_000696205.2 Oncopeltus fasciatus
TATATATATATGCTTAAGTCAAAAATTATCACAAGCCATTCCATCACATGGGCCAAATTTTGCTAAGGACTAATAGATTTATATTGGAAGGCTCATCGACATATATTTGTAAATTGCATACATTTTGTTTTATTGGTTCTCCAGGCTGTCATTTAGTTTTTGTTTATAAGAATTGAGATAGTCTTCATTTTTTTTTTATTTTACTCACTCAGTGACAAGATTTCATTGGTTCGAGATATTTCTGCTTATACAGTGGAGACTCCTTAAAGAAACTCTTCTTAAAGTACAATAAGCAAAGTCCAAGCATTAATGATGTCTATTTAAAACTTTTTATTCTTTCATAACAGAAACCCTAATTTCATTTTCCCATGGTAATTTTTACTTCTCTCTAGAAAACAGGATCTAACATTTATAGAAATTTAAAGAGCTAACTTATTCCTTGAGAGTACATACAGAGGCAAGAGTAGCCAGAAAGCATTTCTATTTCCTAGAACTTGGGTGCCATGTCTCAAACAGGCTTGTGGAGGATAACTTTGTACATCCCAGCTGACTTCCTCGAATGAAAAAATATAAATATATACCTTCCCTTTACATACATTCAATTTGTATTTGTATGTATGTACATATATTTAAACATGTACAATAAGATTATGTATATACTTATATGTATTTAGTGTATGTTATCAGCTGATTTCAGAAACAAATGATTATAAAACAGAACTAATCGTATATAGTATTTATTTTTTAATGATAGGGAATTTATTTATTTATAAATATATCTTATATATCCCTCTGAATATTTCTAAATATATCTACCTCCTGTTGTGACAGTGAATCATATCTATCAAAGCACAAATGAGTTTGTCCCACCATTTTCAACACACAATGAGAAACCCTGGCTGATATATTTATTTAAATTGTTGTGGCATATTTTTGATAATTACTTGCGCCTTTTAAAGGCCTTATTAAGGTTTTGACTTCCCATAGAGGACTTATTTTGCATCGTAAATTATTTCTTTTATTAAAGTTATCACCAACTCTACTACTGTACTGTATTGATTAATATGATGCTCTATTTTAATTGCCTTAGTAATTAATATTTTGATATTGAATTTTATTGAACAGGAATGCAAGAGAATTTTTTCTGAAACATTATTCTTAAAAAATGTTTTTTTAACTATTGGATCTAAGGTAGATCCAAAAAAATACAAATTAAAAAAAAATATGTATTTTTTAATTTATCTGCCATACATTGTAAGCCATCTTCAGGGCTATCATGGCGAGAGGGTGTGTTACCAAGATCCCACTATCAAGGTCATGAAAATGGGATCTTGGTGACACAACGTCCCCTCTCGCCTTCATGATAGCCCTGAAGATGGCTTACAATGTAAGTCGAAATGTTAACAGAAAATTTAAAAAATAAAAAAATAAACGTTTTTTTAAATTTGTATTTTTTTGAATCTACCTTGACCACACCCCAACAATAAAACATATAATAATAATATCTACAGTCGAAAAAACTCTCCATTGCACAATAGAAGTTTAGGACTAATGGTTATTCTTAGTATTTTCTGTATATTTACTCCTCAAAGTTTTGCATTTCAAAGCACAAAGTCACCAAGCATTATTTTGGCATGTAATATTACTATTGAATTTATGGTAAGTGTAATTTGTAGGGTTTCAGAATGTATAGAATGTGGCTTAGTGCGAAATGGGATGTATGAAAATGAAATGGGAAAATATATATATTGGAGACACAGGATCTTTTGGTGTTTATTTTTTTATTAATAACTTTGTTATAATTATGTTAAAGAATTATGCTTGAGAAATTAGTCAGGGTTTCGGCCCGGGTGAGAAAAATAAAATATTCTAAAATTATTTGGTAATTATTTAATTTTATTGTTGGCTACATTTCAACGTTATTATCAGGGCTAAAATACAGTACACACTATTACATTTCTAAAAATTATAGATTGGAATGAACAGAATAAATTCGAAATTTAACATACAAAGATGAAAATATAAATCAGCTTTACTTGTACCGATAATGATGTATGGAGAGATCTCCATGGGAGGTTTGAGGTCACATCTCAGACTGCAGAACTCATCTGAGAGGCAACCATTGACAGAGGGTGTGAGGGGATTAGTAGGAAAACTTCAAAGGTAGGTAAGGGTTAATTTCTTCAAAGGGAAGTTGGAAAGGCCGATGACAGAGATTGTTTAGAATTTTTTATAATCCTGGTCAAAACCCTGACTAATTTTTCGAGCATAATACTCGACAGTCAACCATCACCAACCATGTAAAATTATTAAATTAATAATTACTTAATTTATTTAGATGGAGAACAGTGAATTTGGTGGAGTAGTCGTTCCAGTGGAAGAGGCCCTCATAAGGCAGCTTATGACCCAAGTGAGAAAATATTTAATTCATTCTGAAGGAGGGAAAATGAAGCTGTCTAAGTTATCATCTTATTTTTCATCATTTCATGCTACTCATCTGACTCCATCTAGTCTCACTGCAAATTTACCTGACACTGTTTGTGTAAGTTGGTTTAGTTCATATTTGTCTATTGCAGTCTAGTCATTACTAGATGTAAATGACAAATATTCAAGCTTGTGCTTCTATAGCAAAAATTAAGTTATTAAACTTTGTAAATTAAATAATCTTTATTTAAATGGCTATTCATATGTATCTATGCAACTATATTATAACTTTAAATACCTCTTGACAACCTTCATTTGAGAAAAATATCACCTTTGGTGATAATCAATCCACTGAAAAGAGGGGCACAATAACTTCCTTATTTAAAAAGTGAACTTTTTGCCTTTTTCAAAGGTGTTGAATTAGTTTACTGAATTGACCTTAGTTGGGTTAATTTATTTATATTTAAATATATTTTAGAAAATATTTAAAAAAATTACCTTTATTAGTGTTTAGCTTTTATTGTTTCTTTCATTAATTGAATAATATTGATTATATAAATTGTAAAATTAATTGTATATATTTTCTAATGAGAGTGGATTCACATACATATGCAAGAAATTATACCTAGCTATTATAGCATCTAAACACCCAAGGACTACTCAGAGTGGCAATGGAGTTAAAGATGAAGTATTTATTTGTGCCTGTATTCTCACTCAAAATTTTAGTTTCACTTAGACTGATATTACTTACTTACCTGAATATAAATTGTATCTTTAAATATATATATATATATATATATATATNAGAGGGAATAGAATAAAAAAATCCTTCTGTCCCAGCCAGGAATCGAACCTGAATCCCCATTTTTTATTCTATTCCCTCTCATTAATTGTTTAAAATTTATGTGGGATAAAAAACCACAACCAAATAAAATATTTATGAAGAAAAATTAAATAAAGTAAATGACGAGACTCGACAAATAGCTTGACAATGTCAGCTCCTTCGAGTTTAAGACGAAGTTCTCGTCTTTCTCGTGAGTTAGGCTCTCGCTAGTGTAGAGGGAATTTAATGAGATATCTAGCTCGTCCTGGTAGCATAATTGGTTAATGCACCGGCTCGGATAGCGGGGGATCCAGGTTCGATTTCTGGCTGGGACAGATAGATTTTTTTATTCTATTCCCTCTCATTAATTGTTTAAGATTATTTAATTCATTTAATTTTGAATTTCTTCAAATGTGAGGCTTTCCTCAACCAACATTGTTTACAACCTTTATAATAATATAATAAAATAATGCAGCTAACTTAAATATAATGACGGTGTTTATCACTGCAAATACTCCTATAAGCAAGCTCCTTGGACATCCACTCACATCTGTCAGCATCGTTATAACAATTTGAATTCAGTTTTGTAAAAGGTTTCTAGAATATCTTTTAAAGCTTTAAGCATTGCCTCTTCGATAGTGTCCTTTGTGAGTACTTTTAAATTTGGGAGAGAAGAAATTCTGGGATATCTATTTTGGACTTTGCTGGATAGATGAGGAATCTTTGAAATTCTGTTCTTGTTAATGTAACCAGATGTGTGCAGGTGTGACTTAAGGCATTGTCATACTGAATATTCCAATTGGTGGCTATGACTGGCCTCTCTCAGAAGGCCCTTTATTTTTTAGGACAACTTCATAAAAAAAAACAAAAAAACTTCCCAGTCTGCCTTGGGGTACTAACTTGTGATAGATTACCCCCCCCCCCTCCCTGATGTAAAAAAAAAAAAAAAAAAAAAAAAAAAAAAAAAAAAAAAAAATCACCACTTGAATAGTTAGTTAATAAATTGAATTAATAATTGAATAGTCAGTTAATTTACCTCTCAGTTCTAGGCAGAAATTTAATTTGTAATCTCAGATATGAGTTTGCCTTTAATATTTTGTGAGTCAGCATTAAGCAGAAATATGACTATGGCTGTGTTCCTAACATTTTAGTCAGTACTTCACTAAACATAAATATAAATACTTTTAGTCAAACATTTTAGAATAGCTTTTATCATGTATATTACTTATGTCATTGTCATTATGTCAACAGATTACAGTTGAAGGAGGTGAAGAAGTAATCCAATTAACAGATACATATCAAGTTGGAAGGCGTTTGGTTCATATTTTGAACAATAACAATGGTCACATGAGCTTAAATGCTTTGGAAGCAGCTTATTCTCGTGATGGAGGAGGCGGTTTAGCAGGCCATCCGAGTCTGGCATCTATTCTGGCTGTTCTTCCATCTGTGGCTACTGTTAAAGGAAAGACTTTCAAGAGACATGTGATCCTTAATAAAGACCTCGTTATCAGTAAGTATCAAACATATTATTTAAAGAAAACTAATTTTTTAATTATGGTAATTATGTACTATAATTTTCAAGGCTCAAGTTATTTTATTTTTTAATGGGTTTTTTCCATTGTTTTTTTATTGATATGTAAGATAAAGTTGATTTGAAATTACTCCAAATGAACTTTCGCCTTTACATCATTCAAGATGACTTTTCAATACATCTCGCCATATTTTATCGTTTTCTTTGCTAGTACGTCCACATTTTCCCGCATTGAGGTGATCTATTGTAATAAAGTGTCTTTTGTGAGATGTCGGTTGGTGAAAGGGCTTTGTAAAGCTGAAAGAGCAGATAAAGAGTCGGTAAATACAGAAATATTTTTTGATAATGGCAATCAATATTTAAGGCTTTGTTTATTGTAAGTAATTTGCAGTGACATGCTTGACATCTGCGGCAAAGAGATCATAAAGTGTCTGCCATCTTAATAAGAAAGCTGAGCCAACGCCTTCAGAGTTTTTTGAACTATCCGTGTAAATGCTTTTGCAAGATTTTTTATCTGAGTTAAGCTTTTTAAAGTTATTCTGAAATATGATGGGCATGGTATGGTTTTTTATGTACTTGGTGATAGTTAGGTTAATATTTACAGGCTTGAGAGTGCAAGGCAATATTTTGGAGAGACTGATTGAGGAATAATTTGTGGAATTTGTATTTTATAATGAGGTCATGAGCTCTCCTTGTAAAAGAAGATGAATCAATGCGAAGTGGGCAAATTTTTGAAACTGTTAGACTTGGTTTTAGGGGATGGGAGGGTAAGGCTAAGATAAAGTAGTAATATCTGAGAAGGAGTTGGTCCCTACGATACTCGAGTGGAGTTTCACCAGATTCTGCCAGCCGGCTAAGTGCCGGACCTCTTCTAAAAGCACAACTAAGCGTATGCAGCCGTGGTGAATGCTTTTCTAGAATGGAAAGTGTTCTAGGTGAAGCTGAGCTGTAAGAAGTGCAACTATAAACCAATTTAGACCGTATCAAGCTTCTATAAAGAAGAAGCATGCATGAGCGAGCCAGCAACATACCACTAACAGGATAAGCGATTTTATCTAAAACGCTATCCAAAGCCATTGTGATGTTATTGGGGCTGACCACCAATCCTTGGGGGTCTCTGTTCTCTAGACAGACTGTTACCAATTTTGATTTTGAAGGACCTGTGGGTGAGAATTTTTTTTAAAAACTGAAGATATTTAGCATACTGTTTTAAAATGTAAATTGAAAGATTAAGTTGGTTATAGATCAAATTAAAAGGATTAAGATTACATTATATATCTCGTTTGAGTACAAAAAGTTTTTCCAACATATCAGCCATTTTATTTAGCTTAGAGTAATGAAACCCATCACAGATTTTTTTATTGATGAAAGAAATATTTTAGGTAAAATTTCAAAACAAAATTGAAGAATAATAAATAAGTTATGGTTTACCACTGTAAATTCTAATTTTATGACCTTAATTATTGAATTTACAGGGAAAGTTATGTTTTGAAAGTTTTTTTGCTATATGATGATGTATTTAACACAGAAAACTGGATACCTTAATATTTTCACTAATTTTTAGTGCAAAGGAACAGAATAAAAAATCTTAACTGTCCCAGGACTCGAACCTGGATCTCCTGCTATCCGGGCCGGTGTATTTACCAATTATGCTACCGGGACCAGTCTGATAAGTTATTAAGGTTAAGTCATTTTTATTCTGTTCCCTTGCACTAAAAATTAGTAAAATTTATGTGGGATTAAATACCACAAAAAAAAAATAATACTTAATATTTTCATTTTATTCCTATATTTTTCTTGATAAGAAAATTATTCTTTTTCAGAAAAAGACTCCAATTTTGGTGGAAAAGCAATTTGTCGTCCTTCTTCTACAAGTTTTTTACCTTCTGTAAGTAAAATTTATTCTATAAACTTTCTCATTTAATTGCTAAAATTTTCACTTAATTTATAGAATTACTTATAATAAAGTTTGTCTACTATATTAGATAACTCAGAAGGGGAGAGTTTTATTGACCGTAGATATTATTATTAAATGATTTTAGTTAGGATTTGGTCAATGTAGATCCAAAAAAATACAAATAAAAAAAAAAGTGTATTTTTTTAAAAAAGATTATCTGCCAACATTTCGGCTTACATTGTAAGCCATCTTCAGGGCTGCCTATCATGAAGACGAGATAGGACGTCCTGTTCACATTTCCATTACTGAAGTCAAGTTAATAGAATAAATAATATTTACACTAAAGACCTAAATAAATAACAATTAAATTTATATTTACCATTTCATCTTCCGGGTTGGACCGAGTCAAATTGTTCTTATTTGCCGAGCTTTCGCACATCATGTGATGGCTTCTTCAGGGCTGAAAAGCGAAAGCTCGGCAAATAAGAACAATTTGACTCGGTCCAACCCGGAAGATGAAATGGTAAATACATCTGACGACCGACGAAGCCTACGTGAACAATTAAATTTATAGTTTACATTGTAGGCTGAAACTTTGGCAGATAATTTAAAAAATACATGTTTTTTAAAATTTGTATTGTTTTGGATCTACCTTGACCGAACCCCAACAAAAAAACATCTAATATTATTATAATAATGTTTTTATTTTTCAAACCGAATGTGTGTATGTAGCCCAGTGATTTCAGGATGGCAATTGTTCAGCCTGGTTGTTTCTTCAATTTCGTCCTAATTTGAATTTCAATAAATCTTTGAGAGAATTAATTTTTTGAAAAAGAGACTAGCACATCCAACAAATTCGCCATCCTTACTTCTGTCTGCGTATGCATGAAAATCTGTTTTGTCATTATAATTTAGTATTATTTCTGGGTAAAGAGCTTGGGTGTAGCCAATTCGAGTGGTGTGCAATATGTTTTGCCTCATCTGCTTTGAAGTTAGTTGTGTCAATTTTCAAGGTTAACAATCAAAATTTGCTTATATAATTGACAGCTAATATACTTTACAGGAATGATTTTAGCTGGAACAAAGGCAGCTTCAGCTAAAAGAGTCCTGAGACCTCTAGCCATTTTAATCTCTATCAGCCTCTGGATCCTTTCAAGTCTAATTTTGTATGGTTTCCCTTTAAACCAGGATACCAAATTTTGACTTCATATGGCAGAATGGGTAAAATAGCAGCCTTGTACAAAATGTCAATGGCTTCTGTCCTTAGGCCCCAAGTAGCCCTACCTGCTGTTTTGAGTTTGAGTAGTTGTTTTGAAGAGAGTCAATGTGTTCATTCCACTTTAATTTTGAATTTATTATTCCTAAGTATTTCATTGAATTTATTGTAGAGGTGAATTTTCAGTAGTAATAGTTAGTTCAGGTGTTTGTCGTCTTGAAACTATCATGTTTTGTGTGTTGAAAGTTAGTTTATGTATATCTTATTTATTAATTTTATCATTTCAGCAAACTGAAAAGCTTGATGACTCACCAACCCCAGCTTGGCACCTCCCAAATTCAGTAAGTTGACTGTTAAAACATACTTATTATTTATATCTTTATATTAATAAAAGCATGTTTCTGCACAAATTATTGTATCATTATAAAAATTAAAAAAGTAAATAAATAAGGAATGGAAAACACGGCATGAATATAATGAAATAATTCATTGATGAAGATCAGAATCTCTGGAATTATTAATTCAAATTTTAAGAAAATGTTTTCAATTTTTTTCTGATCCTGCTTACTATATATCTAAAATTATAGTCACCCAAATGAGTGTGTGTCAATGCCAGCCAGTGTTGTTAGTTTTTTGGTACTTTAATTTAATATGAAAAGAAAGGCTGAGTTCATTGATAAGAAAAAATAAAGCAGTATGAGTAGGGATTTACCTGAACATCATGCAATGAAAAATATATTTTTTGATATGGTAAATTTAATACTTTATTTAGTGAAATGAAAGTCAACATATGTTCTTGGCAAAAGAAAGATTTTAAGAGTTAATTAGCCAAATTAAAGCAATCAGGAGTGGAGGCTTACCTTAACATTTAAGTTTAATTAAATGCTTTAGGGGTCATTTTAAAATGATGATGTTAATGAAAAATATTAGATATATGGTAGTGTAGGTTTATCTATTACTTGAAATTCAATAAAAATCACTTTTGCAATAAATGGATTGAACAATTTAGATTATTAGTTTACAACTTCATTCAGAACTAAATTCAGGCTTAATATAGACTTGATTTTTTGAAAGTCACCATGAATATCAAATTCTTATAATGGAATTAGAGTCATGAAAGATGATAGCGGTGCCTGTGAAGTTTTGTTTTATGATTTCTGTCTCACTTTTGAGTATGTATCTGGAAGCCTTTGTTGTTTGACGTGTATGATTAAAATATATACGATAAGTTCTAAGAAAACACGCTTATCTAGAGTTAGAGTCAAAGGAATTAATAACTAAAGTGGACCTCAAGAATTTCTGTATCATTAGTTTATAATCATTATCCTTCTTATTTCATCACACTAAAGATCTTATATCAGGTTTTTTGAACAGTGCTCCAAACTGTAAAAATCATTCCACTAAGAAATTAGATATTGTCTAATCTTCAGAAATTTAGTTCCTTCTAGGCCTTACTTGTAGAAAAATTATATTCTGTTAGAAGGAGGAGATAGTCTGGATTCGGCTAAAGTTTTATTATTAAAAAAACCAAATGGTGAACAAACATAATTTTATACAAGAAATGCAAAGGGAGCCAGAAAAAAAATCTTACTCCCTCAGCCGGGCCTAAGACATTGGATTACATACCAAAACTAATATCACTATTTAAAAAAGCAATTTAAATTAAAATATGGTTTTATTTTTGCCATTGTTTTTGCCTGAATTTCAGGCCTTCTTCAGGGTTATGGGGATAACGAAGGGAGAGAGTCCACGAATTGCGTTTTCTAACCCATTGTTGCTAGAGTACTCTAGTTGACCACTTCTGTAAAGGCAACCATTTTCAATCTGCTTTTTACAAGAGTTTTATACCCAAAGAATTGTTGCTTGACTTTTAGTATCTGATACTTATTTGGGAATTATATGCTGAAAATAGGTAATTTTCATATGTACAAAATATATTTCTATTGTGGATTAGAATAGTTTTCTTAATTAATTGCATACATAATATTGTAATTAATTATTTAATTCATTATAAATATTTTATTTGGTTGTGGTTTTTTATCCCACGTAAATGTTAAACAATTAATGAGAGGGAATAGAATAAAAAAAAAAATCTATCTGTCCCAGCCAGGAATCGAACCTGGATCCCCTGCTATCCTGGCCGGTGCATTTACCAATTATGCTACCAGGACAAGCTAGATATCTCATTAAATTCCCTCTACACTAGCGAGAGCCTAACCCATGAGAAAGACGAGAACTTCGTCTTAAACTCCAAGGAGCTGACATTGTCAATCTATTTGTCGACTCTCGTCATTTACTTTATTTAATTTTTCTTTATAAATATTTTATTTGGTTGTGGTTTTTTATCCCACGTAAATTTTAAACAATTAATGAGAGGGAATAGAATAAAAAATGGGGATTCAGGTTCGATTCCTGGCTGGGACAGATAGATTTTTTTATTCTATTCCCTCTCATTAATTGTTTAAAATTTATGTGGGATAAAAAACCACAACCAAATAAAATATTTATGAAGAAAAATTAAATAAAGTAAATGACGAGACTCGACAAATAGCTTGACAATGTCAGCTCCTTCGAGTTTAAGACGAAGTTCTCGTCTTTCTCGTGAGTTAGGCTCTCGCTAGTGTAGAGGGAATTTAATGAGATATCTAGCTCGTCCTGGTAGCATAATTGGTTAATGCACCGGCTCGGATAGCGGGGGATCCAGGTTCGATTTCTGGCTGGGACAGATAGATTTTTTTATTCTATTCCCTCTCATTAATTGTTTAAGATTATTTAATTCATTTAATTTTGAATTTCTTCAAATGTGAGGCTTTCCTCAACCAACATTGTTTACAACCTTTATAATAATATAATAAAATAATGCAGCTAACTTAAATATAATGACGGTGTTTATCACTGCAAATACTCCTATAAGCAAGCTCCTTGGACATCCACTCACATCTGTCAGCATCGTTATAACAATTTGAATTCAGTTTTGTAAAAGGTTTCTAGAATATCTTTTAAAGCTTTAAGCATTGCCTCTTCGATAGTGTCCTTTGTGAGTACTTTTAAATTTGGGAGAGAAGAAATTCTGGGATATCTATTTTGGACTTTGCTGGATAGATGAGGAATCTTTGAAATTCTGTTCTTGTTAATGTAACCAGATGTGTGCAGGTGTGACTTAAGGCATTGTCATACTGAATATTCCAATTGGTGGCTATGACTGGCCTCTCTCAGAAGGCCCTTTATTTTTTAGGACAACTTCATAAAAAAAAACAAAAAAACTTCCCAGTCTGCCTTGGGGTACTAACTTGTGATAGATTACCCCCCCCCCCCCCCTGATGTAAAAAAAAAAATAATCAGCATCACTTTAATTTCTTAATTTCTCATTCCAGCCTTCTTCTGATGGTGGGAAAGCTACAGTGTGCAATTTGATTGTCTAGCGCTCTGTTTCAGGGTCCTACTTGACCTCATAAGTCTTATCTCTGATTAGCCGGGATTTTAGGATTTTTCTATTGGTCATCTGACAACAATTTTAGGATCAGCATTGAGCTGATCTTCCTCATTGCCAAATCTTCTGTAATGATTTTGTGCCCAAGTATTTTACCTATTTCTTACTTGGTCTACAATCATACAAACATTTTATACATTTTTCCACATAAAAGAAAATTGGCAAACCATCAGTACATATTACTGATGAAATGAGCACAATAGAATATCTGTTTATTTTAATTTAAAAAAAAAATTTAAATATCAGAAGAATAGAATTTGTTTCCTAGTTTCCAAGCTATCGTTTCGCCTAAAACACTTTTAAGCAGACTTAATTCAAAAAAAGGAGTGAAATTAACTGCTGTCTTACCTTATTAGAAACAGAGACAAATTTATGTGTAATATTTTAATGGCATTCATACTTTCAAAGGTGAAATTATAGAATTTGGAGATTCAGGTAAACAGGAAGGGATAAATCAGGAATAGCATAACTGGAGGTACCATCCTCATCCTTCCATTTCTCTCTTTACTCAGAAGACCTGAGGAGTTAAAAATTTCATTGTACCTTTGTTATTTAGATTGATGTAATTAAATCCCTATTTGTGTGGTCTTTCAAATATATTATCTAGGCAGTATTGCTAGTCATAAGAATATTAAAACTCAGTTTAGTAGATAATATTAGACTCTAATTATTGGCTATGGTATTATTGATTCATTATTTCTGTGAACAGCAGTAAAAAATAAGATAATACAAGCTATCTATAATTAAGTATGAGGAATTAGAAATTTAAGATAAATAACTGAAAAATGAAATAAGATTTCATTCATTTTCACTTGAATTTCCAGCTTAATATGTTCTCCCAACTTCCTAAAATAGTGTATCGATGCTCTGATACTAATTGTTCAGTAGTACCACTAAAGCTTGTATACTCAATATTCTTAGTTAACCTACTACATTTATATAATTCTATGAAATTATATATATTATATGCATTCAGATTACCTGACTAAATATTTTTAATTTCAGGTGCCCATTGTAAACTTGCCTGAAATGGAAGCTCTTCCTGAAAATTTGCTTGAGACAGCATCATCCATGATATCTCCTTGCAAAGGACTACTGCCACCATCTGCTCGGCCTCCACATCCTTCACAACTCCCAATACCAATTTATCTATCTCCTGATCTCAAAAAGGTAGGAATCTTCATTATAGTTGTGAGAATAGTTTTAAAATGTTTAGTTTCTTGTCACTTTATTTTAGTCATTATTATTATCTTAGAGAAGTTCATGATCTTTATAATGATCATAATCAATTATGTAAATTCTTAAGCCCTCAAGCAATATAACAAGCCTGAAACAAAAATGCTATATACTTTCAAATTTTTTAAAATAAGCTGGAGGACGGCCTGAAGCAAGCCTAAAAGAAAATATTCAAACATCTTTTCTTACTTAACCTTTTGCCAGGCACTGTGGCTTTCGTACCTCCACTGGATGCTTGCCATATTTTGAACAGGGTACAACTTTTGTTCTCTTTGACTTCCTTAATGATACTTAGTGATGATTATATGATCTAAAATTATAAATTTGTTCATTTATAGGTTAAAAAAGGTATTGTAAAAGAAATCTTTTTATACAAATTTATTTAAAATAAAGATAAAAAATACAACAACGATATTTGTATAACATTTACAGTTAATACAATCAATTTTTACAGATTCAAATAGTTTGCGGTTAATATTTTTATTTTTAACAGTAGGTATATAGTAAACACTTTTGTCACATCCAATTTAAAAAAAAAAATTAAAGCTGAACTGAAGTTCATTTGTGACTACTTAGTCCACAAACAAAAAAATTATTATTGCTATTATTAATAGAATATTTTAATATCAAATGATATACTATATATTTATTATTAAAAAATTGAGCAATTAAAATATTTATTATTTA
>KZ806984.1:373143-388506 GCA_000696205.2 Oncopeltus fasciatus
TATATATATAATTTTTTTTTTTTTTGCATTTATTCTAATTTTTACACTGTTTGATGTTTTTCATTTTTAAGGATATTAGTATTATTTTAGGCTAAAATAGTTAGGAAATCAAAGAACTGGGATATTATCCCAGAGGGGTGAAATAAATAAAGTAAAGAATTCATTATTGAATCTAGATTTTGGCTTAAAAAGTAAAGTCATTATCAGAGCAGTAATCATTCCCAAAGGTATAATTTTACAAAACAAACTTTTCACTATAAGCGAATGCATTATTTTTGGCAATTATGAGAAGAAAAAAAATAAACATTTAATGTTATAGGTTTTTTTTAGTTTTCTGTTTATCTCATTTCTTCCCCATCATAATCTAGAAAAATTGTTTAGCAAAATGCTAAGCTTTTTTTACATATAAAAATTGCTACAACTTGAAGTTTGTGGACAGGAGTTCCTATTAACTTTCACACATTAAGTCTAATGAGAGTCTTACTCCAAAGCTTTCCATGATGTCATAGATCATGATAAATTATTTTAATCCTACCAACATTCATATTCCAGGAGACTGAATATTATTTTCAGTTGTAGCTCAGGCTTGTCTGCTGAAACATGCCCTAACCATGTAAAATATGTTCAGTTAGTTTATTACATACTATATTATTCACTAGGTAATTTATTACATATTCTATTTATGTCACCCCCTCTTGACTAGAATAATCATGAAATTCCAGTATTGTAACTTTCTGAACTGCTTAAATTGATGTTCTTATTAGTCTATTTACTCTAGATTTTAGATCAAATTGCCTAAGTTAGAACCAAGATATTATTTATTTGGTTGTATCATCTGGTCATTTTTGTATTCTTTTAAACATTCAATAAGTTTTAAGGAAAAGTTATTTTGGGGTACAGAAGTTAAATTACTAACTACTATATGTTAATTACTGTCTATATAAGTGTATTTATATATTTAAATGTTTTTAAAGGAATGATTGTGGTGTTTTTAATGTATTAATAACATACCAAATGTATAGGGGTAAGTGTACAAAATATATTTTTGATAAAATATGCATTTCTTTTAACTTTTATACAATTATTATTCAGATTTAATTTTAAATATTAACTTTTGTAAAGTTTTATGATTTATTTTATGAATGCATTTTTAATTTTTGTACATTCCCTTGCATTTTTAATTTGATTGAATGAACTTATCACTGTTTTTTTTTTTAGACATTTATATCTCATATAAGTTGATTTAAAAAACTGTATCAAGAGTAAACATTATACTTACAAACAAAATAATTAAATTTATATTTATGTTCAAATGTGTTTGTTTAAGCCAATAGGAAAAGAAAAAAAAACTACTTGTTTTAATCTCCTTCTTGACCCAAAAAATACAGATTTTTAATTTGGCTTAACAATCTGTTACCTTTACAATTAAATCTGACTAATTAACATATCTTTGCAAGATGATAAAATGTTGGTGAGCTCGTTTTTCTCAAACACTGTTTGGTTGGGCGAGTGCATCTGTCTGCTTATTTATGAATTTATATTCTGTCAAAAAAAAAAAAATATTTAAAGCTAAAAATAAAACTTTTAAGTAAAATAGGGAAGAAGAAATACTAAATAAAATGATGATTTATTTTATTATTAATAATGTAAAAATGGAGACCACCTATTACATGAGAATAGAACTAATTCTACAAAGATCTACAAAACATAAGTGCTAATTATCCAGACTAGTATTGCGATCACATACATATACAATAATAGCAGTATAGGTTAACTAAGGCAAATATATATTAAAAAAAAATAATGGCAATACACAACTATTAAATCCACATTAGACAAATAAAAATAAATTTATAACTTATATGATTGATTGAGAATGTGATGAGATACAGATAAATATTCTAAATTTAGTTTCACCTAATTAATTTCATTGTCAAAAGTTTAATCACAGAATAATATGTTGAGATTCTTACTATAAAAAGAATATTAAGTGGACGAAAGAGAACAAAAAAAAAAAAAAGTTAGAAATTACAATTTCTAAAGATTGCCTTTCATCTCCTCATTTTCTGGTCCACAAAATATATTTTATGCTAAACCATACATACTTTTCTTTAAAAAACAAGTAATTGTTTTAATTACATTAGATGTATTTAGAATTAGAGATTTATGTAATTCTGAAAATTTAATTGGCAACTAAGCCAAATGATTTTCACATATTTTTTAAACATAGTGCATAGTGGAATTGAAAACATGAAACATAAAAAGATAGATGAGAATTATTTAAGCTTTTCATACCAACAACATAAAACTATAGACTTTTTTTATTTGATGTTTAAAACAGAAAATACCAAGTGTTTGAAAATAATGATAAAAGACAATGTCATTGTTACCAAATAACAAATAAATTAAATAAAACCTGAAATTCTGTATGATGGTGTAATAAATTCTCAAGAATATTTATAATCTCTAAAAAAAAAAATTATTTCCAAATAATGTCCGATCAATACAATTGTATTTTAGCAAAACAATAATAAATACTAAAGCAAGAACTTGAAAACCCAAAATTTTTTTAAAAAGAAAAAAACTGTATTACCATTTTATAATTTTCAGAAAGTGAATAATTTAAAGAAGACAGTTTTAAGAAAAAATAATTAAATACGTTAACATTTATTATATTAGACCATACATCTTAGTTCAATAAATACATTTAATAATAATAATGGAAAAACCTATTTCATTAAAAGATATTCATAAAAAGACTAGAATTAAGCTTAAACAATTATTAAAATTGAATTACTAAAGCAAGTTAACAATTAAAAAGCCAATTTAATAAGTAATTAGTAATAATTTGGTAAGATATAATACTTTAAATAGTAATGTACATACATATTTATTAAATAAATTCTAAAAATCTACATAATGATTCATTTGTAGTGAAGAAAAAAAAATTGAGTTCATCTCTATTTTACTGAATAGAATTTATCATTAAAATCTTTAATCAAAGAATACACTTTTTTTTTTACCTTAAAATAAATAAGTAATGTTGGCTTTGAAAGACAAGTGGCAGTTTGCGTGTATTGCCTTCACATCATTTCAATTTCTTAAACATGATTTACTTCATCATTGTTAATATATTTTTTATCATGTTTTAAAAATATATTTTTCTTATAAAATTGAAACATGATGTTACTAGCACGAAACATTCAAAAACCAACAAAACTATGGGCTGTAAATGAAATATATAAGAAGAATAACTAAAATAAGTTAAGTGTAACTCAGTATAAATAATTAATTCATCCAATATTAACTTTATTATATTTAAAGTTTAAAACAATATGTCTTAAAAATAAAATTTACATGAGCTCTTTAAGTACATTAATTCATTTCAGCAAACAGTCTCTTAAAAAATAAATCACTAAATTAGATTGTTTAGTTTGAAAATATACATATTAAAAAAATCACCCTCCCATATATTCATTGTTTTTTAGTTGTTTTTTTTAGTAAAAATTGCCAAACAATTCCTTATTAAGTTTTCTAAATTCATTACTTTTAATCCGTAATAAATACATAGTATATAGAGTTCATTGGAGACACAGCCTCCGAAGGTAATAGCGGGCCGACACTCGGGTTACATGATGATGCACTTCCCTTTCTCCGCCCAAGGGTTATTTTTCTTGTCTGGTGCATGGATTAAGGGGTCATTCTTCTCATTTTCTTCCACATATTCACGCATCCTGTGAACACAAATGAAAAAAATATAAGAAGTATGTCAATAGAATTTTTAACAAACCTTACTTTATTATTATTATATTTCAAGGGGTTTTTACTTAAGCCACAAAGAATGGATTGAAATTTAATTTATAAGTTTATACTGAGGGAAAACACATCGGCTTCACTGCCAAACAAATATCTGCTAAAAAAAAAATAAATCAAGTGTAGAGTACTCTATACCAGCCTGTAATTTTGACATTGAATAGTATATTTAGCTTAAGGATATCAAGATAGACTGGTTCAATGTTGTATCTTTTGAAAAATTTCTTCAATTCTTAATCCATTAAAACACACACACACACTTGACTATATTTATCTTCCTATAAAAAAAACAGACTGTCTAGCTAGCATCCATAATTTTAGTATGATGGTAGAATACTTAGAAACCAAATTTGTTATTTTGATTGTTCACATATAATACATGTATTAAATGAAATTTTACACAAGAACTATTCACAGAATAATAATGACACTGGTTAAAACTTTTAAAAAGACAAACAATTTAAAACCCATGCCATATTTAAGCTTCATTTTGTAAGAAGCAAAAGTCAAATTAACAAATGTGTCAATATTTGATATTTATTACATCATTATAGATATGAAAAAAATATGTAGATATTCTTGCTATTTTGCCTCTGTGCCTTTCAGCATGGGGGAGCTTTGATTCAGAAAAATAATTTATTTTTATTTGAAGCAAGCGCAAGGAGCAACCTATAGATCTTAGTTCAAACGCAATATTTTTCTGCACAGCCAATCTCCAAATCTGCCTGTTTTGCCCATCCTTCACCAATATTGGTAGCCAAACCAATATTTCCCATATTGGACATATCTGAAGCTCTTATTTTATAATATCCTTGTAAACCTACTATTTTCCCTGCTACTCTTCTGAGGTATATTCTCTCAGAAGCAGTGTTCCTTCTCTTATGACTCTCTAATGTCTTTGGAGGTACACTGCTTTGAAAATGTGCAATTTCACCTAACTCTCCCTTTCCTACAATTTAATTAGAGATTTGAAAGTAATCTAATTTTATTTCTTAAATACTGATTTTAGCTGTGATATTTAATCCCACATTAAATTTTATACAAGAAATGCAAGGGAGTTAGAATAAAAAAATCTGACTACCTCAGCCAGGACAAGGCTACGATTTTTTATTCTAACTCCATTGCATTTCTTGTACCTAATTTGCTTTCTTAATTCTGTTGGATACTTCCTGATTCACTCTACCCCTTTTGATTATTACAGTAGTGAGATGAGTATAGTTGTCCATTAGTACTAGAAAATACTGTTCATTAAATAAAATTGGGGCATACTATTCTTTTCACTCCATGTGAAGTACTTTGCATTAAGCACATTTTGGTAAATATCCACATTTAAAATCAACAAAGAGATGTGTCTTAATTTTAAACTCATGATTATTTTCCATAAGGTGAAGAGTTAGCCAACAGTTGATTTTCTTTTCCAGAATCCGCACTGGTAGAGGGATAGTCAATGGTTCTTTTGGCAAAGGGTAGGAGGCGAACAAATAATATAGTGTACAAAACTTCTCAGATATTAGGCAGTAGAGAGAGAGATTCCATAATAGTTATAGCAGCTCAGGGGATCATCTATATTGTGTACTGAAAAAATGTTCATTTTGTGATTATCTTCTGGAAGATCTTCACTCATCCACATTTCAAAAATAAAACTAATTAGTTATTAGAGAGCTTTGAGTAGCTCAACACACCATGTTAAAAGTGCTCCACTAGATGTCTAACATACACCGAGGCCTTATTATTTTTCAGATTAATGATAGCTGTTTCAACCCTATCATTATCTGGTGGTTCCAAGCTGTTAAGCTCCTGGTTTGAGACTGGAACATATTCAGTCTCAGACTCTGGATCACTGACTAACAGGTTATGAAAATGATGCAGCTATCTATCTAATACCTCCTCCTTATTGTGGTTTGCTACACTGATTCATCTTGTGGTAGAATTTCCAGCATTCATTCTTATTTCTCAGTACCTTTGTACCTCTTCTCTATTTTACCACAGCCCTTTTTGTCTTGCTGATAGAGGTACTTTCTAGTCTTTTCCTTAAACAATATTCTTCGATAGAACTAAAAGTATGCCGATGAAGTTTTCATTTATAAGTCTCATTCTTCTTTGACACTTTCTTCATCAAACCATGGGTTTTGTTGCACCTTTTTCTGTAGGAGGATTTCATATGTGTTCTTTTAAATGAATTATCTTACCTTTAGCTATATTTTATCAATGCTTCTGGATTTTCATTATTTTCAAAAGCTATTAACAAACTATATACTCAGAAAAGCTCAAATAATAAATTTTGATATCCCCACATTACCTAGCGATGTCTAATAATAGCTAATTGTCCACTGTCTACGGAGTTAAGTTATATAAGTTATTACAACTTTCCCAGAATATTGGTGTTAACAATTGTAATTCTAGAAGGCACTATCTTCAATTGAAATATTTGTGACCAGTTCATGTAACGAATTAAAGTTTATGTAAATATTTACCAACCTTAAAAAGAGTTTTTTGTCATAAAAATCTTTTTCATAAAAATCTTATGAAACACGAGTGTTAGAAAATTAAATTTTAACAATACTATCAATGAAGTTTTCTATAACACTAATTATAAAAAGATTTTAAGATTGTAAATTTTTATTTAACATTTATTCTAACCTTTATTCCCTCTCATGCGATTCAACTAAAAATGAATTAATTTAAAGATTTGAATTAGAAAGCCTGAACATTTAAGTTATTTACTACATTAAAAAAGTCCAAATCTTTAAGTTATTAGACCCATAAATGTATTAAAAAATACATTTGACACCTATTGTGTGCAATACATTTTTTCTTAGCCTAAACAATAATAGAGACTTTGGTGATTTTTCAGTATGATCTCCCTCTGTATGCCTCTACTACATAATTAACTTTAGATTTGTAAAAAAAAAGCTATAAAGAAGCTTTAGAATCTCAAGTTTAAAAATTGAAAATGCTAGAACATGTTATCAGGTATATATATTTGATATAATACCTGATAACATGTATTTGTATATAATATAATATAATATAATATAATATAATATAATATGATATGATATGATATGATATGATATNCCCATGAAAAGTATAATATTTTTAGACGATGAGTTTTCTGGAGAGCTACAGTCATACGTACATATGGTAAAAATATTCTCGGAGCCAGTGTTTAGGGAATAAACAGATCTTTCATAAATTCCATTCTTTTGATGAGATTTCCTATAAGGAAATTACTACAAACTATTTAAGTAAGTACCATTGCTGACTAGATACGGCGCCAGTATTTTGAAGTGACTTTTGAAAAAATTTGCCCAAATCACACACACACACACACACACACACCAGAAAAAAATATATATATGTATATATATACACTCACCATGCGTACACACATGAACGGCTCAAATCGATCAAAGTGTAGTTTAAATCTTTATATCTTAGTTGTCATTAGCATTACGAAAAAATGTATTGAAAATAAACAGTTTTAAATGTAATTTTTTGACTTGAAGATAGTTGGTTGACCAGCCGAACTTTACGAGGAGGGATTCATTGGGAATTCTTTAATGGAATTTGAAGAAATGAAATATATTTTTATTTACTATTTAGTTTTATATCTTCGAATTCCAAGACCAAATCCTCCCCGTTCCCTCCTCGTAATTTTTCTGATATAAATAATCTATAACATTTTTTTCTAATAACCTCCAATTATAGGATTAATACAAGTTCATGAGTTGGGTAACTATCCACTTTATAGAAACTAAACGCGGTATTTTTGTTTTCTGTTGTAAACTATCGATAAAACTGATTTTTTGACTGAAATCAGATTAGGAAGGGGGTCTTTAAAGAAATACCAAAATTTACAAACGCAATGTTTCCTTATAATAAGTACAAATACTTATATACCTATAATATCCAATTTAAAATAATGTACAATTTATAAATATAAACAGCATAGAAAAATATGAATATTAAATAAAATGATTTTCCTAACAATAAATATTAATCTTAATAGGTATTTTTTTAAATCATTTATGTTGTACTAAAAAAAATGTAAATGTAAGAATGTAACTATGAAGACTGATGGCTTCCCCCTCCCTATTCCAGATCCAGTCTTAGTGATCTCACTTAATCTCACTCACTGCACTCGCCATCTCTTAAGTTTAAATAAGTCACGTTTACTCTTATTTACGTCCATATATATATATTCATTTAGGAAATTTAATGCAAAATAAAGAAGATGGTATGGAAGTGTTGTAGAAACCCGCTACTGGAAATCCAGAGCTTTGTGAGATGTAGAGACAGCCTCATCTGAGAGCACTTAGCATATTGATAATAAACGGATTCTGGAAGGGGGTAGCCTAGAGATGTCCTTTGATGCTCTACTGATTCTGCTTTTCACTCAGTATCCACCTAAATCCACCAAAGACATCCCCTATTCCCCTGGAACCTGTTTGAATTTCAAATTGAGCTGCAACTTCTTCTTTCAGTCTTACCGAGAATGTCTTTCCTGATGGTTTAATGGAATTATATTTGGCCTTTTTTGTGGGAACTCTGATAAAATTATAAAAAAATTTAAGGTTTAATTGAAGATCATCAGAAAGTGGTAATAAAAATTATAGAAAGTGGTACTTAAGATGCTACAAGCCTTAAATTTAATAACATAAGTTAATATTTATATAACTTTTTTTTTCTATTAAATTATATTTTTAAATAATTTTTGTTTTGCATTTTACAACTAAAACATATTAGCGATAGCTTTTGTTAATAAAAAAGCAAAAAAATAAAACCAAGGATAACTGTTATAAAATCTTAGCTAATATATATATTTATATACATTGAAATTTGATCAATGAATGATGTGGTTGACCTATAGAACAGTCCTTCCACATATCTTTCTGAAAATATTTCCAGGAGAATTGAAATCTGAAATTTGCTATGAAACTCAAACAGTAGCATTCAGTCAAAGCGTTGATTTGCTTGTTTAAAAAAAATATTACATAAATAAGCAGAACTGTTCTCCACGGGATAAGTGGGAATGAAACTAAAGAATAAGCCTTACTATATGAAATAAATCAATATAGCTAAAGGATAATGACTTCATTGACTAACAGAGGCTTGGAACAAAGCCAATGATGTCTGCCTTTGAAAGGGGATGTGCTTAACGAAAAAAAGTACAGAACATAATTTGTTCTAAATGGAATTTTCAAAATTATTAAATTTTTTGCAGGGAAAATAAAATATTTAAGAACATAACTTTCAGGGTTGGGTGGCTCTTTTATTTGTATAAATATATAAACTATTATTACTTCCTATTACAAACAGTTGAAATAATTTATTTTAGACAGGAGGATATTTATATAATTTATTAATAATTTATCGTCAAAATCAGGAGAGGAGGAGAAAGGGTTTCCACAAAGATTAGAATTTATAATAAAGAATATTTGTTATAATAGAAAATAGTAGTAGCGCGCACAAACACACACACATTCAAATAGAGAGTTTTTCACCGTAGAGATTATTAGTAAAGAATTTGTTTGGGATCGGTCAAGGTTGATAAAAAAAAATACAATTTAAAGAAAAATGTTAATTTTTTATTATCTGCCAATGGTTCGGCTTACAATGTAAGGTATTCTCAGGACTATCATGAAGCTCGCCTCAGACAGGACAGAATATGTCATGCCACCTGTATCAAATGCTCATGACTGAGCTTACTGAGTCATGAACATTTGATCCAGGTTGCAAAACGTTCCATCTGGTCATCATGATAGCCCTGAAGATACCTTACATTGTAAGGCGAACTGTTGGCGGAGATAAAAAATAAACATTTTTTAAAAATTGCACTTTTTTTCTACCTTGACCGATTTTCAACAAAAACCTCTACGTTTTATATTATGCTTTTATATTTAATTTTATTAGAACTAAACACACACACACACACACACACACACACACACACACATATATATGCAGACTACAGCCTTAAAAAAAAAAAAAAAATAATACGAATATTGTTTCTTCAAGAATTCTGAAGTAAATGAAAAATACTATTATGTCGTAGTAAAATTAATTATAATTGAGACTTATAAATTTTCACACATATAAATTAATACAAGAAATGCAAGGGAAGAGAATAAAAAAAATCTTACTATCTCAGCCGGGACTCGAACCCGGGTCTCCTGCTTTCCGGGCTGATCATTACACCACCAAGGCAGGTTAGATAATCTCTCCCCGCACTTTACTCTGAGTCTAAACCCCCGAGTTGGACGAATATATCGCCTTATGCTCGAAGGAGCTAACTTTGTCGGCTATTTGTTAGACTCTCATTTTTTTCCTATATTTATTTTTTTAAATACTGATTTTAGTTGTGGTATTTAATCCCACGTTAATATTATACGAGAAATGCAAGGAAATAAAATAATTCCCGACTGAGTTAGTATGATTTTTTATTCTCTTCCCTTGCATTTCTTGTATAAAATTAACATGGGATTAAATACCACAACTAAAATCAGTACTTATAAATTAATATTTTTCTTTTGTATTAGTATGCTTGTAGTATATTTCGACTATTTGTATAATTGGCAAGACTTTGATGAATATAGTAGCAGGGCTCAATTTAGCTGGGCACTCAAATTTTTCATTTTTTTATAGTGGAAATTCTACCTAAGGTAATTAATATTAGGTAAATGAGTGTATGATGAGAGGTATTAGGTGCCCAAATCCCTTGTGTATTCCATTTCCTCCTCGTCATACCCTTCTCGACTTGGCATACCGTAAGTTTGCACTCTCTTTGGTGATGTATCATTTTAATTTCCCTGAAAGAATTTCCCGGCTTTTATTGGAAAATAAATCATTTTATTCTCTGGAAAAGCAGTTTCAATTCGATTCAGAAGAATTTAATTAAGCCCCTCTAAGGCTAAGGCTCTATCCTACAGGAAGTGAGGGACTGTTCGAGTCCGCAAATGATTCTTTTCTACAATACGAAGAGCCAAAGCTGTGGAAATCAAAGAAGAAGATCAATAGATGGACAAGAGGAATGCTATTGGCTGTTTGATTCCTTTCCACCCAAAAAGCTCTCAAGATTAAGGCAAGCGTGTTAAGTTACTAAGCTTTAAAATGAAGAACATAATATCAATTAAAAAAAAATCCATAATTAATAAGAAGTTATGTACAAATTCAATTATAAATTACAAAATTTAAATGAACTACATATGAAAAAAAGACTATTAGATAATTAATTCCTATGTACCCCTATATTACCATTACTTTTATTATATTTCATATACTAAAATACTATTTTTTGGGAATGCAAAACATGAAAAATATAGAGCTTATGGTATTTAAATAAATAATATATTGTTTATTATATATCTCTAATTATCAAGTTAGTATTAATTGTTATAACTAATGTTTTATTTACATTTTAGCTGCCACGAAACTGAAAACTCCTACAACTTTTCCCTCACTCTTCTCTTCTTCCATTTTTTTTATCTCACTTTCAATATGGTGATCAATTTAAGAGTGGAGCGACATTGAATGGGTTGGTTTTCAATTTTATGATTGCCTTCTGCCAGGTAACTATTTATTTATTAGCAGATTTCCCATGGAGAAATCAAGCTATTCACTTTGGTAACATGATGCGACTTACAAAAAATTTCTTCCCCAATACAGGGATGATAAAAATATGGTGCGTTAATATTTATGACATAAATAAATACCTTTACAATCAATCACAGTTCTTGTAATTATAATTTTTTTTTAAAATCATCTTTTTTATTTGCACATTTCCTCAATACCAACTATATTTTTGTATAATTTCCTCAAACATTACTCACAGATATAACATTACACAAAATAAACTGATCTAGTCTCTTTTACCCCTTAATGCTTGGTTTTATTATAAATTGTAGTAAGAAATCAGGAAATTTTTTTAAAAATTAGTAAATATTAGCTTCTCTATCAGCCATTTATGGTCATGAAAAGAGGGACTATCTTCAGATTGCCACCCCATTCTAAACATTCATGGCTTAAGACAAGCTCTTATTTATAGATGAAAGGTTGCCCTGGGCGGGATTTGAACCCGCAGCGCCTGGATTGGGAGACCCGAACGGATCCCTTGTGCTACCCAGGCGCCCAAAAATCCATTACTGGAAATAATAATCCAATATTTTCCCAGTGCGATGCGCACAGTGGGTACGGGCAGACCACACCCTGCAGAGAGTCATAACGGGCCGAGAGGATAAGTGAGAGTGATAGCAGTTCCTCCGAGGGGTGTGAAGTGACTCTCTGCAGAGCACCATAATCCTTTCCTTATCTCTATGCAAATTGGGTCAGATGAAAGAGGCTATCCAGTATCTGGTTTAGAAAGGATACAGGGGATTCTTTGTTTACAAATTATGTAGATATGGGCCCTTTCAAAGCTCTCGTTTATTACAATTTAAAGTGAAAGATATTCATGAGGCATCGTAAAACCGACGAATTTCCACCAGTATGTTCCTTTTGAATAGGTGTACGAATAATGTATGAACAAATGTATTCAATACAAAAAAAATTAGTAGTAGTAGTAGTTATAGTATTATATAAGTAAGTATTTTATAAAATATTTAATTTATAAAAGCAACACCAGATGCATAATATGCCTAAGGATAATAGGTTACAACAGTAAAAAGTCCAAGGAAGAGCTAAGTTTAGAATCAAAACGTCGCATTTACATGGCAATTAGTGTTCAAATTATTGGAAAAATAAAAAAATTGGAAGACATATTTGTTTTATTAATAATTGAACAAAACTCTTCTAAAATAACACTGGAAAACAATTTGAAATTCAATTTTTGTTGAGTTAGATTTCTTAGCTTTTTTCTATAGAATTAAGCATGCTGGTTTCAAAACTGTTTTTAGTTTTTGTCTATCCCGTCACGTTCGGTTTCTATGTGGGTGGGGCATATGCTGGTCTAGACCAGCCTGTTTAGTTACGTCTGTTATACTGTGGTGAAACGTTGTGTGTCGGTCAGCAGTATTTAGTATTTCGTTACGGAAGTGTACAGAACTACATAGTGTGTTTGAACTGAAACGTTTCCTTGTGGCTACCTCTGCTCCTACACGTCGAAAGTGCGAAAACAGCCCCGATTCGTTTTGTTATATATATGTGGCAGTTTTACCATTCCCAGTCAAAAGACAAACATCAGTACATTTGTCAGACAAGAATATTTTGCATATTTCAAAGTGAAACTTGGTGATCAAAATAAAGCATGGGCACCTCATAAAGTGTGTAAACAATGTGTTGAGGGTTTACGGATGTGGAACAAGGGAACACGTGCTAAGCTTCCATTTGGTATACCTATGATTTGGCGCGAGCCCAAAGATCATTCAAGTGATTGTTACTTTTGTTTAGTGAAAACATCGGGATATAACAAGAAAAACAAATGTAAAATAGAGTATTCTAGTTTACCGTCAGATATACGCCAAGTACCGCATTCAGCCGAATCCCCGTGCCAGTTTTCAATGAATTTCCATCTTTGGAAGAAGGGGAATACGGATATGGTGCAGATGAGTGATGAGCAGGGTGTGCGTTTCCATCAAGATTTGTGGGTCATGAAAGCAAGATATTAAGGTAGATGGCTGACTATTGTTGGAGCATCAAGCGCGAATGTACACAAACTAAATATTCTTTTAAATGCATGATTTTTATGGTTTCTGAGTTATAAAAATATTATTTTATTTTATTAATATTCTGTAGTTTAAAAAGTTGACGTGATAGAGGTTATTCTCAGATTCAGACGCCAGGAATTAGTGAAAAAACAGTGTCAGATCTAACTCAACAAAAAATATGTTCCCCAGTGTAATTATTACAAATTAAAGAAAGGAAGGTAGAAATAATTAAATAAAGGAATGAAAGCAGAGGAGTGGTGAGTGAAAGAATGGGCTTAAAATGTAAATCTTGATTCGTAACTCAATATTTTTCAAAAATTTTTTATTAAATATTTTTATAGTAAAAGCATACAGTAAACTCCACAATTAAATAAATTCAAGTTAATTAACATTACAGTGAAGTGTCTCTGACAATATATTATCAATATAAACTAGAATTGATTGAGACTACTAACTTCCCATGAAAACAATCAAGCTGTGATACATCGGCAAAAGCTTGACTAGGGTACGGGAGTCCCTCTTCTAAATTATTTGAATAGAGAATTTTTGTTGGGGATTGGTCAAGATTGATCCAAAAATGTACAATATAATTACAAAAAAAAAAAAAAAAGTATTTTTTATTATCTTTTTAAAATCCCACTAGAATAATTCCTTTTCACTGTTCTCCTCCAGAATTGAAGTAGGGGGAAGGGGAAATTCGCCAGTCTTCGCTGTTCATCAATCTCACTGAAGCCGAGGGCTAAGAGGTAACTCTGACGTCACCAGAATGCGAATCCCTCGACTCTTTTGTGCCGAGAGCTCTCTATCTCTTTGCGTTCGCGGTGGAAAATCGTTAAGACGACTCAGAGAAGACAATGTCTCCCACAGAGTAGCCGCTCGCTCTTTACTCTCAACTTCTATACCACTAACTTTTCTACAGTTCAACGGGGGCCGTAATGAGATACCTATCTTATAAATGGCAGTGAGATTTCATGAATACCTCATGAAATAAAAGAGGTAATTAAAATAATTGAATTCGAGTAAGTATTTACGTTTGAAGCATGGGCACGCACGCACGCACGCACGCACGCACACACACACAACATTAACATTTGATCCAGGTGACAACACGTCTATTCTCGCCTTCATGACAGCCCTGAAGATAGTTTACAATGTTATCCGTAACGTCGGAAGATAATAAAAATAATAATTTTAAAATTGTATTTTTTTTTTTATCAATCTTGAACGAACCCCAAAAAATTAAAAATACATAGTGCAGACAAGTGGGTATAACATATAAAATACTATTATTTTATTTTTAAGTTCATTTCGCTCTAGTTTCGCATCTAATACTGATGCCTCTTCAAGAGCTCAATTTTGATATTAAGAGGCGTCTGTATTACACTAAAACTAGAGAAAAATGAACTTACAAAAATAAAATAATATTGTTTTTACATGTTTTAACCATTTGCCCAAAAGCATAACTGATTAAAGAAGATTATAAGCTAGTCCAAAATTATGATTTTTGCACAATTCTCAAAATATTTTTAACTCTTTCTTTTATAGAAACTATTGTATAATACTTATTGTTAAAATCAGAATGTTTTAAATTAAATGTTTCAATCTTGTAATGTCCTATAAATATTATTTAAACAGTAATGGAAATAATGACAGCTGTTTTCTTAGCTTCACATTTTCCTCAATTACTGAACAAAAAAATTCATTGTGTGGTTGTTTAAAGTCTTCAAAGTATCAAATTACGTTAATTTATTTTTTTTATGCGCTAACATGCGTTGGTAATGTGTTAAAAGACAAATAAATGCATCCAAAATATTCGGAATGGACCATACTTTTATAATTATTTTATTATATTACTTTTCGTAATGATCTTTTGGAAAACAATCTCCCCCCCCCCCCCCCAAAAAAA
>KZ806984.1:389506-428083 GCA_000696205.2 Oncopeltus fasciatus
CCCTTACGATTCCACAGCGGTGCTCGAGGACCTCTCATTGTGAGCTGAAGGATTTCGTATCGGATATCTCAGAGCAGATGTCCCACGAAGGATATCTTCCTCTTTCGGTGCCTGATGTCGTCACTGTGAGTTCCCGTCCATTTTTTTGGTCACAGCTCAAGTAAAGTAGCCTCGTCAATGTCAGCCATAGAATATTATCGGGAAATTAGGACAAACAACGTCCAACAAGTGTCATGCTTGTTTGTAATGTCACTGCGAAAATAGAGAGGGAAAAAACCGTGAAATGGCCGGTCGCTAAAATATAATTGATCCAATGACATTGCTTAAAACTTACTATATTATAAAATAATGATAATTATAATAAATTAATAGCATTCTTCGTTTTTCCAGATTATTCTCATATTTTATTCTTAAAGACTACCAGAGGCATTCTAGGCTTCTGGGTATTTGTGATAAAAAAATTTTTTTTCTTGAAAAATTTGCGATAAGCAATTAATATGTAGCTGCTCTCTCTGTGCAGCAAAGTTCCTAAATTTTAAAGGCTAATAAATTTTTAGAAAAAAAAAGAAAAAAAAAGGAGTTAAAATTAATTGTATTTTTCTATTCCAGACCATTGTCTTTCTCTCCAGTTAAATTCTGAATCATACTCCTGAGTGCATTAATATGATGAAAGATTAAGTATTGTCAACAGACAACAAGTGTAGCGCCTGGGAAATGCTAATAGAAGCAGTCAGCAATGTAATGCGGGACAGTATTCGCTGTGCCCGACCAGCTTGGCCCCCCTCCAATCGGCCACTAATATTGACAGAATACAGGAGTTAATTATGTTAACGTGTATACAGTCGGTGGCCTCAAACCAGCGCCCACTCCAAACTAAACAGATTTATAGGAAACAACTAGTATAATATTGCTTGTTTATATAATTAAGATGATTAAGTGCAAAGAAACTTCATTACTTGATATCGGATAAAGTATATACAAATACAAAATGTTTTTCATGGATATATTTTTTGAAAATTCCTCAGGTTACCCTTTTGCCATGTCTCTTCTTGGCATCATTCAAGGTCCCCTCGTACCTTCCTTTTTTTTCCCTTTACAGTATCCTTTTAGAGTTCGATGGAAGAAAATAATACTTACCCCCACATCTGTTCAAAGAGGAAAAACATTGAATTGGGCTCGAGATTGGTGAAGGGCTAGGCCCTATACAGATAGAGATCTATTGTTTGAACATTGTCCTGTCAGATCGTCCATCAAGGGTACTCGTCGCCAAGAGCAGAAGAGCACCGGCTTTGTGCGTTGGAGTACTTAGACTTCTACAGACAATATGTTGCCTCTCTGCCATCCACATTACAGAATTCCCTTGAGCCCAAAAGAAGAGACAATATATCTTTATAGATTCAGCTCAAATAAATTAAGAAAACATAGTGCAAACGTTGGAGTTATATTATATATTTATATTAATAAGAAAACCATTTTCAGCCAGTTTATTGGCTTTTTGCTCATGAACACAGTTGTAATTTCTAAGGAGTTTACTAATTGCAAAAACCATCTAACTTTATTAATCTCTTCTTAGAGTAAAATGTATGAAAAAACGAAGAAAATGTATAGAACCAACTTTAAGGATAAAAAAAAAATCTTTTACAGGTTGTAAATTTTTGGCTGATAAAATCTTCAGCTGAGCCACTAATGGTATTTTAAACTTTTAATTTAATTACTTGGTGGTGTAAGAGTATACGGAAAAATAAGGTTTAGGTTCAAAAGGAGAGTTTTTTTTGACCGTAGATATTGTTCTTAGATGATTTTAGTTGGGGTTCAGTCAAGGTAGATCCAAAACAAAAATACAAATTTAACAAAAGTGTATTTTTTTAAAAGATTATCTGCCACCGTTTCGGCTTACATTGTAAGCCATCTTCAGGGCTGTAGGAATACAATATCATTAGAATACAATTATAATTGACAATATTATAATAGAGAATCACCATAATGTAATGTGATATCAAAAGTATGAATGTAGAAAGGTATGTAAGAGAATTTAAAAAACATGCATACAACTTATTAGAATTTTTTTTAAATTTTCTTACATACCTTTCTACATTCATACTTTTACATTACATTATAGTAATTCTGTATTATAATATTGTCAATTATTATTGTATTCTCATGACATTGTATTTCTACAACTCTGAATGTGGCTTACAATGTAAGCCGAAACATTAGCAGTTAATCTTTTAAAAAAAATACTTTAAAAAATAAAAATTTAAATTTGTATTTTTTTTTGGATCTACCTTGACCGAACCCCAACTAAAATCATCTAATAATAAGGTTTATGGTTCGATTTTACTTGGACAAAACTAGCAAAATCACCTTGGGGGAGACTCAGTCTGTCGACACTTTCAATTCTGGCTCTCTCAATGGGAAGATGAGGGAATAATCAGGGTGAGATACCCATGTCTCAGGAAAGGAAAAGGGACTTCAAGCTGAAATGTAACAAAAACAGCATAAGGACCCACCTAAATGTAGCATTTTTCTAACAGTTTATATATGAAGAACATAGTACATGTAGTGATAAAGATCTTGAAAAACTATAGGAAAAATTTAGTTTTGGATCATAGGACGGGGAGAAGGAACATAAAGGGATGCACTCAACCCTTCTTTAAGTGGTTGAGTCTTCCTACGTGGAGGCCGCACAAGAGTTCTGGCTGTCCTGAGGCGTATTCCTGAATTTCTGATATAAGTGCCCTGTGTCCGATTCTTAATGGAGCTGCTAGTCTTTGGTTGGATTCATATAACCTGCAGAATCTAGGGTTAAAAATGCATTGGTAAGCTAAATTTGTAAGATGCAATTTTATTTTGGCAACGTATGAGCTGACTAGTTCTTGACGCCGGAAAATGAGAAATGGTACTGTATGTATATGTGTATATGTTATTTTTAAAAAAATGTAATACATTATTATTAGTTGTTGTTGTTTCAATGTTAATATCATTATTACAGTGAAATTACGATTTTTATATAGTGTAAATAAGTTTAAACAATTAACTAGTATAATTATTAAGGACAGTATAATTATTTCTTATAATTTGTAGAATAAACATTTATCGTAATTGTTAGGGCGTAATAACCTACATGTTTATCGTCTAAACAAATACATATCTATCTATCAACTCTTCTTGCTACTTTCTTGAGAATATTCCTTCTTATGTTCATCAAAAAGTTTTATTCAACACAATTATAAAACAATTGCTTTTTTTTTTTCATTAATTACCTTTCATCTATTTCTTCAAAAAAAAAAAAAAAAAAATAACGAATATATTAGAGACTATTCAATTTGAAATTCCAAGGTCTGCCTAAAGCAGACCACCGACTTTGATTCCTCTATGTTACAAAGACCGTCCCACACAAGGAGCAACTTAATCCAAGTAAATTTCCTGTTGGCGATGAATATTTTCTTCTTTCGGTGCCTGATGTCGTCACTGTGAGTTCCCGTCCAATCGCGTCGTGTTCTATATTCACGGCATCTGACCCCTTACCCCTTACGATTCCACAGCGGTGCTCGAGGACCTCTCATTGTGAGCTGAAGGATTTCGTATCGGATATCTCAGAGCAGATGTCCCACGAAGGATATCTTCCTCTTTCGGTGCCTGATGTCGTCACTGTGAGTTCCCGTCCAATCGCGTCGTGTTCTATATCCACGGCATCTGACCCCTTACCCCTTACGATTCCACAGCGGTGCTCGAGGACCTCTCATTGTGAGCTGAAGGATTTCGTATCGGATATCTCTGAACAGATGTCCCACGAATGATATCTTTCCTCCCTCAATGACTTCTAAAACTCCAAGTACTTCCCCTATTCAGCCATACAGAGCTGTCCAGGGCGTCTGGAGCGTTCTTCCGTGCAAGCCGCGTCCAGAAAACTTTCAGACAATTGGTTCGTTACGCCCTTTGAGAGCCCTAGGGGTGCCCTTGAAGGCATCACTGAGGAATCAAATATAACATTAACGTTCTTCTTAATGAAACGTTTAGATTTAATGATATTGATATTAATAAGTGCGTATGAGTAGTTTGGTCTTATAAGCCGGAATAAGGAATGATGATAAACAAAGCAGTGAACATTTTAAGCTATTTTTTAAAATATCTCTTCTAATATGCTTCTTTAACAAAAGTGTTAAATATAATATTAGAAAATTAATTTATAAACCTATTATANTTACTGTTTTTTTTAATATTAATGTCGTGATATCCTCTTCTTATGAAAATAATTAATTATTAAAAAAGATTGTAATTATTTGTAAAATATTTAAGAATGTAACTATGACTAATCGGATTTTTCCCTCCCGAACAACCTAAAGTGAACCTTAGCGATCACTACCTTCTTTTCCTATCTACGTTTTACAGCTAGTCAGATGAATTTAGTCATCATTACGCTTATCAAGGCCTTCTTTAATGAACACATCTTCTATTTTCCGGAGTCCCTGTACGATGGACATTTCCTGTTAGCGAAGAAAGTCCATCGAAGCCATTTTCCAGCAGCCCACTTGATATGTAAGAGCTGATCCCACGTAATACTGATCTCCCTCATAAGACTCTTTGCAACTATCACAAATTTATAATCAAGTTTGAAGGACCGCTCCAGGCCGAAAGAGGGGGCGGGGGGCAATAAATAAGCAATTATCAAGTTGGTCTCCAGCGGCTGGAGAAGTGAGAGGGTGGGGGAGGGGTTGATTCTATCAGAGTCTCGGGAAAAACGAAGGAAATTGGAGGGTGGGGGGGGGGATATAGTACGGTCATCTCGAGCCGGCCCTATTTGTCAAAGGGCCCCGCCGGACCTAACCCTGTTACGCTCGCTTTCGGGGGTGTGGCAGAACCCTGCTTCTGCCAGAACTCTCCACCCCTGTTACACCCTTATGCTGGAGCTTCCACAAAGGAGTACGGAGTAAATTCTCATGAGCAAATGAAGTACAGTAATTGAACATTCTTAAAAAGGCGTTAAATGTTTTATACATATATACATTTTTTTTTGTATTTTACCAACCTTGGTTCGTATTTAAATCCATGTCCGTCGACGGATGACGGATGTTGAATACATTTATAAATGTATTCAAAGTCCGTCATGAAGGAGCAAGGTAAAGAGATTTCACTCTTTTAGTTACACCACTCACGTCGTGGAGCGCTGCCTTACTTAATCCTCTTTGGACTGTATGGTCTAAGATGTTATACTTATCACTTAACCTAAACATATCTCTATGGACTGAGATATGTTTAGGTTAAGTGATAAGTATAACATATGTAACCTACCAGTGGTTAGGCAGCATTAAAAGGAATTTCATTCAGCAGAATGTATGATATTGACTTGGGAAGGGTAAAAAGGTAATTGACAAGACTTTCGATGAGTGAAAATCGACGAGGAGAATTAGTCTTCATGGGAATCCCTGAGAATTAATTTACTCTCTGAAGTTAATTTATTCTCTCTCCCTTGTCCCAGCAGTTGGCGGGAAGTTCTTGTAAATTTCATGAATTAATGCCCCAACCAGAAGTTACCAAAAACAACTATAGCTTGTGTTACACACATATAGAATTTATGCAAACGTCCTTTAAGCATTTGTAATTATGAATTTAAAACCGTGTTAATTTTACTCTAAGATGATTTTATTTGGGGTTTGGTCGAGGTAGATCCAAAAAACACAAATTAAAAAAATGTATTTTTTTTAATGAAGGATTATCTGCCAACGTTTCGGCTTACATTGTAAGCCATCTTCAGGGCTGTAGAAATACAATGTCATGAGAATACAGTAATATTTGAAATTAGTATAATAGAGAATTATAATATAATGTGATATCAAGAGTATGAAAGTAGAAAGCTGTGTAANTCCATACATTGTCCTCCAAATATTACTTGAAAGTTAGTCTACAAATCATAAACGAAATATTTTAAGTATATATCCAAGATGTAGTTTTCTCATGATGATAGATATATATTAAATTCTAAATATTTTAATTTGAAGGTAACTAGTTAACCGTCGAGCTTTATGAAGTTGGTTAGTCAGAGATTCGTTCTTTGGAAGTGAAGAAAAAAGAGAAGTGATTTGTGAAACAAAATGTTTTGGCCTTAATTTCAGGTCTTCAATGCGTACAAGTAAATTTTCAATTAAGAAAAGATTATCCTGATAATGTTATGTTACATACAATAACATCCTTATGCCTCTCTCTGATTCAGTCCGGTACCTTGGGTTCCACCTTGACTCACGACTCAACTGGAATGAACATACTAAAATCAAGCGATAAGAACTCAACAGCTTACGGACTCTTATACTGCCTTATAAATAGGCGCTCACAGCGCAACAAACTGACCATCTACAAGAACATAACACGACCAATCTGTAACTACGCTTGCAGAACTGTAGGGTTCCGCTAGGTCTTCCAATATCCAACGAATACAATCCTTTCGGTCCGAAATACTTAAAATAATTTCTAACGCTCCATGTTATGTGTCCAACTCTACCCTTCATCACGACTTTAATATTCCTTTTTTCAATGACCTTATATGTACCCGCTTCATGCTCTTCCATAGTAAACTCCAATTTCATCTTAATACACATGCCCAATCCCTGTCGTCGGACTCCAATCCTCCCCGACTAAAATGGAGATTGCTTCGCGACCTCCTGGGCCTTAATGCTTAATCTTATTAGGAGTGGGGTCGATGAGCCCCTTCCCCCTGCACAGTATTGACCATTTATTTGTTTTATTTTTATATATATGTATATTTAAAAAAAATGTATTTATTGTTTCCTACATCAAAATACAAGATGTTAAGTAACAGAATGTAATAAATAAAGATTTGTTTATTTAAAAAAAAAAAGTATGCCTATATTTGAGAGTGGTGTCATTGGTCACCTTCTCTCCCCATGTGATTGACATTGAATGTCATTTAAAAAAAAAATTCATTGTGGTGAACAAATTACAAAATGTTTTAATTTAACTGAATGTAATAAATAAATAAAAGTTTAATAAAAAAAAAGTATGTCTATAGATTTGTGAGTGGGTGTATCTTCACGCTTTACAGGCCGCTATCTTTGTAGATTTCCTTAAGGATATTAAGTTAATTTTGGATCATATGTTTATACGAAATAAGAAGCCTCCGACAATCTAAATTACCTTCTCAAATATTTAATTTTAAATTCACAAAACAAAGTTCATTCTCTCTTGAGGTTGCAAACTTTAACTCACTTGCCTCCAATTTTGCTTATTCTCGCTAAAATAAATGACATAAGAAGAAACTTAAAAGCTATATTCCTCAAGAATTATGTAAATCGTGAAAATAAATAATCATAAAGGTATTTAAAGTTAAGTAGTGCCTAAGTAATAGTTCAATTGTTGTTTTAAAATTCATTTCACTATTTCTTAATCAATAGGAGACTAATTTAAGAAAAGTACTTACATAAGCACCCTACTTAACAAACTTAACAAATAAAAAAGTCAAGACAATAGAGGAGAAAAAGAAAGAACTAAGCAGTTTGACATTTTCCAACCGTTTTATTGAAGGCATTGTTAAATTGGTGGAAGGGGAGGGAAAGAAATATTAAAAAGAAAGTCATTTCCCTTGAGAGAAATAAGAGAAAGAGAGGGAGGTTTATCTTTTGTCTGTAAATAGGGTGCCCGTTAGTGCTCCGGCTGAGAGGGAATATGCAAATGGAAGTTCATTCCAAAGAGGTAGAGGGAACAGCTACCGCGCTACTTCTTTGGCGGGAAAACTTCTAAAGTGGACAGTTTGGCTGAGCGAAGGCGAGTGAGTTATACTACTTTATGACATTAGCTTTGTCTTCATATCTGAATGCCCATTGAGAAGGCATAACTGTGAAGGCATCTTAGAAACTCTTTGTAACAAAAGTAGAGTTCGTTAGAGTTCCAGCTGAGGAGAATCACACACATGATGTTTCTTACCAGAGAGGTAGAAATGGAGAGAATACAGTCCACTACACTACTCCTTGTGACATAAATAGCTAGTCTACAAATAAGGGGTTTTTAGTACTTCGGCTGAGAGAGAATATTTATTTCTAGTTTCGTTGCGAAGAGATAGAATTGTTGAGGATACACCACTCCACACAATTATTTGGCAGGATAGATTCAGTGGTGGATAAGTCCAAACGACAGAGCTACTCTTTGTAAAATTAGTTCATAAATCAATAAAGGATAGGGGAGCTGGCCAGAGAGAGCTCTAAGAAGCCAATTCCTTCACTTAACTCGAGAGTGCTTGGCTGATAACCATCTTCCTCTTATCAAACTATCAAGGAAACACAAATAGAAAAAGCCGGACTGATTCTCGGGAAAAAACTCTCCTAGGACGGCCTAAATGACCTCAGAATTGTATTTTGGAATGTTTTTTTCTCTACATAGACATTGCGGAGAATTGTACAAAAACAGCAATACAGGACGTTCCATAGACAGGATAAGGTATAATAAAAAATAAATAACATGCAGTTTATTTTGGTTTTCAGGGAAAAAATAACATTTTTGACACTGATATTTGCCATTTACACTTGTTATCCAAAGGATTTTTAAATAAATTCAGTTAAGAGCAAAATTTTTCGAATTCCAAATAAAGTGCCTTTCCTTAAATATATTATAAAATGAAGGAAAGTCCTTTTCCTGGGATGTTTTAGGTAGATGATAAGGATAAATTGTATGAATAAATTCAGATATATGGCAGAAAACTACCCTTAAGTAGATGTTAAAATAATTCTTGTGGACTTGACTGCTCAAGTGGACATGGAGGTGGTACTGGTGCCAATCATAGAAATCCACTGCGATACGATGATGGTCACCAAAGGGTAAACTTTGCTATTTCACATAACCTGATAATTGGTTATATCTTATCAAATAAAAGACAGGAAGGAAATATTTAGCAGAGAGAAGAGAATATAAAAACACAGGAGTGGAGGAACTGTGCGTTATTTTTCTGAAGGATATATTGGGGTGGGTACCCTTCAAGCCCTTCAGGGAGACTGCATGTAAAAGACATGGTGGTACACTCCCGTGTCAAAGTAAAGGTGACTCCGGAAGAGGCGTATCAAAAACATTTACCAGAAGAATGGCAGCCCGAGGACTAGAGGTAAAAGATAAAACACCATTGAACCATATGGAACTCATTGATGAGGATGAAACTGAGTGCGCCATGAGATAATTGAAGAATTGGAAGATTTTAGCTCATGATGAAAAACAGAATAGGAATGAGTAGAATTCCTGGCTTAATACTCTCCTATGCTGAAGGGCACGAAAGGAGATAGCGAAAGAAGAAGACGAAATATGGCCACAGCTGTTGAAGAGCTCGACAAACCTCTCCATGAACCGATAAGCGTAACTGGCCCGGAAAGCAGGAGATCCAGGTTCGAGTCCTGGCTGGGACAGTTAGATTTTTTAATCTGTTCCCTTGCACTAAAAATTGATAAAAATTTATTTATTCATACTAACTTATTGGAGTCACAAAAAACGTTGTAGATTATGTTTTGAGTAAAATGTATTTTTTTAAAAATATTGTTCTGTGACATTTTTACGAAAAGCACTTAACAAGGAAGATATTTCCGAATACAACCACGAATCATTAGTGTTTATCTACGCAATGTAATATAGTCAAGTACAGTTGTTTTTTATTTATATAACGTTCATAACTATCTCCAACTGAGAATAATTAAATCCTCATTTATATCCGCCTTTAATGAATCATGGGAAATCTGCTAAAATTGCGCAGCTCCTGCGTGGCGGACTATAAATTTATATAATTTGATATGATCATATGCCATTTATGCTAGTTATGAGATAGTATAATTCCTTTTTCTTTAAAGACGTGAATAGCTGAATTTCCTTAAGGGAATCAGCTAAATCGCTCACATAATTTCACAGAAGTTTATTTTTCTTGACTAAAACATTAAGAAATATACAAAATTTAAAATAGAGAGTTTTCGGCCGTAGAGATTATTAGTAGATGTCATTTTGTTTGGGTTCGGTCAAGGTAGGTACAAAAAATACAATTTTAAAAATTGTGTACTTTTTTATTATCTGCCAACGTTTCGGCTTACATTGTAAGCCATCTTCAGGGCTATCACGAAGGCGAGAGGGGAGGTTGTGTCACCAGAATCCCATATTCATGACTGGATATGGTCATGAAAGGGAAGTCATGAACATTTGATCCAGGTGGCACGAAGTCCCCTCTCGCCTTCATGATACCCCTGAAGACGGCTTACAATAAGAACCTTGACATAACTCCAACAAAATAACATCTACTAATACAAAATTTTATATTTCAAAGTATCTAAAACCTCTCAAAACAAGCATAGTTAGCAGGAACATAATGAATTTAAAAAAATAGCATCTCTTTGAAGTAAAAATAAGAGATAGGACGATAGAAGTAGCGGTTTGGTTGTTAGAGGAATTTTAATCCTCTTTGCCCCCACTCTTCATGACCCTTAGTAGTTAAAAGGGAGGTCAAAATAAAAAAAAAAATTCTCACCCTCTGACCAACCCCTTAGAATTGAAGGATCAAGCTCATGCCATACAACGATATCAGGAACACAGATAACATCTGAAACGTAAATTTTATAAAATTATGTTCACCCGTTACCGTGAAAAAGAATGCGCAAACATGCACAATTGGCGGACAGACTTTAATTTTGTTGTTGTTTTATTTTAGGATTCTATGTGGCTCAAAGAATACCAAATTTTGATAGGGGGTTTTAGTCTTGATTTTTCAGATTGCCTATACCTAATATTGATAAAGTCACTCCTTTTTTTCTATTATTTTTTTACTATTTTCAGTAAACGTTAGGAATACACGTAATGCCAAAATCAAATTTCGCCTACGTGTTTTCACACAAGTTATGTATTATTTCCTTATGAGGGAGGAGAATTAGGAGTAAAATATTATCGGATAACTATTGAAATACATATTTTTTATACAAATAAAAGGTTGACATTTTTTAAATTATTGAAAATAAAATAAATAATAAATAAAATCGTAGGATGAGTTCCATAATGGCTGACCTGATTAGGGGTCGTGATTACGGTCGTAAATCACAACATTAATAAAAATACTAAGATGATTTTAGTTGGGGTTCGATCGAGGTAGATCCAAAAAAACACAAATTAAAAAAATATATTTTTTTAATTTGTGATTTTTTGGATCTACCTCGACCGAACCCCAACTAAAATCATCTTAGAACAATATCTACGGTCAACAAACTCTCCTTTTGATTAATAAAAATAGTGTTAAACAACCTGGCAGGGGAGAAATATAATTTCTTATGTATTATTATATTTATATAAATATAATTCTTTTGACAAGATTTATGTCAAATCCTGTATTTGAACTACTTTACTCAACTTACGTAAGGGATGGAGAATTTTGGGAAAGATAGGAATTTTAGAACATCAATTTCCACTATTATTACTTTTATGTTTAAGTTATGTATTATTTCTTTATATGAGAGGAGAATTATGATTTGAATTAATCCATCAGCTTTGATACTTAATGATTTTAATTAATGTGTAATTAAATTAAATTACTTATTTAAATAATTAATTCAAAGTCTATTGAAGTTCTTTTGCTAGAATTACAATATTTTCCACTGTTAATACATTTGTTTACAGGTTGTTTTAAAAATACAAACATAAAATAACAGCTTTCTCTATCACAACAAAGCTCCCTTGAGTATGATTAAGTTGATTGCTATCATAATATCTAAAAAAAAATAACTTAAATTGTTCTTAACTTATTTGAATGAAACAAAGAGCCATTATAAAATATTAATTCAAATTGTAAATGAAAAAATGTATTTATAAGGAGATGTTGTGAAGATTGTTATTGAAAACCATTTAAAAATTGATGAGGCAATAATAAGATTGTCTTTTCTTTATGAAAATTGGAAATGTTATGTAATAACCATTAGAGCTTTAATTGAAGAGGAAAAGTGATATTATGACGTCATGAAATCCCTCTGGGAAGTCTTCAGACTTTTAATATGGGCACTAACAGGCCACTTTAAATATAACCTGTAACATGAAACCTCTCCCCCTTCCACATTCTACTGATGGACTTGTTAAGATTTAGGTTATGTAAGTCTATACTCTCTCTGAGGGAAGCACACCATCAATCCTCTGCAGAAATAAAGTCAGTGCTCTATTTCCTTTCTTCCCTCCCTTTTTGGCTAAATAGTCAAGTAGTTAACTCTGATGGACGTATTTTTCCAGCTGATACACAAATACGATCGA
The DNA here is from genome assembly GCA_000696205.2 of Oncopeltus fasciatus. Classification (NCBI taxonomy): domain Eukaryota; kingdom Metazoa; phylum Arthropoda; class Insecta; order Hemiptera; family Lygaeidae; genus Oncopeltus; species Oncopeltus fasciatus. Next base: position 401,762 of record KZ806984.1, read on the forward strand.
CAAAAAATGTGCCATGACAGTGAGTTAATAAGAGTCCGTTTAGCAACAGTTGCGAAACTAAGCAGATTTCTAAGCATCATAATTATTGAATATTTGTATAAATAAATGTAAACTTTCAATATAATGTTAGAATTCTCTCAATAACGAACTCAGTATTTCTTTTTGTATTTAAAAGCGTCAGAAATCCAACTAATTTGACTTATATATTGTTGAAGTTTGATTTAGGACTCACACCTAATTTTACTGTTGAACTTCTTAACTATTTATATTAAAATATTTTGAATATCATTTCCCTAAACTAAGTATTATGCACACGGCTTCTAAATATGGAAATTGGTTTAGAGCGATTGAAATTCTACATAGATTTGTCTATTGATTTAAGATATATTTTAGTAGTTACAAAAATTGGACAATTTGGTGTGGAGATTTACCTGTATCGAAAATTTTAATTTTACGATTTATAAGCCGAAATTATTTATTTTGCATGTGAAATTTAGTACTTCGCATTCAAATATAAAAAGGAAGGTTGAGTTTGATATTGTGCAAAATCAGACAATTGGGCGTGGGGATTATATGAAATGTTAAGTTCATGCTTTGATTCATGCATTCATGATGCAATATTTAGTACTATAAAACAGCACAGCTGTTAAATGATACATTTTTTTAAAATTCATTCTTAAGATTCAGGTAATCCCCACTCCTATTCGTCCGAATTACATTAAAAAATCATAAACGGAATTTCATAAAGAAAATTCCACCTGGTGTATAAAACATGGTAAATATATACCATCTGGATTTTTAAAAATCTCTCTTTACAACTCTCATTCTCTTTTCAGCCCTGAAGAAGCCATCACATGATGTGCGAAAGCTCGGCAAATAACAACAATTTGACTTGGTCCAACCCGGAAGATGAAATGGTGAATACATCTGACGACCGACGAAGCCTACGTGAACAACGAAGTAAACATTACTCTATTTTTTTAATATAGCAGTATAAATCCAACAATATGTTTTTTAACAAAAATTAAATAAATAAAAAGAGATCATTAAACTTAAAGTTACGCCCCCTAAATAAGAAAAAATTCTTAACGCGCACTTAATATAGTAAGTTTTATAAATATTATTTTTTTGTGGCATTTAATCCCACGTAAATTTTAATAATTTTTAGTGCAAGGGAACAGAATAAAAAATCTAACTGTCCCAGCCAGGACTCGAACCTGGATCTCCTGCTTTCCGGGACGGTGCATTTACCAATTATGCTACCGGGACCAGTCTGATTAAGTTAAATTTTTATACTAATTTAAAAAAAGGGTATTTAGGAATGTGATTTTAGTCATGGAAATGTGAACTTAGGGACAGGACGTCCTATCTCGTCTTCAAGATAGACAGCCCTGAAGATGGCTTACAATGTAAGCCGAAACGTTGGCAGATAATCTTTTTAAAAATACACCTTTTTCTTAAAATTTGTAATTTTTTTGGATCTACCTTGACCGAACCCCAACTAAAATCATGTAATAATAATATCTACGGTCAAAAAAACTACATACGTACATCTGGAGGCCATCTTAGTTAAGAAAGCGGGAAGAATTGGGCTAAGCGATTTTATTGTGAAGTTGGATGGATAGTATGTAGTGTGTGATTATAGATGTAACCAGAAGCAACTACTATAGTCCAAAGGAGTTAAATTGGAAATACTGTATTTTAAGGATAATGGACAGTTTCGTAGGAAGTTCCATACTGTATGCACAGCTTGTCCTTATATAGTGTAATTTTGTTTTTATTTGAGAGTTTTGAATTAGTAATTTAAAGATCGGCTCTTGTTGCAAATCTTCTGTTTAATTCATGTATTTTGTGTTTTCTGTTTTTGTTTCAGTTTAGCGGATAGTCCGGATGGAAAACATCTCATGCAGTGTAGAAGCCATATTTTAATTCGCCAGCAACTTGTTAGCACGTCAAATGTTCTGGGAGATAAACCAGAAAAATGCTATGAAATTCTAGAATAATTATTTCACAAAATTGGATAAAGAAATAATATTAAATTTTCGGGGAAACTGGTCGACCCACGGAAGATATGGGGGTGATGGTTCCTCCTTTATGTAGCACGTGAGTAAGAAATTTAGATACAAGAAATTAACACTTTGATCAGTGATATATAAGTTCCATTTTGATTTGGTTGATGACCTTTTGCAACTCTTCTGGTAAAACCATTATTCTGTCACCGTAAAATTATTAGTCACCGTAAAAGTTTTGAGGAGGGCGTATTACAAGGGGAAAACTGATATTAAAAAGCCGGAGTAAAGTGCGGGGAGAGATTATCTAACCTACCTCGGTGGTGTAATGGTCAGCATAACTGCCCGGAAAGCAGGAGACCCGGGTTTGAGTATTTTTATTCTAACTCCCTTGCATTCCTTGTATAAAATTAACGTGGGATTAAATAAAACAACTAAAATTATTATTTAAACTAAATATTTATGTACAGAGTTATCTGTGTTAATAGTAGATCATTACTTTATTCATTTTAACAAAGATAACTTGTCATCAGTCTCATTAAAATAAATAACCAAAGATGAGTAGCAAATACACCAGATTTTTTTATAAACAATTAATTTTTTTTTCAATAAGTGCTAATTAAATTCATTAGAGTATACGGAAGAAAGAAAAGAGAGCTTTAGCCCTCACTATTCATTTCTGGAGGGATGAAAAAAAAAAAAAGTATTATAAAATGTGTTTCAAATCATTAAAATTCAGCTCGTTTATTCCCGAAAAAATTTAGTTAATAGCATTAAAGGACGCCGAGAGATAAAAGAGTATCAACCCCCGCGTCAAAGTGTTAATTATTTCCTGAAGTTTGTGTACAGCCGACTGGGGAGGGGGGAATGATAACAGCCTCTGAATGTTATCAGTACTAGGGCTGTTATCTCACCCCACACCCTCTCTAAATACAGCCCAACCCTGTACAGACAGTGCACGTAACAACCAACTCTCAGAGAGTAGACTGTTCGAAACACTCACATCCAAGATTTAGATAATAATTTCCTAATTAATAAACATACATTTCCCATATGCTTCCAAACGTGAAAGCGAATTACACGCTCATAGGCCAGGAGAAAAAAAAAAACAAGTTCTCTATATATAAGAAATATTTTCTAAATCTTTAATAAATTCAACACGTTTTAAAGTTGTTGATAAGAGTCCGTGATATTTTTAATTATTTTAGATATTATTATATCAATACCTTTTAATTGTATAAATATTATTTTTTGTGGTATTTAGTCCCACGGAAATTATAACAATTTTTAGTGCAAGGGAACAGAATAAAAAAATCTAATGGTCCCAGCCAGGACTAGGAGTTCCAGGAGATCCAGGTTTGAGTCCTGGCTGGGACAGTTAGATTTTTTATTCTGTTCCCTTGCACTAAAAATTGTTATATCAAAACCTTCTGAAAAGGAGTACTATAAATGTTTTGCAATGTGACGTAACAGAAAGACAGTGGAGGCTGCAAGTTACGGAGACTTGAGACGTATCCACGTTCCAAAGTAGCAACCGTCATCACGCTTCTCGAGGCACAGTTGTTCATCAGCAGGGACAGATTGAAGTGCGTTCTATAGCGGCGGAGTGAATGTGGTTTAGGTGTGGGTCAATGCTTAGTAAAGATGAAACTTCGTTTGAATAATGATCGCCTACTTCGGACGAAAATATCTAGGTGGCACAGGAAATTTGAACTTTGGGAGACGCTGAGAGAGAAGGAAGGCCGCGAAGGAAGAATGTCGGAAACAGAGGACAACATCGAATCTGAAAGGAAAAAGGCTCGATGAAGACCGGCAAGAGACATTTCAACCGATGGAGGAGACATTACGCCATCATGCTCCAGAGATTCATACATCTCTGAGAGGCCATGAACCATAGTAAAGAATCTTTGTTGTGTTTCTGGGGCCCCAGAGTAGATATTGCTAATGACAGGTCTTGTGACTTGGTCCAAAAAAGACGCTGGAACTATTTGATAAGGGGAACAGGATGGTGACAGGTGACGAAAATTAGCTGCACTATTTATTACCTGTATCTCTACCATGAAGAGCCTCAGCTTACCAAGCCATAGCCTGCACATGACCACCAGACCAAAACTTACTATATAAATAAAAACTTACCGAGTGTCATGGGCGGACATAAAACACTGACTACCCCTAAATAGCCCTTCCTCCATGATCCTAATGTTGCGTTGAAAACAAACTATTAACCCTGAAAAATTAACCCCTTACAGTCGTTTGTCGTTGGATTGTGCTAGTATTTGGGAGCCCCGCTGCTAGGACAAAGATCAGCTAAATTTAATTTTTTTATGAAAAATAGTTCAGTGCTCATCGGATCTAAATTGTAATTTTTCTACAGTAGCTTAGTCATTAATCAAATAGAATGATTTGCTTTTATATTTTTACGAAATCTCGCCCTCTATAGCAAAAACTATTACTTAACAGGATCAACATTAAAAATTGGGGGAATACTTAGAGAGAGTAAAAATAAATTTACATAAATTATGTAACAATACAATGGTAAAATCCATTAGTCCCAGTTCGATGAAGATTTCCGCGTAACGGACTTCAAATTGTATTGTAAATTACATATTTCAATCCAGATTGTACAGTATTTAAGATGAAAGTCGATATTTTTGTGCATGTTTCTCTCTGAAGTACACCTACTTTACCCCAACTGCATAGTACACAATACTTCATCCGACCAATTCATGTTCTTATGCAGAATTCCCATGTGATTGCTCAAATGACTACAATCAAATATATATATATATNACTGGAACTGACAGTTCTGGAGAACCGACCCAACATTGTACAATTCCGATCATTCAAATCCTGCCGCCCATTCACAACTTAATCTTAAAATGATCTTGTTGATTGATCAATCGGATGAAATTATGATAATGTTTATTTAATTAAAAAAATTTTCTGAGTTATCTTCTTAAAAATCTATAAAAAGAGGCTTAAAGGGCAGAATATTTCCCTAGAAGTGCCCAGGGCACCAAGAGTATCTTGGTGAAGAATAAGATAAGAATATCTGAAATAGGCCAGGACGTTGTACAGAATTTGTAGAGGGTGTTAGTGGTGATAAGAGAAACGGCTTGCTGATAACATTTTACCTTCTCTCCCCCCCTTCTCCCTCCATTCCACACTTCCAACACAAGCTTCAGGAAATAATTAACTGCCCATATCGACGGAATGGAAGAGTTTAAAATTCATCAGGTTTACGTCAATAATGGTGAAAATGTGTCAGTCACAGAATATGAAACTCTTCATTCGTATAAGTAAATACTATTTAAAATATATTTATTTTGAGCAATTTTGAGGCACTACCAAGTACAAATAGTTTTTGTGCATTGGTAGTGTCATTCGTATAAATAATAATAGAATTAATAATTTTAATTGAAAAATAAAATTAAATCATTGAAACAAGATACACATATGAGATAAGGATTGTCAGGAATTAGGACAGGAATTTAAGATTCACAATAACATACACAGAAACTGAAACTTACAAACTCACAAACCTATTTAGAAAAGAAGGTATACTCACAGCATTAAAGACAGACAATACACTGAAACATTCAACTCCAGCGGAGTATACAAACTGACATGTACATGTAACCAGACGTACATAGGACAAACAGGACGAAAACTCAAAACGAGATTTTACGAACATACAAACGAAACAAGCGGGACTCCAACTACACAAACCGTCTGCAAGACAGCGGACACGACCTCACCGACATACAAACAACCATGACGTTGTTACATGAACAACAGAAGGGACGAAAGATGGACATTCTAGAAAATATGGAAATCTACAAACAAGGACCACTGACAATAACATTATTAACGAACAAATAACACACAATTCGAATGTGACATCACAAATCGAAGCCCCTTATTGTATTGACTGTCGATTTTCTTCGACCACGAAGAATTTCGTGCTGACTCAAAGACGGCAAAATCATAATCCATTTTCGAGCGAATGAGAGTGTCAAAATGCTCTTAGGATATAGGCATCTGCGCCCCACTTGAAACTAGATATTACTTTTAGTATATTGATTACTCTGTCGCAGTCATGTATGACACTTTTGATATGGTCACCTTAGAGCGGAGAAAATCATTTTTAAACTGAGAGAATCCATGATTAGTTCACCCTGGTTCAGCAAACGTGGAGATGAATTATTGTAGGGCTTAATTGGCGAGCGAACATTGCCTGTGGCATAACACGGACTAATTAGTTCGAATGTACTACTGATGTTTGTCTGCAGGCAAGGTTGTGCCGGCGCGTTGTAGTTCGAGTACCCTCCACGGGGGCGCTTCGATCGCCCACAACCCACCCCTACTCTCTCAATTAATATTCCCTATACCTACCACGACCCACCCCTCCCGACTCTCCCACACTTACATTTTTCCGCTGTCGTCCCTCCCGCGTATCCAATTGGATCTCCAACCACATCTATATGCTCCAACATTCTGATTGTCTCTCGCATTTACCAATTTTCCTCTGGCTAAGTCCCCCTAGTATTTTTTTTTTTTTTCATTTCACACATAAATTTTCATAAATTCTGAAAGCTCTCCCAGTCTTCCTCATATATATCTTTAATTTCATTTATTCGCTTCTCTCCTTTGGTAAGCTACATATCCCTCTCTTCTAAGGAATTGTTTTACCTACTTTCCTCGTCCATTTGGGGCCTTGTATACACAATACTTACTTTTTTTACTTGTCTAAAAATATAATATATATATTTTTGTATATTTCACTTTATTCTTTCAGTGGTAAGAAGCCGCTCTGCCGGTATTCCAGGCCTACCCCACCCCACCCACTTCTACGCATCGATCCTTCTTTTGTTCCTTTACTATTTCTCTTCCCCCTCTTGGTGGGGCACAGCTTCGTGGTTTACTGTTGCTTTAAAACCACTCTAACCTCAAACTATATAATGCAGGTTCGGCGAGAAAAACACCAACTCACTTTTAACAGAACCGATTTCTCCGCTATTTTCTCTGTGTGGCTCAACTTTGTTGTGTTTTACTCCTGCTAAAGACACACTAAAGTGCAGAAGCTCACTAAAAAAACAGAACAAAAAAACCTCCCACTAATTTCTGACAGAACCCATTCCTTACTAATTTTAGTGCCAAGGAACAGAATAAAAAATCTAACTGTCCCAGCTCACTAAAAATCGTCTGTTCCCTTGCTCTTACTATCCCACTCGAAATTTATGTGGGATAACAAGGACTTAAAATTTACGCGGGATTAAATACCACAAGAAAAATAATATTTATAAAATTAAAATTAAAATTAAATTAAGAAGAGTCATTTAAACAGCTTGACAATGTCAGCTCCTCCGAGCATAAGACGATATATTCGTCGGCCTCGGAGGATAGACTCTCGACACTAGTGCGGGGAATTTAATAACTTATAAGACTTGTCTCGGTAGCATAATTGGTAAATGCACCGGCCCGGATAGCAGGAGATCCAGGTTCGAGTCCTGGCTGGGACAGTTAAATTTTTTATTCTGTTCAAATAATAATAAAAATTATTAAAATTTACGTGGGATTAAATACCACAAAAAATAATATTAATAAAACCCATTCCTTACTTTTTGTAGTTCAGTTTTGTAGGGCTGAGTAGTTTCTAGAGAATCCTTGAAGTCTTCAGTTCCCCAGATTCGATTCCAACTGACTTCTTATAAATACATTCCTCATTGTCCTGTTAGTTGCCTGGTTTTGCATAGTTTTATAGTTACTAATACAGGAAATGCAAGGGAGTTAGAATTAAAAAAAAATCTTACTAGCTCAGCCGGGACGCGAACCTGGGTCTTTATCCTCGGTGGTGTATTGGTCATCATACTTGTCCGGAAATCAGGAGACCCAGGTTCGAGTCCCGGCTGAGGTAGTAAGATTTTTTAAATTCTAACCCCCTTGCATTTCTTGCATGAAATTTAACGTGGGATTAAATACCACAACTAAAATCATTATTATAGTTACTAATTGTTCAATAAAGTACAAAACCCTATTATGTTGAAACAATGTCCTACTCACTTTTAACTGATTAGTGGAACACTACTCCACACAGTACGAAGCTCTTGCTAAATTCCCAACCATAATATTTTTGTCACATATAAAGCACTAATTTTGCTGAAACAAGAATTAATAATTTCAGACTTGTTTTAAATGAAGTCAGTTAAGTCAGTTGTTTTACAGGTCAGTAAAACATATCGTATGAGATTGTACACTTTTTTTTTATTGCAGTGCTATTAAAAATACCTTTTAAAAAATACTTTTCGATGGAAATTATTTTTAATTTAAAGTAAAAGTGTTTAAAATGAAGATACAAGTATGTAATCTCCAAAGCATATATATTTTATCTTTTTGTATGTTTATATCAAAATTCGATTAATTAAATGGTCGAATGAAAGATGCTTAAACAAAAAATAGCAAGAGGTAGAAATTTTGTTTTTATTCTTAAAAATAGCCAAGTAATGGAATATATTTTTAAATCTATTTATTTATTTATCACGTTCAATTAAAATAAATACGGAAATAGATTTACAGGGATAAATCTCTTAAAGGTTAAATCCATTTACAAAACAAGATTTTATAAATAAAATTTAATTTTCACATGAAACTCTCACCTGTATTTCATAAAGTTTTTTTTCCTCTTTTTTTGTCCCAACAGACTCTATAAATGACGGTTTAAATAAAACGAATTGATCGAAAATACTTTTATTACTCAATTCGATTACAGATATTAAAATAATTTATTTTAAATATATTGTCAGAAAAAACTGAAATGACGGACATTAGAGGCCAGGGAGAGATTATCAAGTTTAATCACAAAATTACTCCTGGTTGCCAATAATCCTTAATTAAAACGAGATTAAACATGACAGACTAATACATACATTAATCTCTTTGAGAGTTTTGTTGAATAATTTAGTTGGACCAAATTGACATTCCAATTCTCATTTCAAATTTTAATCAAGGATTCATGTTTTTTTTTAACTGTAAATTTTTTTAGCCAATTAAATTATACAAGAATTTAAACTTTAATTAACTTTTTTTCATGAGTTCATGACGTGACAGATGAGAATTTATGACCTTTACATATAAAATATTGATTTTAACTCATCTCTATTTTATTTTTTCTACCACTTTCTTGTCTTCTAAGACAACTTCTAAAGATCTTGCAATAAAATATTTGTATTTACATTAAAAGACAAAATAAAATAAAACAGAAAAATTAAATCCGCCTCGAAACGCCAGGCTACCGATGGTTATCTAAGCATTAATAATAATAATATTAAGTAATATTTTTACATTTAACTCTGATACACTTGTTATGATAAACAAAAAAAATTACAAAAATATAAGAAATTATTAACAATTTTTAGTGCAAGGAAACACAATTAAAAATCTAACTGTTCCAGCCGTCCTGGCGTTACGTATTGTAACATACCGGCCCGGATAGCAGGAGATCCAGGTTCGCGTCTTGGCTGGGACAGATAGATTTTTTATTCTATTCCCTTGCACTATAAATTGTTAAAATTTACGTGGGATTATATACCACAACAAAAATAATATTTATAAGAAATTATTGTTTCATTTTAATTTGCATTTCATATATATTAAGAATTATGGTCGCTATCTATTATAAAAATATTGAAAATGCATATTAAAATATAATTTTACAGTATATTTTAGAAGAAAGAGCTGTGACGAAATTTAAATCGGGTTTTTTTCATAGTTGAATTTTTTTTTTCCTCCTCCAAATACGCACTTTTCTTTCGAGTTCGGAAAAATGCCTATACAAAGCGAATTCATTTACAGAGTTAAATAACAAAATGTCTGCTATACCAAAGATGAAGGACGATGTAGAAAAATTGTAAGTAATCAAATATAAGATATTTCAAGGAAAAGGAAGCCACTAGAAACCTGCTTAAATATTCAGGAATGGTGCCCTCTCAGCCTTCTGTCAAGTACGTACTTGAAATTATTTATTACTTTGCTTCAGAGAACTTCTGAGCAAATGCTTATAATTATTCAACAGTTTAAGTAATTTTATACTATTTACCCACATATGAATTTCAGAGGAAGTTATAAAATTCAAATTTAGCTTCTATGGAACATTACAGGCACCAAGAATCTGATAAAAATACATCATATACCTATATTTTATATATTAAATATTTATACGGAAATTCGCTTACACAGTTGGTATTAGAACTAGTGAAATCAATACTTATAGTTAAAAAATATCAAAATCATGATTATGGTTAAATTACCTCAGAAATTAATAATAATTTGTATTAAAATCGATAATTCATAAATAAATATTTTCTACCCGTAAAGAGGTGAAATATTTTTTTGAAATAAACATTTTTAGTGAGTGTTGTCAGTATAGTGCTTAGAAATAATTTATTTTAAATAAATTGAAAATATTTGCATTCTAAAAATTTCGAATAATTATAATAATAGCAAAGACTCCAACAGTTTGCAAAAGAAAGCCTATCTACGGAAAAGTCCGTCACGCATGAGGTGTGTAAGCTAAGCAGATTTCCCACGCTTCATGAATGACGAACATACATAAGAATAAATGACTAATTTGATATAATACTCTGAAGGAGACGATGAGAGAATAAAGATGAGGTTGCTCTGAAATGAAGGGAAGAGTTAGGGCAAGGGCCCAAATTTCGTAGTTAAGCCCTTATATATTTATTAGCCGTAATAAGCGTTATTATTAAAAATGATAAAGAGTATAATCGTAAGAAATTTAAATTTTCCTCATACTATGATTGTAGAATTTTTAAAACACATTTTAATTTTATTTAATTTGTTATAAAGTTAGTTTTTTTTGTAATGAAAACAAAGTTTACTTCAGCTGTTGAGCCCAGTGTTTCATTACTATAATGTTCAATAAACTATAATCGGATCTAAAATAATGTAATATATACTGATATAACTAAGATATTAAGTTCATACATTATGCTCTAAACCTTTCCTCCTCTTTAAACGCTTTAATAAATAAAAATAAATAAAATGCAATTTATAATAAATTATTAATATTTTTGCAATAAAAAACTTAAGCGCCAAATTTGTTTTTCTATATTTTAATAATATTAGAGGCTGACCAACTATTGAATCTACGTTAAGAATATTTTCCTGTATCTGCGTTTTTTCTGAAACAAAATATAATAAAATAAAATTTTAAACAAATTACGTTGTATACATTTTTTACGTGAAGCTAATTATATTGAAGATATTACGATATTAAATCTCCATCTCCCTCCGAAGTATCCTCTTTCAGGAATTCAGCCATTCGCCCCAGCCAGAACTTAACCAAAGTTTGCGAGAAGAAAAAAAAAATTCTTATGTACTAAAATTCATAGTTTTATTTTAAAAATCACGAACTCTATAGTACTCAAAGACAATCATATCTCTCTCCAACATTAAATAAATTAGTAAATATAAGACATAATTAAATATAAAATGAATAATAAAGGAAAAATATAATAAAACTGAAAAGAGTGGCAACTACAGGCTGAAAGTAAACTAATAATATCAAATTTAAATAATGAATTAATTGTGGTGTGTAATCCCACGCTAAATTATAACGCGCCTATCCGGAAAGTAGGAGACCCGGGTTCCCAGCTGAGGTCGTAAGATTTTTTTCTGGCTCCCTTTGCATTTATTGTAGTTAATAATATCAAAGTTCAATAAAATAAATAAATAGAAACTCAAGCTCTATGCTACTAGAGTCAGTCACATTGAATTTTTTCAATACTTAACTCAGACTCGTAATAAATCTATGGAATGGGTGTAATAGCCATGCAGTTGTCGCCCAAACAAATGCATATAATTTTAAAGAACCATTGCCATTAGAGCTCTATTTTTTTGAATTTAATGGTTCATATTAAGAAAAAAATAATGCAATAAAGATTCATACATATACATATACATGTTGATTTATTCTGTAGATTTAAAATAAAATCTCAGGATAAATGAACATTATCTGAAATCAGGAAGCTACTAAATCTATTTTTCACAAATGCCATTATTAGTAACAGGATTTTTACATAGTTTTTCCATTTTACTTAATTCTTTTTAAATTTATTTTTTTATAAATTGACTTCATACCAATGTCATTTGACAATAATTGATATAATGCTAGTATGTTTACTCATAAGACACATATCAGTCTTTGAGAGTTTAATTTATTATCTTGATTTTTTTTAAAAACTGAAAGTACCTTTGGTTTTGTTAGTCTACTTATCTTATTTAAAGTACAAGTATTATGTGAGCAAATGCTACTCTGAAAAAAATTATTTAAAAGAATGTCAATTAAGTCATGTATATAAATTTATTATTTGAAAAAATGACTATTAAATGACCAGAATTTTAAGTTATAGCTATGTTTTCTTAGAAAAGAGCTTTTGGAAAACTAGTACTGCTCAGCTGGAATATGTCTATGACTTTAGAGATTTGTTTGTTTATTTCATAAATAAATATATTTACAGATTTATTTATTTTGGAAGCAACCATTCTCATGCCTGTGTCTCAGGGGCATACTCTCAGGAACACAGAGAGAGCTTGGAGAGTGGATTGGAAAGTCTGACAGCGAGGATTGACTGAGGGTGGTGGGGGGTGTAGCACTCCTTCTTCAGAAAGGAAGGGTTAATTAAGGGGAGGAGGGTACGGATTTAGCCCTAGAAGGGGGAAAAAACAAACAAATCCATGTTCTGGAAATTCCAGGCAGCCAGCCAGGAGGACAAAAACCTCCGAGAAGGCGTATTCACCAATAACTGACTTCCAAACCATACAAGCGAATGTGTGGTTTTAGGAAATATGTGTTTTTTTTTTGTTTTTTTTTTTATGTTTAAAGATGTTTTTTGTTGAAGTTCGGTCAAGGTTGAGACATAAAATACACTTTTAAAAAATGTGTATCTTTTACTTGTCTGCCGACGTTTCGGCTTACATTATATATGCTATCTTTAGGGCTGTTGAAATACAATGTCATAAGAAAAACATACAAAAATTAAATGGCTTACATAGATTCCAATAGCTAACAATATTAGATAATTAAAAAATACACATTTATTTAAATTGTATATTTTGTATCTAGCATGACCGAACCCCAATAAAAAACATCTACTAATAATCTACGGGCAAAGAACTCTCCATTTGAAATTAGTGTTTTTCGAACAGTACTAAATACATCAATTAAACACTGGAAAGTGATAATACAAGAGAATATTTTTGAATGTAACTTCTTAGCTGACCCATATCCCCACAATTTCGGTGTCTTCCTTCAAAAAAAAAAATAAATAAATAAAATAAAATAAACNTAAGTATGAAATTAATGGATGAAAATTGTGTATTTTCACAAGGAAATAAAAAATAAAAAATAAAATAAATAAAAAGCTAAAGTTGTGGAAGACATTTAAGAATATAGCAAGGAATGAGTGGCCTCTCTTTCTCTTCTCTTGGACGGCTTAGGTCTAACATTAGCTAACTGACTGTTTCTAGATTTGTAAGGTTAAGTCAAATACTTGACTTATTTATGTCAATATATAATAAAAAATGGGAAATCTGTGAAGCTTTCTAAGTTCAAACTTTACATACATATTTAAAAAAGTAAAAATTGTGAGTATAAGAATGATTTCAATAAAAACACCTTGTTATTGACAAGAACAGTATTGAAATTCTCCCATGGGGACAACTTAGTAGCTTCATTTTTTTTATTTATCAGGACTCGCTGAAATATTCACGAACGAGAGATCAAACTGACTGATTCCACCAGAGAGGTAGAAGGCACAGTTAATAATCCCAGTGAGTAGGCCTACAGATCCCAGTCAAACAGAACTCGCTAATTATGAGCGCCCCCCCCCCAACCGCCGGTACTGGCTCCAGCTGCTGGAGTTAGGGGTGGGGGGGGGGGGGCGAAAAGGCAGTCAATGCGTCCGTTTGATCTGCTTCCAGCCCAATTTGAACGAATCGTTCCAGAGATTGCTGCCTTCTCTCGAGAGTAAAAGCCCTCATAGTGCTTCTGGGAGTGGGGCTTATCTGCGATTAAGTACGATCGGAAAGAGTATTATCGAGGATGCACGCTAACAAGTACTCCAGAAAGTACAATCACACAGTAGCTGCGTAAACTAAAAAGATTTCCCATGTTTTTCCATTGGTCTAGGCATAAATGAGAGAAAATAACGAATTATATTTTATAAAAATGAGAGAGAAATGAGACTAAAAGGAAAGACATGATCGGTAAGGAAGAAAACGTGAGTACTCACTAATCGTAGTTATTATCATAAAGATCCGTAAAAAGCGTTTCGCGTAAAAATATTATAAAACACAAATTGTACTCAAGGGAGCTGACATTTTCATACATTTTGTCGACTCTCGTCATTTACTTTATTTAATTTTTTCTTTATAAATATTTAATTTGGTTGTGGTATTTTATCCCACGTAAATTATAAATTGAGTACAAGACGAAGTTCTCGCCTTTCTCGTGGGTTAGACTCTTGCTAGTGTAGAGGGAATTGAACAAGACAACTAGCACGTCATGGTAGTATAACTGGAAAGTACACCGGCCCGGATAGCAGGAGATCCAGGAATCTGTTCCTGGCTGGGACAGATAGTTTTTTATATTCTATTCCCTCTCATTAATTTGTTTTATTTTATTGTTATTTTTAATTTTTTTTTCTATTATAGTTTCTCTGTCACCATATTAAAAGATGTTGATAACAGAATGTAATAAATAAAGATTTATTAATTTAAAAAAAATTCTGGATAAAAGCCTGCTAAAACAAGAAGGGAACTACCCTAGCCAGGCTGGGAAACTACACACGGACTCCTTCGGCTAGGAGGACTAGGTCTGCAACCAATGGAGATCATTGTTTGTAAAGAGCTTTGGGAAGAGTAGTCGCCCGGCTGGTCTAGGACAAGCCTAACATACATCTTCCTTCTTCTCAGATTCATGTCTGCTCCCAGACCTTTAACTCTTTTGAAGGTTGGTTATTAGTGATATAAACTTATTTGACTATTCCTGGTGGTGCATAGTCAAATAACCTGCCAATATTCAGCGCCTTGATGGAAGAATTCCGAAAGACTTGCGGGAAAACTTGGTGGGTGGTTTAAGTGATGCCGACGCAACAAATGATGAATGATGTTTGTCAAAGTCCACCGGGAAGACATAACAATGCTTGCCCATAACGAATTAATTCTACGAGCGTACGTATGACGTGTCTCTAGGTCCCGGAACTCCAACTAGACTAATTCTCATTCTTTGGGCAGTATATGTTATTCCTCTTTCCGTCTTGCGACATTTGCAATAATTATAGATTTGTCCTCGTAAAAGATATTTCCATACAAAGGTTTCCTATTAATTCAATTATAATAAATAGGTCGCCGTCATCCTACGTGCAGTTTACTTACGGTAAATCCAGCAAATATCAATGTGGTATGCGATTCAGTGGAATTCCAAACAAGTTCAATATACTATTATATATTATTACCCAAAAGCATCCATGATAATAATTTTGAACATGGAACAAAACAAAACTATTGATTAAAAAAAAACACAGGAGAAACAAAACTTGACTGATTCTATGCTGTAAATTTAAAAGGAGATTCAAGAAATAATATTGTCTTCCAGGTATTTTTAGATTTGATTGCGCTACAGGTTTCGATGCTTAAGCACCATCCTCAGGCTAGCAGATGTTGAGGAGCACTCCTACCTCACACACTAAAGTGAACAAACGAATCTCCTCATCATCCATAATTAAATAAACAAAAAGACTTACAGCGGAAAACACTACAAAAGCTTTACAACTAAGAACAAAAATATACCATGAGCAGTGGAAAAATGTGTAGTATGGCCTCGGATTGTATTCCAAATAATGAAGAATAATTAAAGAATACAATCCGAGACCATACTACACTATCCTGGTCCCTTTCCCTTTGTTGTACGTCACACATAACCATTCTTTCCACTGAACCCTACCAACACAAACGTCTTTTGTCTGAAACCGTTCACATCAACTTACAACACTATACTGTTAACGACAGAACAGACATAGATCAAATTTCCTCAACTTATTCAAACATTTTCAACATTCTAAACACCATCAGCCCTCCTTCTCAATAAACCTGTCAAACATTTTTCCCAGTTCCAAAGTCACTTATTCCCAATAATACCCTTCCTCTTTTCCTTTGTTCTTTTTATTGCCCTTTTTGAAACAGGCCCCTCTCCCTTTGTACCTTCCGCCTCCTACCTCCCCCCACCCTTCCACCACCCACAGTGTCCTTCTGAAAAATTATATTTTCCTCTCAGTCATGTAAATGTGAACTTAGAGACAGGACGTCCACTCTCGTCTTCATGATAGGTAGGTGTGGTCAACTACTGTTTTAATTTTTTTCAATTATTTTTTAATAGGTTGTTGTCTGCATGTTTTAAATTCTCTTACATAGCTGTCTACATTCATACTTTTGATATCACATTACATTATTTTAATTCTATATTATAATATTGTCAATTATTATTGTATTCTCATTACATTGTATTTATACAGCCCTGAAGATGTCTTACAATGTAAGCCGAAACGTTGGCAGGTAATCTTTAAAAAAAATACATTTTTGTTAAATTTGTATTTTTTTTTTTGGATCTACCTTGACCGAACCCCAACAAAAATCATCTAATAAAGTAAGCTATCTTACACTCACAGGGGCAAAGGAGTTATAATCTTGTGGTGTAGCTAGGAGGTTATTTCATCGTCTTACTCCTACTTCACAAGGCACATTCTACATAAATTTAAGCAGATTTCAGAGGAGGTGCGGATACAATTAACCATATTTGAATATCTATTATTCATATCCTTTAACAGAAAAAAGTCCTGTCTGTCTATTCCTTTTGGAGGGTCTTTGGAAGAACTGGGGATCTACTAAGAATCAGGCATACCGAGCCCTGTGTCTTTCAGGTAAAATTGGTACTTATTGGTGACATTCCAAAAAAAGAGATATCAGTAGATAAGTAGTGATAACAGGATTCCTATCTATGCCAGCAGGATTGTCGGGTTTGCAGCATGGATGGCCCAAGTCCGTCCGGTAAGCAGACATCTGCACGCATACCGAGGCACAAGGTTTCCATATCGATCCAGGAGGTTAGTTCGGGAGTCCGAGCAGAGCGGGTATCAGCTGTAGCACCCCTAATTAATGGCAGGGGTGGGGGTGGACTATAAACTCTGTCCTATCGAGAGAGGGGCTGTCCCACCATGCCTTGCACTTCTCATCACACACCAAGATTAGGTCAAAATTTCTGGCGGAAGCTTCTGATTTTCATCAATAAATGCAGTTTTTTTTTGTTGCATATACTTGTATAGCAATCTTCTAAAGATGCTTCTTCAGTATTTTCAAATCTAATCAGTATCAGACGCGAAATTAATAGAGCAAAAAAAGGTTTTAAATAAAATAATAGTGTTTGAATATTTTTTGACCATTTGCCCAAGCTAAAAGAGAAATAACACAAGAAAGACTGCAGCGAAGAAATATTCATTTCTGACATAAATGACCCTTCGACAATGACTAATAAATACTTAAAGTTATTAATATTTTTATATGCTTATTGTTTTGGGAATTTTAGACAAACAACTTTAATGATGACGAGTGATAGAATTTACTATTGGTTACAGTTGGGTGCAATACTTGCAGTTTGTCCATCAGAGCTGATACCTGACAATGCAATTGAGTTTTCATGGATATATCTACCAATTTCTTTTGGAATATTTTAACTAATGATAAATTAAAAAGAAGGAATGAAGCAATTAATGAGAGGGAATAGAATAAAAAATCTATCTGTCCCATCCATAAATTCCCGACACACTCGTCCCGAAAAGCAGGAGATCCAGGATCGTGTCCTGGCTGGGACAGATATATTTTTTTTATTCTATCCCCTCTCATTAATTGTTTAAAATTAACGTGGGATAATAAACCACAACCAAATTAATAATTAGAAGGAATGAAAGTTAGTTTGGGAAAATTCATAAGAAAATCATCCATATTTAATTAACCCAATAATTTAATTAATTATTATGATATATTGGTCATCTTTCCTGCCCGGATTTGAAATAATGACTTCTGACCTTCAGAATCATATGAGGGTAATTATATATATTACCTTGATATATGGATTGATATATAATGTATTATAAACTAATACTTTCCCGACTATTATATAATTTATGCTCAGATTGTTCTAAGCATTTCCAGAACCCCCCACTCTTTTCAGAGCCCAGCTTCAACCAAACGACCGTCCCCTCTGTACTAACTATAGTTAATAAGTATTCATACTTGCTTTGTAAATTCGGATGTAAAATAAAAATATATATATATATATATTTTAAATGCAAACTATTCAAGATATATTATATAAGTGTTGGGGGCATGATATGGAAAGTTCAAATACAAATATTTATCAACTCCGACGCTTAGAAATTCGCTTTATGCACTTCGAGGTCGACGAACTTTTTTGAGTTCTTTTAATCTCACTATAAAATAAGCCGTTCACTCTTATTCTTATAACAATAATATAGAACTGTTTAACAACGGTTAAACTCAGAGTACTTTAATATCTTTGATATTATACAAATTTCCGAAGACTAACACTAATTTCCGAATGTAAAGATATACATTTTTACGGAAAATGTATATTTCTTTAGATACTTATGAATTTAACGTGGAAAATGTTAAGATAGGTATATCTTTCTTTACCCTTCTGGATAGTCTTGAGCTTAACTTAGCAATTTTAACTTTGATTTTCATTTCTCTCTGAAACTGAATGGTCAAATGAATTGTTAAACTCTATTTAGGTACACGACGAAGCACGGGGAATCTGCTTGGTTTTCACAGCGCCTGCGTGAGTATCTTGAGCTGACAAACACGAGATTATCATCTGAAGGTAACGTGGCAGGCTGGAGGCTGTGGCAGAGAGGCTGGCAGGCCTCCAATTCCGAATTGATAACCCCCCTCCAGGAGCTGGCATCCGGCATTCTCTAGCGCAGATCACCGGTGAATTCCATCATCACCGTCCCCAATGGGGATTTCACAGCTACCTTTCACTGTTACCACAATAGGGCAGAGCTAAGAACCCTTAGCTGATAGCTAACCAGTAACCGGCTACTCGTGCAGTAGATCGACATCATAATGTTAATAATTCTTCTGTATGAAAGCCATTGTGAGGTAAACTTTCTTTCTCTTAATTGGATTTTTCACAGTCCAGACATAGAAATAATTTAAAAGATGAAAGCGGGAATTAATAGGTCTGGTTTTTATATAGAACGCTACAACTAAAATTCTAGGATCTTCAATTTAAAAAAAATTGAAGCATAATTCCGTATTTAAGCTTTTTATTTTCAAATTAGATTGGTTTCGGAAGATTTGCGGGGGAGTGGATAACAGGTAGTTCAATTGACACATTTCTAAAAGTAAGTAAGTATGAAAACAATTTATTTATTTATTCTTAGGGGGAGAGGGGTGGTAATTTTGAACCTAGTGGTAAAGTCAAAGCAGAGTGCTTTGGTAGATAACTTGCTCTACATCGGAAGGGCTGATTGCTTTAATTGGCAGGGATTTCGGTAATGGCATAGCAAATGCCGCGAATAGTGACTCTTCAATATTTTTACTATTGGACCAATGTTGGATTTGGGTGAGGTCTGGATCTTGGATTTTGCTTGCGAAGCTGAATAAGCTTTGGACCATTGGCGCTGGAACTTTGACGAAAGGTTCGTAGCGTTGAAGAATTCCAATGGGATCCGTCTGCTGCTGTTGAATTGTTTGTAGGCAATAAACACAAAATTTTTCATTTTACTAAACCAAGAAATTTATCACTCTATAAATTTAAAGACTACATGATTTTAACTCCGGACTATCGGTCTTACTTCTAGCCCACATTTTTATATTTCTGTCATCTTGTATTTGATTATTTATAATCAAAAATGAAAATAAAAATGAATGCGTCAAACTCGTCTAGGAGTTTTTCAAACTTTTCAATAGACGCTTCGGAGTCTAGTCAAGCAACTGGTTATTTTCCTCAAACACTTCAATCTCACATAGTGCTCCAGGGTAAGGGTGGTATCCCAACATCCCTCGGGAACTCCCGCTATAAAAAACATCCCTCGCCCTGGGGATATTGAAATATGCATGAGCCCTGGGTCACCTCAGCTTCACCCTTGAATATACACACCTCAGGCCTATGGAAGACGGCGGTGAAGGAGCTCTTGGAAGGAAGAGAAAGATTTATTTTTAGGAACATATTTTTATATAAATAAATATAATGGCCTTTACTATAATAATTTCGAATACGTTTTCTAAATAATTACACCTGAAAAACGCAGCATGACATATTGTATGACAGTGAGTCACATGCAAACATGTCACCAAGGAATTCGGTCAGGATGCAAAATAAATACACCAAAAAAGTTAATTGGGCATCAATTTATTGATTGTTCCCGACGTTTCGTCTTGCAATGTAAGCCATCATCAGTAATATAAGTAAGGAATTTACGTTCCAAGGGAGTCTTGTCTCATAAAAGACTTGACAATACTAAGAGTTAGTTATAATCTATTGTAATATAAGATGTGACAAGACTCATTTTTAGCGGGAATTTCTCCGTACGCCATTATAGCCCGGACGATGGCATTGAGACCAACATAAACAAAAATTTTTTAAATCTGAATCGTACAGGAAGTCAGAAAAAATCATACCAACTCAGCCGGGAATCGAACCTGGGTCTCCTACTTGTCGGGAAGCTACCATTTGCACTCATGCTACCATAATGAAATTTGGGATTACTTTACCACAATTATCATCATGAATTGAATTAATTTTTTTTCATATTTATTTTACGTTCTGGACAAAAAACCCTAACCAATGTTTACAGAACATAAAACAGTAAAAATGACAAACCCCTTTTATACTTTGAATGAAATAGAGATCCGATGCAAACACTGTTACAAACAGGCACTCCATTTTCATTCGTAAATAAAAATAATTCACAATTGCTATCGAGTGAAAATATTACTTCAAGCTAAGAAACAATATAGTGAACCCTATATATTATACATACACCATAGTTTGCCTTCAAACTGAGTTATTTAACATATTCTATTTCCACATCCTACCGACAATTTGATTTGTGAAGAACTCCACAGAAAGACCCAAATGGATACTCACTAGTCTCGAAGATGGCTTAAAATGAAAGTAAAAATATTAGCATTAGAAAAAAAAATTTCTAATTGCTAATGTTCAACTTGAAGACCGTGCGCAGGAAATATTTCTGAGATAAAGGTATCCACAAACTAACATATATTTAACTGAAATATGATAACGTAACAAACGCCATAATTCTTTCTGGCGTGTAAGGTAGAAGCGAATAAGAAGAGAGAAATATAATAATTATTGGCAATATAAAATGAGAAATCATTGCAGTTTCCCCTCCCACTCCAAAGACATTCCAATGAGGTATGAGTACTCCACTTCTGTATTTGGCCTCATAACCTCGAAGCTATTGAAACACAAATCCCTTCTTATCACCCCCCCCCCCACACCTCAAATTCCATTCCATGAACTGCTAACTTCCTCTATCGTGGATATTTCTCTCAATCAAAGTCTGAGTAGGCCTACGAACTTCGGAATGTCCCATATCATTTTTGGGAAGCCCTCGAAAAGCTCCACCTTGTCCAACCTTCTAAACCTCCATTCCAACTCAGCAGTTACATATATCCCACTATACAACAGCGCCATTCAAGTGGAAATTCTTCAGCGATTGGCCGGAAATGGTATAGTTCTGTGGTCACCATCGGAGTATGGCATAAAAACTAGGAAATAAAAAAATTAATATACCTTTCCCATAAAGATAACCTCATTGTACGCTCATATTTTTCCTAATGCTACTTCAGTGTATTCTATGGTTGCTCAATCTCAATCTCAATCTGATTTAGTAATGCATACTGATGACGTGCTTACACTTCCAACAAACTGACATAGCTTATATAAATATTAAATCAAGTATGTAAATATTGTACTTTGGTTTAAGCTTATGATGTACAGGAACGCGAAACTAGCGGAGAAAATATATGTTTTAAAATTAATTATTTTGGTTTATTGAACTTTTGCTTTTACACCAAGAAATTTCTTATTATTTATGATGACATATAACAGGTCACTTTTTTGGAAAAACTTTCTTTTTTTTTCATGTTTTCATTATAAAATACAAATATTTTCACGTCACTAATAGTGCGATGGGACTTTTTTGATTTAGGTTTCTATTGTATTCTTCCTCCGCCAATTCATACCCGAAGTGTGTGTGTGTGTGTGGGGTGGGGGGGGATGGGTGTGTATGTGGGTGTGTATATATGAGAGAGGGGGGGCAGAGTCAGGCAGATAGGGGGAGATCCGATTGGGGGCTCTTTGTCGAGGAGTCGTACCACCGATTGTGTGTGCTCGGCGCTATCTGCCGGCCTCTGCAATATACACCAGCACGTCTCTTATTTCTTCAGCCTCCACAAGAGGTCTCTTCTGAATTGTATGCCTCCAAAAAGGTTGATACGACTTTTGAAAAAATAGAATATATAATTAATATTTAGAATGAGCTCCGTTTGCCGATGACAAAGCGATCCTCTCTTCCCATCCTGTTTCCAAAAGTGCTCCCATGAAATTGAAATTTCACCTTAACGCCATTAATAGTGGTGCAGCAGATGGAAAATAAAAATGAATGAGTTCGAACGCGTCCGAGTTGATTTCCGATAACGGAAAAACTCTCCTCACACTGATACCTCCATCTGACTCCTTGGGGGCAAAACTCCAAAACAGATCAACAGATGCTACGGACGGTAACACTTACAGTTTACAATAGAAAACAAACTGACGCTGAGCAAGGCATTACTACGACTCACTCTGGACATACGGTACAGAACTCAAAGGAGTTCGCTAACCCTTGCAATAACCAACATAACCAACGAATATAACCCCTTCCAATCACACAGGTACTAGCAAATGCTCTATATTATGTGCCCAACTCCACCCTTCATAACCCGTATGCCCTGACACCATTTACACCCGCCTTATTCTATTTCACAGTGAACTCACTTTCACCCCCCAAATGCTCAACTTTGTCATCCGGTCCTTGCAACCATATCCGTCGACTAAAACGAAGATGTCCTGTCATTTTCTGGGCTTTAACGGGGTAATGTGCCCTTTCTCTCTTCATCGAGATTTTTTAAATATTTTTTATTGTTTTAATGCAATAAAAAAATGCTTGAAATAAGTATAATATTGAAAAATAAAGTAGTTATATAGCATGGCAAATTGACATCACCCAAATNGAATAATTAATTAATAAAGGCATCAACGTCTCAATTAAAATTACTTGTAAGAGAGTTTTTGCTAAAAGGGTGCTAAAAACATTCGCTTGTTAATTGTCGAAAAAACAGTGATCAAAATCTGAAAAATTGTGTTACCAATAGTACCAATATATGTTTACTATCTAGAGTTCTAATTCTACCTACAAGACAATAAGACCAATTAAAAATCTATAGATACTTTCAAAATGAATACTTTTGTTCTATTTTACATGAATTAAAATTAGACGCACTATTTCCTTTTTCACGTCTATTTCCTTAAAATCGTTTTAAACGTTCATTGACATAAATCAGAAAAAAAATACGTTTACAAAGAAACTGAGAACTGAGAAAGAAAAAATCCAAAATGAAACGACACATTCTATTTTTTTTTTCTCAGTTTCTAAACTGAGTTTGTAAACTTATTCTTTTTTTCCGATTTATGTGGACGAACTCATCATGTTTAAATATTTGTAGATTTTTGATATTTCTGAAAATATTGCTAAATCATTAACATGTTTCAGCAGATATATTTTAATAAACTCCCCAATTGGAGAAAGGAAAATTTTATAATCGAGATATTTTTGTCATTATTTTATTTAATAAAAACACAATTAGTTATCAAACACAATAGAAGTAAAATCTACTTTCCTATCGTTTATGTACTACAATTTTTGAGTTAAATAAATGTGGGGAGTTTAAATAAACTAATATTTAAAAATGTAGAGAGAAAATCGGTGTGCTTCCACCACTCTTCCTACCCCTACATTTAAAATCAAATATCACATTTACTCATGTTTACATCCTTATCTAATGAAAGTGGGAAATCTACTTGGATTGCATAGATCCAGCATAATGGCTTCTTTTTTTTCCCATTTGTTTATTGTACATATTTTCATACGCGAAACATCAAATTTCGGATGAAATGGTTAAGATTTTGAATTTTCAAGTAATATTATCATAGTTCATTTCCCAAGATTTAAAATACTCAAATTATTTTAAGAAAGAAAAAGAAAGAAAGAATATCGGGTTATACAATTAACCAGTCACAGACAAGAAAGCAGACGAATTCTTACTAATCTCGTGCTCAAAATAATGTGTAAAACACACGATAGATCGAAAAACTCCCTTCTAAGATTAGAATAGATTAATCAATACTCCCAAACGTTAGGAAAGAAAAACATAGTTTTTTTGTAAAAGAAGAAAAACATATGTCTAAAGCACTTCTACCTTTTTGGCGCTAAAAGGTTAAGATAAGGCGGGAAAAAATGGGAAAGCGCGGGAAGTGGGAGCTGACAGCTGGTCGCTTATTGACAGCCATAAATCTACGGGCGGGCTGACTTCATCCATTGTTCCAGGGCCTCTATTCATTTGGCTTGGAAATACCTCGCCTCCAATGCCTCCGACATATCTACTAGATAACCAACAAACTAGACCAAAGAGGTAGCTGGTGTTAGCGAGAGAATTCTCAGAGGAAATAGAAAGCGCTATGAGAATTGAAAAATATAATTTGATAAGAAATATTTCAGTCAATGGAATTTAATTTCAGCAGAAGTTCTGCAAAGAAGTCCCCACACAATTGGGTGCTATGATGTGAATTTTGAAAAATTTCTATGATTCTTTACCGATCCTACTGAGCTAAAATGTTGACCGCTCAAAATTGTATGTGTGTGTTTATCCGCTCTAGTGCCCGGAAATATTAAATGAAAAAGCCAAAATCAGTAAAAACTTATGGAAATGGGGAGGAGACAGAAACAACGCCAATATCCCAATTGTTACACATGTACTGGCTGATATTTATGTAATATCCTAACATCTGGGCTTTGTAATATTTTTACGAAAAATCAATATTATAAAATTTTAATTCTATCAAGTTCACCCCAGGGTTTCGCGTAACCACTCAATTAAAATATAAATTAACTAATTTTGTCATATAGATATTCCATTGCAAATCATTGAATGAAATCGTTTTTGCTAAAACCGGATGAATGGGGAGGGAGAATTAGCGAAAGATTATTTCATTATTTTTTATATTGTAACAAAATTTATAACATAACAGGTAGCAAATTTTCTAGCGTTATATATATAATGTTTAACGGATAATATTATTTTAAGCAATGTATCGGTAAAGATTCGTTGATATTTTTCAAAAGTCGCGTTATGGCACCAAAGTGAACAGCTTCATTTCCCCAAAGAGAATCTACAAATGCGTTAACATATATTCTGAAACGAGCAGTATACGACGATTGAACGAGTCATTTTCGACAAACTGATCACTCCCGACGGGGAGAATTAAAATCCCATGAATATTCAAGTGTACACGTCAAGTCCGTAACAGCTGACCCGGTAAGCGAGTCCACCAAGGTATGGGGAGGGTGTATGAGGTGGCCACTCGCAGCTGACAGAATAATTAACAGTAATCGACAATACGTATACGCTTCGAAACACACACACACATATGTGTAAATATATATACATACATATATACTATATTCCACAATATCTATATAAAAATAAACATTAAGGAAAATATTTAATAATGCAATTTTGAGTGATGGGTGAGAATTATTTTTATTATTTAAAAACCAAACTCATTGTTGAAATTTTTAGTTGAAAGCACTTAAAAGTACTTTGTTTTTCATTGTAATTAGACTGAGAAGAAGGGGGCTTTACTCGAAGATCAAATTCTATAATTGTCATATCTTCATTTGTTATTTGAGCAAGGGAAAAGTTTTATAGAACATATAAGGTATAAAATGTAATTTTCTACCGTGATGGCGGGGCGCTTTTTCAAATCTTACATTCAGGCAGTCATGAGTTCGAAGGATGCAGGAGATAAAAACAAGAAAAGAATGAAAATAATCAACTTTATTAACCACCTGAGAACCCCCTCCCCCCCCGG